>OX104069.1:5300008-5364211 GCA_944474145.2 Dicrocoelium dendriticum | reverse complement strand
TGAGTGCACCTGAAGGATGCACTCACTTTAGATAGAACAAATAACTGTATTTACAAAATTCCATGTAAAGATTGTACACAAGTGTATATAGGCCAAACAGCGAGGGAATTACGTACAAGGATTTCAGAACATAAGCGACACCACATATCACGACCTCCGAGAAATGAGTTAGAGTATGGACCTCTACTCAGAGATTCAGCAATAGCAATGCATGCTGTTACGGCAGAGAGTATGAGCCTAATCGTATCACCTAACTAACGCACGGTCTGGGCAGTTAAAATGCAGGGCAGTGGGCGGAATGAGTATACTGAATAACCGTGGTTCTAAAATAGTAGTAGTAAACAAAAAAGAATACAATTAACTCACGAATAGGTAATGCGACTCGCTAATTCGGGCAGCAATTATTCCACGTCAGCAGTTACGTCTGCGCAAAATTGCGAATAGTCCGTAAAATTGGCACAGGAAAACAAATTACAACCGATGAGACGCAAACCGTAAGTTCACAACAATTAAGCAAAGAAAGAAAAAGATAATAAATGCAGAAAAATTGCGGGGTTTTATCAGTTTGTTAAAGCCGAACATTTGTGCATGAACAGGTAAACTCGAGTACCACACCGTCCAACGGGAAAAATATAAAGAAATTGAACTACTGGTAAACGTGCAGTAGTATAGTTCAGAATCGAGAATTTAGAATTCACACTCCCCAGCGTCTTTGGCCTCTTCGCTGAATTCTTCGTCCAAAATCTCCTCTAAGAGACACACTTGTCGTACGTTTCTCCGTAATGTTCCTTTGTTTGTACGTATGAGAACTTCCCGGACCAGTCCATCACGCCCAGTCTTCGCTTGTTCTATTATGCCCTTTGGCCACAGACCTCTTGGCGTGCGTACATTGGCGATTAGAACAAGATCACCTCTCCGTAAACTGTGCCTCTTTGTGTGCCACTTTTGACAAAACTGCAAAATCGGCAAATAACAAGTTAACCACCTTTTCCAAAATTCATCGGACAGCTACTGCACTTGGCGCCATTGTCTCGTCAGCCTGTGGGGAATTCGTGCCTGCTCTGGGTCCAGTGCCCTGTCTGCTGTTAAGGTCAATAATTGGCTGGGCGATATAGCAACGAACTCATCGGGGTGACCGGGATTGGGTACCAAGGGTCGCTGGTTAAGTATTCTTTCCACCTCTACTAAGGTTGTCTGAACAATTTCATCGTTAACAAGCCGATTACCGAGTATCACTCTAAGTATCGTCCGTATTGAACGGATCAGACGTTCCCACGCTCCTCCACGATGACTCGCATAGGGCGGATTGAATATCCATTCGCAGTTCCTGTCGTTCAACATTCGGCTCAATTTATCTTGATTCCATGATCGTATTATACCTCTCAGTTCACCCTCAGCTCCACGGAAGTTCTGTCCATTGTCACTGTACACTCTCAGCGGTACGCCACGTCGCGAGACAAATCTTGAGAAGGCGCACAAGAAAGAATCTGTATCCATAGCGTGCGTTATTTCTATGTGTACCGCTCTCACTGAGAGGCAAGTAAATATACAACCGTACCGTTTCCCCGTTGTTCGTTTTTCCTTCACCAGTAGTGGTCCAAAATAGTCAACCCCAACAGCCGTAAACGCCGGTTGGTATGCCATACAACGATCCTCTATGAGAGGGGCCATCTGTTGTTCACAAGGCTGAGCCTTCCATATCATGCAGCGTGCACATGCGTTCAGGACCTTGCGGAGTGCTGAAACACCATGCAAAATCCAATAGCGCTGACGCAGTTCAGAAAGGACGTGAGACACGCCGACGTGACCGTTTCTCTCGTGGCAATCTAAGATAATTAGTCTAGTCACGTAAGGTTGGGCAGATAGCAGGACAGGATGCCTAGCGTCATACGGCACTGGTGCCCAATTCAGCCTGCCACCAACTCGTAGGATGCCGTTAATCAAAAATGGGCAGAGTCCCTTCAACGAACAGTTGGAACGTTTCAAACATCTAACTGCTTCTTTCTGTCGATTCGCTCCCACTACTTTAATCTCTTCCGCGAAGGAGATCTGTTGCACGTTTCTCACTATCTCCACTTCGGCCTCGTTTAGTTCAGATAACGTCAAACGACCATCAGTCGGGTTATTCAGACCTCTTCCGCATCTTTTCAGCAAGTACCGTTTAAATCTGAGTAATGTGGCTACACATCGTTTGAGCTTGACCCAGCTACTACAGCTTGCGAACCTGTCCAACCAAGTGTTCGTTAATGTTGCACTATGGACTGTAACATGCTCCTTCTTCAGCCACTCATTCGGGATTTCGCTTAAACTTTCCGGAAGTTTGGGCCAATGGACTTCTTTGAGGCGAAAGAAATAGGCTCCTTCAAGACATTTCCCCATTTGAACTCCATCACACACCCGTAATCCGCGAGAGGCTATGTCGGCTGGATTCGCAGATGTTTCGACGTATCTCCACTGCTTCGGGTCGGAGAACTGATGTATCTCGAACAGTCTGTTCGCGATGAACGTTGTAAATCTCTTGGTCGTGCACCGGATAAACTGCAGCATCACCATCGAGTCAGTCCAAAATATCGGAGGTTTGTCTAGCTGCAACTCCTCAACTGCTTGAATGGCTAACCGGACGGCAAGGACCGCGACAGTTAATTCTAGACGCGGTATTGTAACTGCTCTTATCGGCAATACACGCTACTTTCCCATAATGAGAGTAGACCAAGTCTGATTATTTCGGCCAACAATCCTGACGTAAACTGCCGCTCCGTATCCATGTTCTGAAGCGTCTGAGAAATAATGCAGCTGCATGTCGTCGTCGGTGAATGGCTTCGGTCTAACACACCGAGGAATCCTCAGTCGCTCTAATAGCTGGGTGTCCCGCAGGAAGCAATACCATTCCTCCAGTTCCGGTCCGTCTACCTGTATATCCCAAGCAAAACCTCTTCGTACGAAGGATTGCAACTGCTGCTTGGCACGCAACAGTACTTTTTTTATCATTTTTTTTTGGTCATAAATCGCGGCGATGAAAGCCAGAATCGATCTTCGAGTGCAATCCCCTTCGAACTTTCTCAGGCTAAATGTTATGCAATCGTCTGACAAGTGCCATTTTAGTCCCAACGTAGGTTGTACATTCTCGGACTGTAAAGTCAACTGGACTGATTCATTGGCAGACGCACTCGTCATCATTTTTTGCAGAATTTGATCATCGTTACACTTCCATTTCCGTAAGTGAAACCCACACTTGGATGCAATCGCTTCAAATTGTGTAATGAGTAGACTAGCTTCTTCCCGGCTACCACAGCTAAACAGGCAATCGTCGACATAGAAACATCGCTGTATCAGGTTCAGCGTCGACTCCGGATACTCAGTTCTGCAATCTTCTATGGTCCTTCTGAGTGCAAATGACGCGCAGCATGGCGAGGAGGTTGCACCGAAGGGATGGACCGTCATGCGGAACGCTTTCTGTGATTCGCGCAATCGGCCCTTTGACCACCACAAGAAACGAAAATAGTCTCTATCTTTCGGTGTCACCATTACCTGGTGAAACATGGCTTCTATATTGGCAGTTACCGCCACTTTGTCCATTCTGAATCTCAGTAAAACGCCAACCAGACTGTTCACTAAGTCGGGCCCTTTCAACAATTGTTGGTTTAATGAAGTACCCTGGTAGGTGCTGGCACAGTCGAAAACGACACGGACATTCCCGGGCTTGTTGGGGTGCGTCACAGCGTGATGTGGCATATCCCAAACGCCTTTTTTATCACCAAGCGGTCCTAGGTCAATCATTTCCACAAACCCACTCGACGCGTACTCTTCAACGGCAGCTGTATACATCTGATGTAACTCTGGGTTGGCAACGAGTCTTTTGAGCAATGACATCAGTCTTCGGTAAGCGACAGGATAGTTGTTTGGCAAATTTGGGCATGCGCTTTTCCATGGTAAATTGAGTTGATAATGTGAACCACATTTAACGATAGATGACTCCATCTACTCTAATGCGCGTTTATCCTCAACAGACATTCCGCGTCTTGAGCTACATGGCTCAGTGAATTCCAACTCCTAAATCCTTTCAAGAAAGCTCGAATTAGAGTCTTCTACACTGATTGAGTTGGTGTAAATGTTCGTTACGCCTTTCCCCCCACCGGACCTAGCAGGATCCAAACTAACGGTGTTCGTATGGCAAAGGAGTCTGATGGTTTTCCATACCGATGCTCAAGCACCCAGTGGGCTTCCGGGACATTCATGCAAATAAGCACTCCGATTCCTTTATCACAACCATCGATAAACGGTAGGTCCTTTAAGTGTTCCCAACTGCGCAGGCGTTCTTGCTCCGGTATTATCCTCTGTACCTTAGGCATCATTTTGACGGCCCACGCATGATCCACATGCAGTGATTTACCTCCTTCCAGCGGTTGCAACTCCAGGCGTACAACTTGCGAGCACATCGTTGAATCACCGTTAACCGTTGCTATTTGTACCACTGACCGTCTGACTGGTATGTCAAGCCTTTGCAACAGCTGTTTATCGACAAGTGACGAATCAGATCCTGGGTCAAGTAAAGCATTGGTCACCAGTGACTTGGTTTTTCCACGCAGCAGAATTGGAATAATCCCTAAAGCTATTCGACCCCACGACACATTCGTTTCGTTTACCACAGCTCTTGGTGAAGTTAGTTGGTTCGTCTTGGCTTCGTGTAGTAAAGGATGATGTTTCAACTGGCAACCGTTGAATCCGCACGTGACTCGGGATCTGCAAAGCTCAGACGTGTGGTTAGCTTTGAGGCACAGTTCACATAGACTCTTTCCAGAAACGAGCAGCAAGCGTTCGGAATGATCAAAGGCTTGGAATCGAGGGCACTGATCAAGGTAATGGTGCGCTGTGCACGCGACACACGAGGGCGCGCGTCTATGAGTCTGCGGCACTGTTCCTCCGGTTGCCAAGGTAGTTATGCGATTGCCACGGCTTTGAGGTCTTTCTGCCGTGTAGGGTCCTTCAGTCCTTCTAATGATTTCATTCGAGTACATAGCCTGAGTAGTAACAGTCTCAGCCACGTCACAAACAAACTGGTACAGGTCTTTAAAGGCGGGCTCTCTACAAGTGCGGAGGATACTGGTAGCTTTCTTTGACCAATCGAGCTGAAGTGAGTAAGGCAGTCGCCTAATCACCGCCGACACCGTCACAGTCGCGTTCAGATCGGCCTTGTAATTTAGTTGTTGCAGCGTATTTAAGCAAGTTTTCATCTGCCCGGCTAATCTGTGGAGCGCTTCCGAATCATTCGCCTTGATCGATGGTCCTTTGACTAGACTTTCGAAGTAAGCTCTGGCAATCAAGTGAGGGCGGACAAACCTCAATTTGTGCGTCTCCATGGCATCAAGAAAACCCTCTTCCGGATCCAATATAACACAACTCTCAATAGCCTCGCGTGCCTGGCCTTCACAGTAATTAATCAGATATGAAAGTCTCACACAAGGGTTAGAAGTAATACTCATAACATTGGCTTGGAAACTTCGTATAAACAACCAATATTTCATCGGATCCCCGTCGAAACGTACAATTTCCCTTTTGGGTAGACCTGCGATAGCATCCGGCACAGATGGAACCAATTCGTTGAACTCAGGCGGCGGCATTCGAACCTGTGAAAACTGGGCGAAATCCCGCACCGTATCCGACAACACCACCCGTCTACCTCCCCCATCTCTTTCCGTGAGGCCTTCAGCATAATTATTAGACACGGGAAATCCAGATAACTCAGGCAGAACAAGCGTCGATTTACCGTCCAGCATAACTGCTTCAGCACGTACCTTATTTGCATCATTAAAGCTTAAAGCTTCCAGACGACTTTCTAGTTCCGCAATTCTACACATTGCAACAGAGAGCTGATCAGACGTTGTCATAGCTGCGTTATCCTCGCTGTGCTGTGAATGCTCTGACAAAGAATGCCTCCTTGATTCGTTCATCGGAGCGCGAGTTCACTATTCAACTTGTGTTACGGCAGAGAGTATGAGGCTAATCGTATCACCTAAATAACTCACGGTCTGGGCAGTTAAAATGCAGGGCAGTGGGCGGAATGAGTATACTGAATAACCTTGGTTCTACAATAGCAGGAATAAACAAAAAAAGAATACAATTAACTCACGAATAGGTAATGCGACTCGCTAATTCGGGCAGCAATTATTCCACGTCAACAGTTAAGTCTGCACAAAATTGCGAATAGCCCGTAAAATTGGCACAGGAAAACAAATTACAACCGATGAGACGCAAACCGTAAGTTCACAACAATTAAGCAAAGAAAGAAAAAGATAATAAATGCAGAAAAATTGCGGGGTTTTATCAGTTTGTTAAAGCCGAACATTTGTGCATGAACAGGTAAACTCGAGTACCACACCGTCCAACGGGAAAAATATAAAGAAATTGAACTACTGGTAAACGTGCAGTAGTATAGTCCAGAATCGAGAATTTAGAATTCACACATGCGCTAGACACGGGGCACAAAATTGACTCCGAAAATGTGGAGGTTATCCGGAAGGGATTACGATCAGCCAAACAAAGGCTGATTGCTGAGGCTATAGAAATAACCAAGGCTAACAACCGTGAATAGAATAGAGGGAGTAGGGCTGTCTAGTGCCTGGCGTCCAGTCTTACTCCGGCCAGCTTTGTAAGCATCGGTGGATGGATCTCAAATCGGAATGAACTATCGATCCACCCTCCACCAAACTCCGAAGTACTAAAGCCAAATTCTATCAATGTCCAAGTTCCCAGCAACGGTTCACTTAAAATTGCTAACCACAATGTAAAAATCCACGGACCGGCAATTTCTTTCCCCCACTCGACCCTGACTGTAACAAACTACAGTGTACCCATGAACATGTTGACCTTTGACCGCTGTAATCATTCATAGATGAACTGCAAATTGTTTCGTCTTTGTACGTAGCTTAGCCATTATCGCTATAAAATGCCAATATTAAGATAATTCACTTCGCCTGACGAAGCATTTGTGTCAGATGCGAAACGTTGTTTATCATCCTAAATACATTAACCGGTCGCTTACCAAGTTTTCTGAAATGATAACTTACCGATCGGTTCCAAATATGTTCCAAGATACAGTGGCATCCTCTTGCTGAGTTGTGTGGGCAAAATTGATTGCCCGAATCCTGCTCAACTTCCTCGTCATTCAGGTTGTGGAATCTAACGTGGCAGAAGAGCAGTGTGGATTCCTTTCTGGTCGCAGCACTATAGATATGGTGTTTGCGGCTCGTCAGTTGCAGGAGAAGTGCAGAGAACGACACCGGCCATTGTGCGCGCCTTTTGTTGATTTCACCAAGGCTTTTGATACGGTGAACCGCGAGGCATTGTGGTTGGTGTTAAGTACGTTTGGTTGCCCGCGTAAGTTTGTAAGTTTAATTGAATGTCTGCACAGATGTATGCTAGCGAGAGTGCAGCTAAGTGGATAGACCTCGGATGATTTTGCACTGTCTCTGATGTGAAACAACGCTGTGACTTAGCTCTGCCCTGTTTAGTATATATATTCATGCAATGATGTCCTGTGCTTTTGATGCCGCTTGTGCTTACGGTGTTCTTTTAGAGCACTGCATGGATGGTGGTTTGCTGAACATCCTTGGTTTCGGTGCGAGAAATCTAGTCTGTGAGACAACTATTCGTATGTTGCTGTTTGCTGACGATTGTGCGTTGTTTGCACAGAGCGCGGATGATTTGCAGCACATGACTAGTGCTCTGGCTTCGACAGCGGCCAAATTCGGGTTTACCATCAACAAAAGCAAAACTGTTTGTCTCTTTCAGCCTTCACCGGAGGTGCAGTCTTCAATATTGCCGCGAATCAGCATTGGTGCTGAAGTATTGGAAATCACCACCCGCTACTGCTATCTTGGGCGTGTAATGTCGACTGACCAGCAGCTACACAGTGAGCTGCGTATCCGCGTGTCGAAGGCAGCGGCGGCATTCGGAAAGCTAGAGTACCGAGTTTGGAGCAACCATCAGCATACCATTAGCACGAAGCTGATGGTGTACAAATCCATGGTATTGTCCGTTCTTCTATACGGCAGTGAAACGTGAACAATGTACCGTCGGGATGTGCGATATCTCCAGCAGTTCCATCAGCTGTGTTTGCGCATTACTTGGGGCGACAGGGTTGCTGACACAGAAGTGTGGCGACAAAATGAGATGTATGCAGCAGACTGCATACTTTTATTGAGGCACCTGAGGTGGCTCGGTCGTGTGTGGCGTATGGATTCAACGCGGATACCGAAACAACTCCTATACGGTCAGCTGACTATTGGGAAGCTGCATGTGAGGAAACCAAAGTTACGTTACCGGGACATGATCAAACTGAGCCTATTACGTTCTAATCTTGCTTGCAGTTCATGGGAATCGAAGGCGGTTGATCGGCGTGCATGGCGCGATGTAATCATGAAGGCAGTTGCTGAAGTGCGGAAGAAAGGACTTATACATGCAGAGAAGAAGCGGCAAGTGCGGAAGCGGTAAGCACCGATGGGTTGTACTCCATGGCCATCGAGCGCATGGTGCTGTAGCACATACGGTCGCGAGTGCCTGAGTCAGGCAGGCCTAGTGAGCCATGAGCGAGGCCACTCGGGACCACTACCGAATCGACGACGGGTCCTGCATAGAACGTAGGCAGAACCGGCGCAGCGTTTGTAGGTACGCTGCATTTGATTTACTAACAGCGTGCTGGCATGCTGAGTCTATTTGTTTCAAGCAGTGGGTTTTGAATTTTGTCCTAATGCTTTTCTTTCCCATTATACGTGCCTACTTTTACTCGCTTCTTTACACTTGCATATTTAGTTTAAGCCACCTATGGTTATTGCCATAACATGTTCGTGTGGGTAACATTTCAGTAAATTAAACTTCCTTACCTCGTGTTCTCACCCTGTATTCGTTGGTAAACAACTTATTTCGTATACTTATTATTTTACGATTTATGTCACTGTTTCCTTATGCATTACTCGATTTATTTTCTTGGTTATCTTTCTCTCAAGTGATTGGCTGTTGTTTGATATCCCCGGCATGGCTGCGCTTGACGTGCATGTTGACAAGGTTCCTACTTGTCTATTACCCACAACCTCGTCCATAATAGCTCCAGGAGACATTTGGTTGTTGCTGGAGGGGACGGGGTGCACAGTTCTTGTGGCCGTGTTAGGCTCGAGAAATGGTTAAATTTACTCATTTTGTAGCGGACTACGGTCCAGCCACCGCCTTGTGTACGCTTGATTCCTTAAATACAGCGTGCTTGTTTTTGCCTGTGAAGGATTGTGGGCCGGCTCAGTTGATGAAACGTAGCTCCCATCCACATGCCTCGCGGTCTTATTCGTTCGGGTTTACACTGGATATGGGGTGTGTGGTTGGAGCTGTGGGTGATGCTGCGCAAGCCACCAATGGTGACTCTGTATGCACAGGCATCCTGTGGCTGGCCACAGTGACAGGCAAATCCGAAACTGGATGCCGCCATCCAAATGTACGTAGGAGCCTGTGTACAGTTGTTTTGCTTGGGATTGGGTATAGGCCGGTGATTTTTATAAGTTTGATTGCGCCACCAAAGTGCGAAAAGGTTATTGAGATCTGTGGGTTGGAAGATCCTATCCGGATAAACTGGTGGCAGTGGCTTCATTTGTGACTTTTCACTTCCTATAATCGAAGTGTTGTTAAACGGCATATGTGTCTTGTTACAATGCGAACGGCTGCCAGGTTAAAACCCACTACTTCTTGCAACATTGCGGTCAAACTGTTGGCTGGAACGGGATAAACCCAACCGAACTAGCTGGCACCAAGTATTTGTTTGGCTAGAGAGCTCAAAAGCTGCCTAACGTAATTAAGCGGTTGGTTTCAATTTTCCAGCCAGAAGGACTCATACCTAGCATCATGTGCGCATTTCTGTACTTTTACGCACGTCTCGATTGGAACACCATGGTGAACCCAACAACAACTATTCTCATGTATTATGAATTTTTAGTTTTTCCGTACGACAGATTATTCATATATATTTTTATATGTGGAGGATTTGTACAGCCATTTAATTTCTTCAGCCCGAAACTATACTACTGACTGCAAAATTTATGCCGCATTTATATGCTTAGATTTGAACTTTAGCGAAGGAAAACATGTAAATGCGGTAGACTGTTCCATATGTCATTTGATTGTTACTTCGTATAGAAAAGCACGACACACGATTAAAGTGCGTGATACATACTTTGAACACGAAATTATGATCAGCAGTTGTAACTATATAATGATCAGTTGACTCCAGATGATCGGATATGTATTTTCGATTTCTGAGCTTACTTGCTTTCAAAATAACGAGAAGGAATAACATTTCCATTGGAAAATCTTATTTCCGCAACTTAGCATATTCTTGTCAGTAGTTTAGATAAAATTCCGGAAATTTGTGGGTTGCATAAGAGGCAGTCCTATTAAAGTGCATTGTCAAAGTTCATCTGACGCTGGCCAGCCGTATGCTTAGGAAAATGTAGCCACTCAGGTTTGGTTAGACTTTTGATGGGTTCGGTTTGTTTAAACAGAGTAGTTTTCAGCTGCCTGATTGCCTATGCCTCAGCATTCCAGCGCCGCATTGTTAGTTGAATCTCCTGAATGAGTTACGAAGGAATTTACACTTGCGGTAATCAGCTACGAGTCGGGTGATCGAACTGGCGAGTTGTCACGGAAAAAGCGCGATCTGTAGCATTGAATATGCTATAAGTACTTTGTGAAGAGCCTCCGCAGTTCTGCCTACAGACAACCCACCGCAATTCAACAAACTTTTGAGTTTGAGCTTAACACAATCCTTATATTAATAAAGCTGTAAGAGACTAGCTGCTTTTGCACCTGTGTTTTATATAATATTAGATATTTTTGTACAGCAATGCAACACAATGACGAAAGTTTTAAAAAGCCACCTTGTGTCAAACCCTTATGCTTGCATTTCAGTAAATTCTAACTTAACATAAAGAAACTAGTTTTCTCGAACATATCTGACCCCCAGAAACAAAATCAAAATACGTACTGATAGCACAATGAAATGTATTCTTTTAACTGGTGAGTTTTAAAATATTCCTGTGGTACTCACGTTGCGAAAGCCCGGCATGCCAAGGTGCACAACCAGTATGATTCCCATACGAACTGGTGGACCAAGGGGTATTTTCCCCGATGTGATGTGACGCATCTTTTCTTGCAACTCAATTTTGCGTTCTCCTCGACGGAAAGTGCCATCGTGAAGCACAAAGCAATAAACTGATGTGAATAGAAAGAACACAGCGTTATAAAGTCGGTGGCTTCTAAAATGCAAGTTAATAGCTTAATCAGATGTATATAAAGTTAACGTAGACTCTGAGTTGACTGACAATGGCCGCTTGGCACTTACAGTGATTCTCAGCAAATTCATCTGCGGATGTAAGCTTTTATGTCTGGTTAAGATATGGTCGTATTAATAGGGTTGTTCAAATTTTGTGCGAAAACAGGCATTGGTAGAATGCTGCTCATGACTTCTACTGAGCTTCGGGGCGTGATATTTATAAAATTTCGTATAATGTATCCCTCGCTGTGGGGGTGATTTGTTATCTAATCGTAAGATGTCTGTTAATCAGTGGCATAATATTCATGCTTAATGACATGAAATTTAAAATCTAGACAATTATTGTCGTTTCTACTCGTAGCAAGACGCGCTGGCATAATTAACAGTAATTGGTGCGATCGGACAGAGTGTTTTGCAGAAGCTCAGGTACTGAAATTCCGTTACCCAAAGGGAGATCTTTTAATTAGATGTTAATTATTTAGAATACAAATTTAACTGATCAGTAAAATTCCTGGACGAAACGTAGGTAAAATTTAGTGACTGCATGCAGAGGGAAACCATGGAACCAAGTAGTCGGGCGCAGAAGGTGTAGAGGATTCAAATGAAATGATACCTTCCAAACGCTAATGAACGCTGTATTCATGTGAAACGTATATGAAGAAATAGGTGTGAAATCCTACGGCGCTACTTTAACTTGGGCGATTTGACATCTTGGAAATCCAGACAGCTTTACCAACCTCATTATTTGGAACACGGAATATTAAAACAGTTTACGGACCACTGCGTGACAACTACATTTTCTGTCAAATACTATGTGTAACCCTCCATACGGTATTAAATAGTGTGATAAGGTGATTCCTACACTGTTCACTCAACGTTCAGAACTCCTCTGGTTTCACGAAATAATGGGTAGCCAATTTAATCTACCATAATTAGATTCAGACTCGCAGACAGGAAGACCACAATACCTGAATTTTATAAGCTGTGTCACCGCGCCGACTAGACAAGACAATGTACCTGACCTATATTAACAACTAGCATCTTCTGCGCATTCGCCAGTGTGTCGCACCACATCCAAGCTAGTGACCGCTGGGCAGTGAAACTCTCCGTTTAGCAGACCGCATCGAGCAGACGCGCTGATAGATAAGTGCCTTCCCGTCGGGCGTTGAAACGCAGTAACTTGTATGACTCGTGCTACTCAGACCGATAACTTAAGAATGATAATTCCTTTCAACGAATATTACCTTCCTGGTATGCAAGCTTTAAAATAGAATTGCTCTCTGCCTAAAAATGCTGACCCCAAACAAGGCGGACGAATATCGAACGATGGATTAAACTTAGCTCTTCCCAAATAACCATCTACAAAATTTATTAAATTGTTCAGCAAATTCATCAGTGTCACTCCCAATCAGCACCAGAAGCCGGCGTTTCGACGTCCTTGGCCTCGTCACTGATGCGCTTTCCAGTGGATGCCTACGGGTTCCACACCTATGGCTTCAGTATAACAGTGTATAGTGCCCCTTCGCCATGGGTGACAGCAGCGGACCTGTCTGATTGACAGCTGAATGTGATATAGCCCGGTTCATGATGCATTTGCTGAATTATACCAGAAGCCACACTACTACTCATCAGCCAAGAAAATGTGATTCAAATATCATGATTTTAAGGCTTTTCGTGCTTTCTATGCGTCAATGAAGTCAATGCAAAATCCCGGAACATCATCTGCACTGCGGCGGTTGTGGTGATTGTTCTTGAACAATAACGTGACATTACGGTTTTACTGTTCCTACGAGCTTAGTGTAATTCCGAATTCACTTACTACCTATTCTGTGTACTCGCACTGAATGTTGTTACTACATTGTCCTTGCTACCTATGGATTTGAGCCTAATCCATTTGAATTATGGTCACTTTGTAGAATATCACAATTCGTGTCTCGGTCAAACATTTTTACTCATGATGATGCAAATGGGTAATTCTGAATGTTCACTTTGCTCTTGCAGTATCGAACTTCGCCTTGAAGGTTTTGAAAGCTATTGTATCCTTAGGCAATATCAACACTATGCAAAGAAAACGGCCAATCTTTAATAAACGAATAATTAATTATTCTCGAGTGCTTTAGAAACACCAAATCAGGCTTGGTCAAGACTTTAGAAGCGATTGTTAGGCAACAGTCACATTGCCTAGCATAAAATGCGCTGATTGAACAATATACACAAGAGACTGAAATGGCGGCTGCACTGGTCATGAACAGGATCTTTAATAAAGTGGCGAAAGTCTGGGCTCAAAGATGTTTAAAAGTTAGGATAGTAGAGACAGTGGAGTAACGCTTAGTGTACATATAAAAAATATAGCAATGTCGTGAAATGTGGCTCTGGTTAACTTGCCAGTGTGTGTTCGTGGAAAGTGACTTTATTCAGTGGAGATTTGCATCCGCCATGTCGCAGTGTTGCTATACCGTTAATTGTTGCCTTTTAGGGAGAGAAGGCTTGCCAAGCGAAAACGCACCAAGTCCTGTAGCATTGCCATCGATCCGTTTGAATGGTAACCCACAACAGGTAATGTGTGTTACAGACCGATTGTACTCTCGGCTATTCGCAGTCAATTGAGCTCTTATACGGTTGTCTGTAGTGTGCAGTAGTTCATGAGGCTCGGAAATACCAACACCCTTGGAATGCACCATGTGCCGGGTTCTCGTTGATTGCCAGTCTACGGACTGCAAACTTCTATTCCTAAAGACAATTTTTGTAGTAACACACAGGTTTTCAATACCGAACTCGCCTGCTATTTCTCGCCAACAATTTTCGTCAATTGATTTGGTCCATAACTGATCTGAAAATTCACAAATTATTGATAACCTTAGATCCCGGTTACGGATCTACATTCGTTTTCGGATTTGCTGCTCTTTTGTTGCTTTTCCTGGAGAACTTCACATTTGGTGTCTTTTACTCTCCTCCCGGAGCACTGCCGGTTCTACATCACCTGTGACCATTGATTTACCGTGTGGATTCCAACCTGTTTCTTTATTGAGTATAAATCCATACGAAGGAAATATGCCCGGTAAGATCTGACTGAATCCTACTTTTTGTGCCTAATGAGCCTCTGAAAATCAGTTGGCTTTTTATTTTTTTTGACATCATGTCTACATTTCCCCTGGGGACGTCTAAAAGAGTCTCTCTTAACTCGTCCTCCAGTCTACAGCCATCGGACTCGGAGACACGATGCACAAATAGAGATGCTTAGCACCAGTGACCAATTCCAGTGGTGGAATGCAGTGTGACATCTGCTGTCTCTGGTTTCACGAAAGATTCACTGCTTTGATTACAGAGCAGTATTTTTTGAGGACGAATAATGGGAGCGTGTATTTAAGTTGCCCCATTTCTTTGCAAATGCGGAACTCGCAGTGGTTCGCTTTTGGATATAAGATTTTAGGCATTCGTTTCCAGGTTAGAAAGCATGGGAAGACTGCTTTCTTTGCTGCCTTAACTGGGCCGGAAAATGACGGGTATTGTGGCTAACCTAGAAAACCTATGGGTACCTGGCCTGCGAAATATTGATAGTTAGTGCGACTTCTCTGCCTCGAGCAGCTTGACGACCTTATCGGATCCGATGTGCACGTCTTCTGTTACCGAGCGCCTGTCAGATGGTGTCTTTAATTCACACCTATGGAGAAGCAGTTACACTAAGAAGGCAGTAACATTACCGAAATTAGATGCGAAGGGGGCCGCAGCGTGTATGGCAAGTCCCCCGAATACAAAGCCACCGGAACAGAGTCCATCACCGTTCCGCTAGCTTCCCAAGCTCCACTTAGCTCAACAACTTCTAATTATTCTATTCATAGTTCCCCAGAACACATCCTTAGCCTGGAATATCCTGATAGACACGTTTGGTTTGGAATAGGAAGCTGAACGGCTCTGTGGATCACATCAGAACCTGCAGGCATCAGATGATCTACAGTGTGAAAGTGGAGACGACCACAATGGTTATAAGTGGACTCCATGGCGAAAAGCTATGAGAAGCATAGAGTTTAAACAGTACGCAATCAGCATCGATGCGATAAGAGGGGTAACAGGACGCCACAACATGCGGACGTGACTCGGTTTCTATACGCCTTTGGTCGGGACACGGGTTGCTACCCGACCGACGGTAGCCGTGCTGAGTCACGCCGGAAGCTGATGAATTCAGTTTGTCATCACACGGGTTGCTACCTTACCTGTGGTTGCAGGGCTGTCACGCGTGAAGCTTATAAACTCAGCCGTCAGCATGAAACAGGTTGCTACGGGAGCTAATAAAATATGACCTACAAAACGGATCTAACTCGATATCTAACCTAATTTGGTCTAGCAGCTTTATGTGTTCTGATTTGTCCCCGGCTGGTTTGTCCTGGCAGAGAGCAGATGGAAAGCAACGTTACAATTTCCTAGGCGCATGTACAATGATATCAGGCCCCTCGACCACAGAAATAATAACATCTTGGAAAATCGACCGGAAAGCACTATCCAAATGACACACCTTTGGCGAACTAGACCAACTAGTATATCAGTGGTGGTGACTGCGCTCTACTGGTTATCAAGGGGAATCGGCAAGTAAGCGTCTTTAAAGTCAAACATTAAAACACATTTGGATACGTTGTACTATTGACGAATATCCACCGAGTCAGCTGTAGTGGAACACTTTTGTAGCAGGCACTTTTTTAATATAGCGCCATTGTTATCACAAACGCTGGGGACTTGTCATCACATTTGAGCAGAGTAACGAGTTATGGCCCGAGCGGAAGTATGAACCGGCGAAATTATGCCTTTTCAAACAGGTTGTCTAGCGATTTCATCAACGTCTTCCTAAGACCGAATGGAATGGTTCCTCATTTGAGAGCAAAGGAATGCCCTAAATATCAAGCGTGACAGGATCAACATAGATGTCACCTACGATATTAAAACGTCTTATGAAAAGAGAATAAAATTTTACAGGTGTGTCGGAAAAAGAGGACAGGGCAATATGTAAAAATTCATGTTATTCAGTCCTATGATGGATTGATCAGATTCCATGACAAGAAACGCACATTTGGTAGGATTAAGCTGACCATTTGAAAGAATCAATTCACAAGAATCAAGGAAATAAATTGGATGTCCAGTAATCACTCTAACAGAAGCGTTAGTTGGTCTAAGTATAACTTACGGGGATAGAATTTTAAAATAGAAGTTATGAATAAACGACTCTACACTACCATTACCTATAATGAAGGTATGTTGTGATACCCTATCGGTAAACAATTGCTTGATACTTTGTGAATACTGATCTTGGGAACACACCGTCAAAGCAATGTGCTGCAACATACCTGATAGACGTTGCTTACGTGATACTTGTTGTACCCAACAAGTATTTAATGTTTGACAAACAGCCAGTAGATACAAAACACAGGTTTGCAAATAGATCTCTTTTCGGTAGTCCACACCAGGCAACTACAGCTACACGACTGATAAATACAACGGGAAATTGGTGAAGGAAAAGAGCCTAAACTTTGGCATTCCAATGACTAAGCTCAAGGAGCTAACTTAAGGTATAGCTTTAATAGACCATCCTTGTTTGATGGGATATGTTACAGCCAGTTCAATTGCAAGGCACTGGGTTCTCTCCTTGGGCCCCTCCTTGCCGACATTTTTCTCGCATAGTATCAGCGTGGTTCTATTCAAATGGTTATTGCCTCCTTTGATTCTTATTTGAGGTATATGAATGACACTTTCATCATTTGTGATTCTCGCACTGATATCAACCGTGTGCTCGACCAGTGCAACAGTGCACATTCCTCAGTGAAGCAAAGTAGTAAAAATTAAAATGAAGGTAAACTGTCTTTTCTGGACCTTTTGTTGCTGATGCGCGGGGGCGGTTCACTTGAGCGTAGTGTCTTCCGCAAAGCTACATGATTTGGCAAATACACACACTTCTCGAGCTACATTCCTCTGAAGTGCAAACACAATTTAGTGTATTGCTTGTATTACAGGGCCACCAAAATATGTAGTCCTGAAACACTCTAGGGCGAGAAGGACCGGATTGTGAAAAGGCTTCTTTCGAATGGTTACCCTGAATAATTCATCAGACAGAACGTCGTGACCTGTGGGAGCCTTAAGCCCGTAGCAACGGTTATGGAGGAGGATGGGTTTCTCTCTATCATTTTTAAAGGGCGAAGTCGCCCTAGATCTATTGAACAAGAGACATTTCAACGCCTTAGCAAGTACCTACCCGACTGCCCACCTTCTTGTACTTGCGCAGAACGCTCACTTTATAACTCAGTATCGTAAAGACAGACTGCCAGTATCATCCGGATCGTATATTGCATACCATTTTACTTGCGCTTGCGGTGTTAGGTATCTCGGGCATACGACCAGGCGTCTGTCGGTATGAATGGCTGGACATTGGCCAGGGTAACTGCGTGGAGGCACGCTCCGATCTTGGAAAGTTTACTGCAAATTATACATCAGATTTAGAGCATATAGGCCCTTAATGCCTATTATGCTCTACCCGGGTGGTACCGAAACGTGTTATGGAAACTTTTCTTGCAGGCGGCTGAAGCCATCGCGATCAGGCTAAAATGGCAAGGGCTAACAAGCAGGTGCTTGTGCAACCCTTGACGTTGCCATAGCCCTGATGCGAACTCATGCCCCCGGAGTGTTACACATAACCAGATTCTATATATTTATGTAATTATCTAGTTTTTATTTTGTTAGTCTTTTTATCTTTTCTGTTTTCACAAGTTGTTTCGCTGTCTGTTAGCCCTGTCACAACGTCACCTGATTAATCCGATTTGCGCATGGAACAAACATGCTCAGTCTGTTCAAACCGTCCCATCTGTCCCCAAGTTTTCCTTTACTAGTTTATTGTTGCATTTATCAGCCCAGTTGCTGTATGCGCCTAAGATGAACTACCGAAGAAAGATCTCTTTGCCTCCCTACGTTTTACGTTTCGATGGACTTTTGCTACGAGATTGAGGATGACAAACCTTTCCGCAATGATAACATTTGGAACTGCTGAACTTGCAAGCCAATCGAGAAGGTTTATACGCATCAGACTCACAGTTATCTCTACAGTATTCTCAAGAAATAACCAATATTGCAAACATGTGTATTTGTGAGTATCAGCCAATTAAATCTGCCCTTGCTGTTGGTTACCAGGTCGCACCTTACGTTCGGAATTTTAAAATATCGGAGGATCGTACCTCACGGCCGATTTATACCCGGAAAATACTCGCAGAATAACCTGAAGGAATGGAATGTTGGATGTTGTAAAGCCACTACTTTCTGCAGCTTATAGGTATGATTGATCAAGACGACCAAACGATCTCAAAATTGGATAAGCAAATATTTGCAATAATTGCAGCGGGCTGCTTACGTTTGGATTTGCAGATTTGTTGGTTATCCATTCGCATATGCCTGTAAAACTTTGCCTATTCAGCTACTTCGAAGGTTGTTGGATAGAAATGCTTCTGCAGCAGCCATTGTGGTGTTTATTGCGGTAAAGAAACTGGCCCGTCCAGGAATGACAGATTCTTTGACAGTGAGTGAGCAACCTGTCCAATGACAGTTGGTGGTCCCATTTTCGATGCTTGTTTCTCCAGACGATTCCCCTGACACATTTGCCGGCGCATGCCGCTTCATCATTTGGCACGGCTGATACACAATTTTACAGCCAGCCTATTTGAAACAATTAAGCTCTTCTCCGGACAACAGCTGCAAATCATCATAATGACCATTCCATGTTAATTTATCACTTCTCGACATAGACTGTATACACAGTCTATTTATGCATGTTGATGTTCCTTTAATCCTACGAAGAACACCACTCGCATTTCTTTCCATTGTTTATCAATAAGATCAAAACCAAGAATTGAGTCACACAGGTACACAAGCACATGTATAAAAAAGCCCGCCGTAGGCGCACCTACGGTCTCGGTAAAAAGAAATACTAGCGCCAAATAAGTAGTAAAAACAAAACGGACTGCCAAAAGCAATATTAACTTGCTTGACAAATAACAGAAGCTCATGGATATATATATTATTTTCCCGCACGTGATGAAGATCCATTAAATTTATTAAGTGAACTTTGCACTCCATCCACACGATGATTTATCAAGTGTGTAAAAATTTATTTGTGTGACAAACGTATATTCCAAGATTTCACGATTTCTGTTAATATTGGATCTCATACCATATTAGTTCCAAGCTGAAAAGCCGAAAATATTTCCAGTCGGGGGCATAAAGTTCATCATTGACTTGGACTTGGATACACCGCTATCACAGGTAACAATTTTAGTCTGTCTTAGTGGTTGACCGACTTCTAGACTCTACCTGATCATCCGAATCAAATTTGACTACCTCCTTTCCCATCCAGATCATCTGTCAGTTACGTCGAGTGTTATGTAACTCTCCAGAGGCTACACATGATTAACAGCTTTGGACTGGATTGTTATACCCAGTAATGGATTAGAAGGCAATGATAGCCACACAGAGAGCAGTTGTGAATATGCATATACAACCGTGGGTGTGTGTGTGTGCGAATTTGCGGTAAAATCACTGGTCCAGGTCCACGTAAGCTCCGCTTACTAGTTTTGCTCTATTCGCGTACCGATGTACGTATATCCACTGCGCTATTTTCGGTGATGATACTCTATCACCATGCTTTAATTCAGTCGACTCTACCCACACCCATATGGCCTCCCTCATTGTGACGTTTCCGTGCGGTTTCATGTCCAGTGTCTGACACATTTTGTACGCGCGGATAACCCAGCGCAAAGAAGGTGTGAATTAGAGAGCGAGGACGCCTATTGCGATAGATACGATGTTGTCTTAGAAGAAGTGGATAATTTGTTTCGACGTTAAGGCGTCAACACGAAGTGGGTATGAGGCCGATTGCGATGGATTGGAATATCTATTGTTACACGTTGTGACATTTCTAACTCCTACTCAGTAATGTGACAAGATCTCTATACAACGGCAAATATCCAACGCGTGTTTTCTCTCACGGTTTCATTTTCGGCCACCATTTTTATCACAAGTGCGATATAAGCAAGCACAAGGAAACTGAATGTGAGATTTGGAAATAAGGAGTAGTTTAATCCCTGCTTGCAAATTCTTTATAGCCAATATTATTGCTTAGCTGCCAAGTACGTTTTCCTCTTAAAATTGTACTGAGTTGTAAATAATGGATAGCAAAACGGATGCTGTCAGCTTGAATACTCTATATTACCCCTTGTTAAACTGCAAGGAATAAGCCATGCGGATAGAGAAATATTTACATCATTAATCTGGACCGATTTTCATGGTTCTCCAAAGTGAATTACTCTATGACCTGTTGTTTGCCCGTATCAGGAAATATTTTATGTTTGTTTTGAACTGACGGCTGGAGTTCTGTTACTGATTGTGTAATCACCCAAACCGAAAATTAGAATTTCCATGTTAACAATAACAGCGGCAAAACTAAATCTGTTTTCCTGAATGTTGCATTATCGAGTAAACCGCCCTTACCGCCCTTTCAACTCTAATCTACATGCTTTCGTTACGCAACACATCTGGTGATATTAACATATGTGCTTAGTGAATAACTGCTAGTTATATATACAGCCGCTCATTTATCGTACCTGAAATGCCAACGGACCACATCAAATAATAAACGGTTTCGGAACCATTAAACACATAAGCATGCTCGTCAAGTTAAGCTAAGCAATTGGCATGATTGTGCGTCTAATTTGGCACAAATGCAAAGCAGACACATCCTGTACAGGCGTTCTACTGTGTTGCCTGAGCCGCCATGTGCTAAATGGACCAGATCAAAAACGCAATTGTCCCATATAGCTAACGGTCCTGTGTTATTGTTGATACAACCGAGGTGACCTAGTTAAGAAAATCAATTACTATTGTAATGTAGGGTTGATGAGACACGGTTAAAACCAGTGCTATGCTACGATTGTAAATTTGTCTGCAATGAGATAATTTCAGTGATTTAGTGCAGTGAGCGTGGAAGTGAAGGCTGACTACACGTAGTTGTTTTTCACATAGTCATGACACTTGGAAAAGGTCGAATATCGGACAGACGATTTACAATGAACTAACCGCAATTATCTCATAGCCCTAGCACTAGATTACCAATATGAAAACTGTATACTACGCTGCTCACGTGTGAGTGTTTCTTTCTGGCAGTTGCGCTGGTTAGGAGCAAATCTGTCCATGATTTAAGGCAAAATACTGACCTACTCAGTCGCTTGGTTGGGCAAATTAAAATAAAGAGAAGTGGAAGCAGTTGTATAGGTCTACCACATACGTTGTGCATAATAGTAAGGCATATATGTGACATTCCTATGGCGCAGTGGTCAAAGATATTGGGGCAACACTAAAATTGGAATGGCACGCCTGTGACTGCAAATAGTTAAGGATACAGACATAAAATCTATGTTCCAAGATACGCTACATACATTTAGCCTGACAGAAGAAGGCCGATGAGCGTGTTCATCTACCTCCCGTGGCTCGAGTATGGTGAACCACGGTCGTTTACGGCTATTCTCCCTAACATTCAATAAACAGCCAATATTTAGCGAAATTTGCAAAATGCGACTGCAGAGATATGAATTTCCCCCTAACCTGATGGATGAGGACGTATGGAATTCTCGGCAGACGAGTTATTCAAGGCAGGGCTTACTGAGTGCAAGCGCAACCAGGCAAATGCGCACCGATATGTGGCTAATTTGACCGTCGAGCGAGATGAGTACAGACAGCCACAACGAATTTCCAGTGTTCTTTAGATGTCAGCTAAATTCGTGCTGCCAGCTGTAGGTATAGCCAACGGTAGGCGTTGGGGCGTTCGATGGTCATCGGTGTTTCAGTTTGACTAAGCAGCGAAGTCGGCGTATGCAAACAAACTGCGGCGCTATTGTGCGCACCTGACGGCAGCTAAGCTCAGAAGGCGGCAATGCATTGCGACTCTGGTCAATGTTATTAAATCAGAGGTAATGGAGCACGAGCTGACCACGCAGTCGAACCCTGTAACGTGCATGTTACTCAGCGCGCTTGCTATTCAACTGCACGGTGAAGGCGGTTTATACGACATATCGGCTTCAAGAAAACACAACGCAAGGCACGCAGGAATGCTTAACGTCACTACCCGGTGCGTGCTTAAATAATGAAGAAGTTCGAGCAAACTGGGAGTGTATGTGGGTCATGAAGCGAACGGGAACACCTCGCATCACCACGAAAGAATGCTAAGCTTGCGGTGTAGTCAGTGAATTGTCAAGTAGTCTCGAGCTCAGCATTCGTCGCGCCGCACAGTACTGCGACAAGACCAGATATGCGCTACACCGTATATTACTATAAGGAAAATTTCAAAGATTCCGTGCATATCCGGTGCAGGTTATAAAACCATGAGATCCGGAGAACACTCATGAATTTTGCCGCTTGTTTCTGGATCACGGGGATATTCGTTCCGTTAACTTTACAGATGAGGCGTTATTTCTTCTGCATGGAACAATGCAACATTACCCTTGGGATAGCAACAACGCATGAAAAGTTACGCATCACGTACGTACCACAATGTGAAACGGATGGTTTGTGCTGGATTAACAAGCCAGAAAAGCTTAGGCTCATATTTTTTTTCCGGAATAGTGACTAGTAGATTGCGGTTATGAAACATACGTAATCGATCCAATACCATTCTGATAATATACTTATCTTCTTTCACAAATATGGTAAAGACAAACTGCTACGCTGGAAAATTGTGCTAATAATGCGACCGGTAAGATATAATTCTTAACGTCCAACCTGACGTTTAGCACATAAACAGCTTAGGCACCGAAAGGTTCGATAGTACTTATGACGGAATCTCTGAGTCACTATCAGCTGCGTTTCGTCCAATCTCTAAATGAATAGCCGACTGTGTGGTTGACTCAGTTTCAGGATATTGCCTGTTAAATTGGTGTTCGGAATGAGTGGCAGTAGGAGGCAACTTGTGTAAGTGGGGTTTTTCCGTATCTGATATATTAATATAAGGTCTCCACGTAGCCATCTGTAGCATCTATTGAACACCTCAAGTGTTTTAGTCGCTGCTGGTACGAAAACTTGCACACTCTATTGACACATTTTGTTGCTCGACCATGTTTTCGATAAACTCATCGTCGGACCTTTACAAACATATGGGTAAAGCGCAAGTGAAGTAAAGGTGGTCTCAATCAGTTCAAATGAAATTGGATCATATGTCAACCAGTGGCATAAACCAGCAATAAACGTGAACGATAAGCGCAAACTAGGGAAAAGATATAGTCAAATGATTGCTTCCGGCCTCCGAATCGTCCAGTTTATCTGGCCAGGGTAATTTATGTGCTTCGATCAGTTTCTTTTGTGAACCCAATATGCGGTTGATACAACCGAATACTGATCGTCTCAGCTGTGGTGAGGGTGCGGAGGCGCAGGCCTATCGATTTGAGTAGCGGAACCTTGTAGAGTATTCGAATGGCGCGGACTGGATCAATTTCATGCCCACTATCAACTAGATTAGCCATAACAGAGCTAGTTATGGCCCCGGTACCGCCTCGACCCAAACAGCATAGAAGGTGCTCTTTAATGCGCTTTGACAAGTGCCGTGCCGTTCGACCGATGTAAGTAGCGCCACAGGCGCACTCGTACTGATAAATGACCATAGAAGCGGTCAGCATCGGCAACTTGTCTTTGTTGCAAATGCCAATAAGGGGGTCCTTTGAGAAAATACACTTGAGCTTAGCAGTGGGAAAAGTGGAATTAACGGCTGTAGAAAGGCGTCTGGATACACGTTCGGCGGCTGCGTCTCTTTTAAAGATAATTTTATAAATAGTTCTTTCGTCTCAGCTGTTAAAACCTGCACCGGGTGGGGTTTGTCTTACATCTTCTTAAGGATGAATCGATCAGTATACCCGTTTTCGCGCAGCACATTTTGAATTAACTTCAACTCCGTATCCAACGTGTCTTTAGAACAAATCCCGCGGGCCCTTGTGGTTAAAGAGCGAATTAGGTTTCGCTTGTATCTCAAAGAAACGAAACTATGGAAGATCGTATACTGGCCACTCCAGGTTTCCTTCCTGTAGACGTGTCGTTGGATCGAGCCAAATATTCTAAGAGTAAACAATACATCAAGGAACGGTAACCGGTGGTTCGCTTCCTTCTCGCAGGTAAACTGCAATGCTTCGTTAGGCATCATTAATTCGTTCCAGGCACGGCACTCTTCACAATGCTGATGTCTCTCTTCGCCCCATTTTATGAATGGTTTATTCGCCCTACCATTCCGTTGCCCAATGGCTCGTGGAAATTCTTGAGCCAATAAGACGGCGACTTACACATTACAGCCTTCGTGACAATTTTCTTTTCATCGGAAGCATAGGGGACCGCAAAGTCAGTAAAAAAATATGGTTTTCCTTGGATGTTGTCTCCCTTTTCACCAAAGTCCCACTTCTCAAGAAAAGTGATTACATTTGCAACTATATCAATGAAATACAGACAGCGATAGGCATACCATTACCTGCTTTGAAAAGTCTCCTTTTGTCTGGCACCTGGAATGTACAGTTCCTATTCAATGGCACTTACTACCGTCAAAAAGATTTGTTGCCATAAATCCGCCACTAGGTCCGCTGTTTTCTGTTGTCTTCATGGCAAAACTAGATAACACCAAACTATGTGCGGAGATTACCACCTCTGAATTTGATCATCGCTAAATAGATGACATATTTGTTGTTGCAGATAAGTCCACTGACGTCGACGCTTTTATTGAAAGCTTTCATCAAGCCCACGCAGCATTGCAGTTTACCTGCGAGAAGGAAGCGAACCACCGGTTACCGTTCCTTGATGTGTTGTTTACTCTTAGAATATTTGGCTCGATCCAACGACACGTCTACAGGAAGGAAACCTGGAGTGGCCAGTATACGATCTTCCATAGTTTCGTTTCTTTGAGATACAAGCGAAACCTAATTCGCTCTTTAACCACAAGGGCCCGCGGGATTTCTTCTGAAGACACGTTGGATACGGAGTTGAAGTTAATTCAAAATGTGCTACGCGAAAACGGGTATCCTGATCGATTCATCCTTAAGAAGCTGTAAGACAAACCCCACCCGGTGCAGGTTCTAACAGCTGAGACGAAAGAACTATTTATAAAATTATCTTTAAACGAGACGCAGCCGCCGAACGTGTATCCAGACGCCTTTCTACAGCCGTTAATTCCACTTTTCCCACTGCTAAGCTCAAGTGTATTTTCTCAAAGGACCCCCTTATTGGCATTTGCAACAAAGACAAGTTGCCGATGCTGACCGCTTCTATGGTCATTTATCAGTACGAGTGCGCCTGTGGCGCTACTTACATCGGTCGAACGGCACGGCACTTGTCAAAGCGCATTAAAGAGCACCTTCTATGCTGTTTGGGTCGAGGCGGTACCGGGGCCATAACTAGCTCTGTTATGGCTAATCTAGTTGATAGTGGGCATGAAATTGATCCAGTCCGCGCCATTCGAATACTCTACAAGGTTCCGCTACTCAAATCGATAGGCCTGCGCCTCCGCACCCTCACCACAGCTGAGACGATCAGTATTCGGTTGTATCAACCGCATATTGGGTTCACAAAAGAAACTGATCGAAGCACATAAATTACCCTGGCCAGATAAACTGGACGATTCGGAGGCCGGAAGCAATCATTTGACTATATCTTTTCCCTAGTTTGCGCTTATCGTTCACGTTTATTGCTGGTTTATGCCACTGGTTGACATATGATCCAATTTCATTTGAACTGATTGAGACCACCTTTACTTCACTTGCGCTTTACCCATATGTTTGTAAAGGTCCGACGATGAGTTTATCGAAATCAATTGTTTACATTCGGTCCCTTATACTGAATGATAAATAACATGCAGTTTTTCAGGCTCTGCATCGGAGTATTCGTAATAGCAAATGAAATCAAGGGGTACAATACTGTGATTGTAGCCCTTTGTTATCTGATTTTAAAATGCCAGTTGGACAACAATTGATGAGTTCCACCTACTTATAGTCTGAGAGAAATTGTTGAAAACCACGGCACTAGTCGCCGAAGTATCGGAGCGAAAATCTTCCTCCATCCCATGAAACCAACATTATTCATGAGAAGCCATTCATGAAGATTTTTGGCCTTGAAGAACACATAAAGCCTACATCTAAAAAATTCTGACAGCGCATGTAGCTCTGAGCAATTAATATGTACAGCCCGTTGGTGCAAACAAGTTATCACACTGACTGGAGCAGGCGAAGCAATTCCGTTCGAAGCGCCGCCTTATGCAAATATATGTGAATTCACCTCAAAATTTGCAGCTTGAAAGCGCACCACTCAGTACGATTGGTGGGTATACACACATGATAAAATGGCGGACAACGCTTCCTTGCTCAGTACTTCAAACTATCCAAGGGGTACTACCCTCAAACATTACACTTGCTTCTGTCCTCACACCATCAGCGTTATCCAACATCAAATGCACAACAAAATTGTTCTGAAACGTTTACTATGCTTGCATACACACAGCTTTCCTAGAGTGGAGAACCTTCAACCTAAAGCACTGCATGCAGCAGCCAATCACCTATGCCAGACATTTGCCGCATTCTTTCAGAGAAGTCCGTCTGGTCCTACAAATTACCGTCCGGTAACACTTCTCTCTGCTCTTTTCTAAGTCATGGAGGCCTTTATGGCCGACCTAAGGATGGGGTAATTGAAAGACGTGGGTGCTGCGTTATTAGGATGGGTTGGTAATATTTTCCGTGAACAGCAGTTATGGGTTAGAGTTCGAACATTATTGCCCGAGGCTTATCGAGTGGAGTCCGACTAACTTGCGAGAGCCATCACTTCAAAAATCTTACTTTCCGGAGGACGTTAAAATTTGGCCGGCGATCAAAGAATAGACCACCACAAGGTCCTCTATGCTCGACCTAGATGGGACCTGGTATTTGCCGGTGAGGAATTCGCTGCCATTCAATGTGGTCAAGTGACACATTGTCCACATCCGCCATAGACACGCCTATCTCTATAAAATTGGGGCATAAGACATGCAGACAAACCCTCAGGAACCTGACCTCGTTGTGCTGGTGCAGGACGACTTCGGTTATTCCAGACAGTCGGAATCCGTCACAAAAGTGGCAACCAGCAAGATGTCAGCTTGCGGATGGCAATCGAAAGTTTGGATTCATTTAGCTTCTCTATGATGCTCCAAGCTTACGTACGTTCCCACGTCGAATACGCAATCCAGGCTTGGTGCGCTTGGATAAACCGTGACTTCGCAGTGCTCGAAACTCACCATGGTCGAGCAACAAAATGTGTCAAGAGATTGTGCAACTTTTCGTACCAGCAGCGACTAAAACATTCGGGGTTTTCAGTAGACGCTACAGGTGGCTACGTGGAGACCTCATATTAGTCTACCAAATAGGGAAGGACCCCACTTACACATGTTGCCACCTACTGCAACTCATCCCGAACACCAACTTCACAGGCAATAGCTTGAAACTGAGTCAACCACACAGTCGGCTTTTCATTATGACTGGACGAACCTCAGCTGATAGTGACTCAGTGATTCCGCCATAAGTAGCTATCGAAAGTTTCGGGGCCTACGCTGTTTATGTGCTCAACGACAGCCTAGACGTTGAGAATTCTATTCGACCGGTCGCATCATTAGCACAATTTTCCAGCGGACCAGATTAGTTTTAAAAAAATTTATGAAAGAGGATAAGCATATTAACACAATTGTATTGGAATGATCATGTATGCTTCAGAACCACAACCAACCCGTTACATTCCCGGAAAAGAAATATGGGCCCAAGATTTCCTGGCTTGTTAATCTAGCCCAAGCCATTTGTTTCACACTGTGAAACGTACGTGATGCATAACTTTTCGTGCGTTGTTGGTAGCCCAAGAGTAATGTTGCAATGTTCCATGCAGACGAAACAACACCTCATCTGTACAGTTAATGGAATGAATATCCCCGTGCTCCAGAAACCAGAGACAAAATTCATGTCGGTTCTCCATATCGCATTGAATTAAAAACCTGCACTTGATGTGCACAGAATCTTCGAAAGTTTCCTTCCAATAATATGCGGTGTACCGCATATCGGATCGTGTCATAGTGTTGTGCGACCTGACGAATGTTGAGCTCGAGACTTTTGACACTTTACTGACTACAGCGCAAGCTGAGCAGTCGTTTGTGTTGATGCGAGTTGGTCCGGTTCGTTTCATGACACACATACACTCTCAGTTTGCTCGAACTTCATCACTAGTTTAAGCACGTACCGGGCGGTGACGTTACGCATTCCTGCGTACATTGCGTTGTGTTTGCTTGAAGCCGATGCGTCGTTTAAACCGCCTTCACCCTGCAGCTGAATAATCAGCGCGCTGAGTAGCAGGCACATTACATGGTCCCGACTGCATTGTCCGCTCGTGCACCATTACCTGTGATTCAATAACATTGACAAGAGTCGCATTGCCTAACCTCGTTCTCAGCTTAGCTGCTGTCACGTGCGTTCATTCATGCCGCAGTTTCGGTTGCCTACGCAGACAACGCTGCGTAGCCAAGGTGAAACATAGATAACCATCGATCGATCCAAAGCTTAATGTTGGCTATGACTTTCAGCACGCAGCACGAAAATAGCTGACACCAGACGAACACAGGAAACACGTTGTAGCTGCCTGTACTCATCTCACTCGATGGTCAAAACAGACAAATCGGTGCGTCTCTGCCAGATTACGCATGCACTAAGCTGAGCCCTGCATTAAATCACTCGTCTGCCGAGAATTCCATACTTCTTCCACACTAAGGTGCGGGAGAAATTCATATATCTGCACGTGCAGTCGCATTTTGCGTTTTTCGCTAAACATTGGGGGTTTATTGAATTTTAGGGACGACAACTGTAAATGACCGGGGTTCACCATAATCGAGCCAAGGTATGTAAATGAACACGCTCATCGGCCCTCTTCCGTCAGGCTAACTGTATGTCGCGTGTCGTGACACATCGAGTTTTTGTCTGTATCCTTAACTGTTTGCAGCCACAGGCGTGACATTCAAATTCTAGCATTGTCCTAATATCGTTGACCACTGCGCTTTAGGAACGCCACATCCATACCTTACTCTTATGCACAACCTATGTGCTAGACCTTCACAACCGCTTCAACTTCTCTTTGTTTTAAGTTGCCCAACCAAGCGAATGAGTAGGTCAGTATTTTGCCTTAAATCGTGGTCAGATTTGCCCCTAACCAGTGCAACTGCCAGAGTGAAATACTCATGCGTGTGTAACGTAGTAAAAAGTGGTCATATTGGTAATTCAGATATGGGGCTATAACATAATTGCGATTAGTTCATTGTAATTCGTCTATCCGACATTCAAACTTTTCCATGTGTCATGATTATGTGAAAAAATAACGACTTGTAGTCAGCCTTCACTTACACGCTCACCGCACTTAATCACCGAAATAATCTCATTGCAGACAACCTTACAGTCGTAGCAGAGCATTGGTTTTAACTGTGAATCCTCAACCATACGTTGTAATTTATTTTGTTAACTAGGTTACATCAATTGTATCAACAATAACACAGGACCGTTAGATACATGGGACCGTTGCGTTATTGAACTGGTCCATTTGGAACATGGTGGCTTAGGCAACACGGTAGAGCGCCTGCACAAATGTGCCTGCTTTGTTTATGCGTAATATTAGACGCACAATCATGCCAGTTGCTTACCTTAACATGATGAGCAGGCTTATGTGTTTAACGGTTCCGAAACCGTGTATTATTCGATGTAGTCCGTTGGCGTTTCAGGTAAAATAACTGAGAGACTGTATATATAACCAGGAGTTATTCACTAAGCACAAACGTTAATATCATATGGATAAGTATTGATAAGTATTGGATAAGTATTGGATAAGTATTGAAAGGGCAGTAAGGGACAGTTTACTAGATGCAAAGCAACATTTAGGAAAACAGATTTGATTGCGCCGCTGTCAATCACGCAAACATACGGGTGGTTTATGTATGCATTATTGTCAAAATAAAAATTCTAATGTTTAGTTTGGGTGATTACACCATCAGTAACATAACTCCAGCCCTCAGTTCTTAACAAACATAAAAGATTTTTTGATATAAGCAAACGAAAAAGTCATACGGTGAAACACTTTGGAGAACCATGAAAATCGGTCCAGAATACCGATGCAAATATTCCGCTATCGGCATGGCTTGTTCTTTGCAGTTTAACAATGGAAAATCTAGACGTTTTCGAGCTGACAGCATCCGCATTGATATTAATTAGCTACAACTCATTACAATCATATGTGGAAAGCATACTTGGTAGCTAAACTATAAATATTGGCCATACAGAATTTGCAAGCTTGGATTAAACTACTCCTTATTATTTCCAATATTTACATTCCGTTTCCTTATGCGTGCTTATGTCACAGTTGTGATAAAATTGTTCGCCGAAATTGAAACCGTGAGTGAAAACACACGTCGGATATTTAAAGTTATATAGACATCTGGTAATACTACTGAGTATTACTTAGAAATGTCACAACCTGTAACAAAAGGTGCTCAATTTAATCGCAATCAGCTTAATATACCTACTTCATGTTGACGCCTTAACGTCGAATCAAAATCCCCACTTCTTCTAAGACAACATCTATCTGCCGCAATAGGCGTCTTCGCTCTCCAATTCGCAGGTTCTTCACGCTTCGTTATCCTCGCGTATACAGTTTGTCAGACACTTGACGTGAAACTGTACGGAAACGTCACAATGAGGCAGGCCATATGGGTGTGGGTAAGGTTGACTGAATGAAAGCATCGTGATAGAGTATCAGCACCGAAACTAACGAAGTGGATATACGTACATCGGTGCACGAATATATGAAGCATAGTAAGCGGAGCTTACTTGGATCGGGACCAGTGATTTTACCACACATTCGCACACACACACCCACGGTTTTATAGGCGTATTCACAACTGCTCTCTGTGTAGCTATTATTGTATTCTAAACCATTACTGGGTATATTAATCCAGTCCAATGCAGAAATTAATGTGTATCCGCTGGAGAGTTACCTAATACTCGACGTAACTGACAGATGATCTGGCTAGGAGAGTAGGTACCCAAATTTGATTCGGATGATCAGGCAGAGTCTAGAAGTCGGTGAAACAATAAGACAGACTAAAATTGTTACTTGTGATAGCGTTGTATCCAACTCCATGTCAATGATGAACTTTATGCTCTCTATTGGGAATACTTTTGGGGTCTCACCTTGGAAGTAATATGGAATGAGGTCTAATGTTGACAGAAAGCGTGAACTATGGAATATAATTTTTCACACAAATACATTTTTAAACACTTTTGATATATCATTGTGTGGATGGGGTGCAAAAGATCACTTAATAAGTTTAATGGGAATTCGTCGCTGGCTCGCTATAATAGGTATATCCATGAGCTTCTGTTTTTTGTCAAGCCATTGATTATTACACTTGGATGTCCGTTTTGTTTATACTTACGGATTTGGCATTGGTATTTCATTTTACCTAAACCGTAGGTGCGCTTACTCCGGTCTTTTATATAAGTGTTCTTGTATATCTGTGCAACTCAATTCTTGATTTGGATCTTATTGATAAACTGTGGAATGTTATGCGAGTGATGTTCTTCCTAGGCCTACAGGAACACAATCATGCATGAATAGACTGCGTATACAGTCTAGGTCGAGAAGTGATAAATTAACTTAATTGGAATCGCCATAATGATGGTTTGCAGCTGTTGTCCGGAGAAGAGAACAAGTGTTTCAAATCGGCTGGCTGTGAAATACTGTATCAGCCGTGCCAGATTATGAACCGGCATGCGCCGGCAGATGAGTCAGTGGAAAGGTCTGGAAAAACAAGCAACGAACATGGGACCACCAACTCTCTATGTACAGGTTGCTCACTCCCTGTCGAAGAATCTGTCGTTGGCGGACCCGCCAAATTCTTTAACCCAATATACACCACAAAATCTAATGCTGAAACCTTTCTTTCCAACAACCTTCGAAGTAGCTGAATAGGTAAATTTTTACAAGCTTATGCGAAAGGAAAACCAACAAATCTGCAAATCCAAACGCAAGCAGCCCGCTGCAATTACTGCAAATATTTGCTTATCTAATTTCGAGATCGTTTGGTCGTCGGAATCAATTATACCAATAAGCTACAGAAAGTATTAACTTTACATCACCCAACATTTCATTCCGTCGGGGTATTCTGCGAGTATTTTCAGTGTGTGAAAGCGGCCATGAGATACGATCCTCCAATGTTCTAAAATTCCGACAGTAAGTTGCGACCTGGTAACCAACAGCAAGGGCAGTTTTAAATGGTTGGTACTCACAAAGACACACATGCTTTTAATAAGTGTTATTTCTGGAGAGTACTTTAGAAATAACTGCAAGTCTAATGCGTATAAACCTTCGCTACTGACTTTCAAGTTCCGCAGTTCCAAGTGTTATCAAGGCGGAAAAATTGGTCATCTTTAATCTCGTAGCTAATGTCCATCGATACATAAAAAGCAGGGAGGCAAAGAGATCTTTCTTTGGTTGTTTTCTTAGGCAAATACCGCTACAGGACGGATAAATGCAACAGGAAACTGGTGAAGCCAAAAATAAGGACGGATGGCACGGTTTGAACGGCTTTAGCATGTTTGTTCGTTGCGCAAATCGGTTTAAGCGGGTGACGTTTTGACAGGGCTAACACACAGCGGAACAACTTGTGTAAACAGAAAAGGTAAAAATACTAACATAATAAAAACTAGGTAATTACATAAACATATGGAATCTGGTTATATGTAAAACTCCGGGGGGCGTGAGTTCGCATCAGTGCGGTGGCAAAGTCAAGGTTTGCACAAGCATCCGCGTGTATAGCTCTGGCTGTGTTAGCCTGATCGCGATGGCTTCAGCCGCCTGCAAGAGAAGTTTCCTTAACGCTTTTCGGTATCACCTGGGTAGAGCATAATAGACATTAAAGACCTCTATGCTCAAAATCTGATGTATAATTTGCAGTAAACGTTCCAAGATCGAACTGTTGATACATCGGAGCGTGCCTCTCCGCAGTTACCCTGGCCAATGTCCAGCCATTCCTACTGACAGACGCCTGGTCGTATGCCCGAGATACCTAACATCACCATTGCAAGTAAATTAGTAAGCCATATACAATCCGGATGATACTGGCATTCTTTATTTATGATATTGGGCTATAAATTGTGTGGTGTTCACAAGTACGTGAGTGTGGGCAGTCGAGCAGTTACTTGATAATGCGTTAGATGTTCTCCTGTACAGTAAATCGAGGGCGACATCAGAGGGCGACAGAGAGATAATTATCCTCCTCCAAAACCGTTGCTACGGGTTTAAGGCTCGCACGGGTCTTGGCGCTCTTCCTGATGTAATATTCAAGGTAGCCATTTGAAAGAAGCGTTTTCACAATTCGGTCTGTCAAGTGTTTCAGGACTACATATTTTGGCGCCCCTGTAATACCAGCAATGCCCTAAGTTGTGTTTGCACTCCAGAGGAATGTATTTTGAAAAGTGTGTGTATTTGCCTACCCATGTAGCTTTGCGGAAGACACTTCGCTCCATTGAACCGTCCCCGCTCATCAGCAACAAAAGGTCCAGAAAAGGCAGTTTACCTTCATTTTTATTTCACTAGTGAACTTCATTGAGGGATATGCACAGTTGCACTGGCCGAGCACACGGTTGATATCAGTGCGAGAATCACCGATGATGAAAGTGTCATTCATATATCTCCAATAAGAATCAAAGGAGGCAATAACCGTTTGGATAGAACCACGCTCATGCTGTGCGAGATAAATGTCGGCAAGGAGGGGTCCAAGGAGATAACCCAGCGCCTTGCAATTGAACTGGCTATAATATAACCCATCAAACAAGGATTGTCTATTAAAGCCATACCTTAAATTAGCTCATTGAGCTTAGGCAATGGGATGCCAAAATTTAGGCTCTTTTCCTTCACCACTTTACTGTTGTATTTATCAGTCGTGTAGCTGTAGTTGCTTGATGTGAACTACCGAAAAGTGATCTATTTGCAAGCCTGTGTTTTGTATCTACAAGCTGTTTGTCAAACTTCAAATACTTGTTGGATAAAACGAACATCACGTAAGCAGCATCTCTCAGGTGTGTTCCAGCTCAATGCTCTGACCGTGTGTTCCCGTGATCAGTATTCACAAAGTATCGAGTAATTGTTTGCCAATAGGGTATCACAACATACCATCATTATAGATAATGTAAGTGTAGAGTCGTTTATTCATAAGTTCGAACTTAATTACTGGTTTAAGCACGTACCGGACGGGGACGTTACGCCATCCTGCGTACACTGTATTACGTTCGCTTGAAGCCGATGGGTCTTTTAAACCGTCGTCACCGTGCAGCTGAGAAATCAGCGCGCTGATTAACAGGGACGCTACATGGTCCCGACTGCATTGTCTGCTCGTTCTCAATTACCTATGATTCAGTAACATTGCGAAGAGTCGCAATACCTACCCTAGTTCTCAGCTTAGCTGCCGTCAGGTGCGCACATTCACGCCGCAGTTTTAGTTGCCTACGCCGCCTTCGCTTCATAGCCAAATTGAAACACCGGTAACCATCGGTCCCTTCGACGCCTACTTTCGGCTATGACTTTCAACACGCAGCACGAATTTAGCTGACATATGTAGAACACTGGAAACACCTTGTGGCTGTATGTGCTCATCTCGCTCGATGATCAGTATAGCTACATATCAACGCGTCTTTGCCAGGTTACGCTTGCAATCAGCTGAGACCTGCCTTAATTCACTTGTCCACCGAGAATTCCATACATCCTTATTTATCAGGTCAGGGGAAGTTCATATCCCTGCAGTCGCATTTTGCGAATTTTGCTAAACATTGAATTTCTATTGAATGTTAGGGACGACAAGCGTAAATGACCGGGGTTTACCATAATCGAACAACGGTAGGTAAATGAACACGCTCATCGGCCTTATATGGAAATTCCAATGTTCGGTTTGGGTGCTTACACCATCAGTAACAGATTTCCAGCCCTCTGTTCATGACAAACATAAAACATTTTCAGATATAGGCAAAAGAACAAGTCATAGAGTTAAACATGTGGCGCGTGTAAAGATAACCCTTATCTTTCATGTACAATTTACTTGTTAATCGATTGTACAATATTTCTTATTGTTTTAATCCTCCTTACAACCGGCTCGACACTCAACAGCATTGTAAGTTCCCGCGCTAACGTGTCCGCTCTCACCTCGCTTCATCCGTCCGCTTCTTATTGTAGCCCAACGAATACACTCCGCTGCGTCCGACTCCCATTGCCTTCTGATATCCGCGCTTAAGTTCTCGCAAAGTCTTGGACTAGTACAAACTAGTCCTACAAATTGGTGACCCCGATTTGCACGCCTGAATTCAACAACTTTTCGTTCGTTTTTTTGGCAAGTTCGTTCCCTTTTCTCGAGTATATACCTGTATTTATTGGTTTCTTGCGTAATGTTTATACTTTTGTCGTTTTTTGTTAATCCTTCATCTTTTCGACTCACATTCCGTGAGTGGCATCTTGAGTCGTTGCACAGCGTAAACATGCTTACTTTGGCTGTTCCAAGTTTCATGGAACACAGCCCAGAGGTTTGGTTTACGATATTCAAGATCGAACTGGAAAATAAGGGCATTACGACGGACCATCTGAGGTACAATCTGCTAGTCCCACGCCTTCCTTCGTCGGTTGTGACGCTGATTGATGACATTCTATTCTGCCCATCAAATGATGCAAATTATGAAGCGATGCTACAAGTGATTTTAAAGGAGGTACGGCCCAGCGCACGAACTGGACTTGAGCAGCTCAATGGTCTCAAGCTTGGAGATCGCAAGCCGTCGGCGTTTCTCCGCGAAATTCAGCGCATCGCTGGCCCGTTATTCTTGAGCAAAGAAGAGATAATGGAGCTATGGTTTGCACGTCTCTCAGAGCCATTGCCGATAATGCTGTCCATGTTTATAGATACACCTCTAAAGGAATTAGCTACCAAGGCAGATGCTGCGTTTGAACGGTTTCCGCAGCAGACGACCAGTGGCTCCGGTGAAGTATTCTCACCGATGAAAACCGAATCTCATGTTTGTTCTCAGCCGTTAGGCCGATCTGACTCCAAAGACGAGGAAAATGCGCTAATTGCAGCAGGACAACAGCAATGAAGGCTTCGAAGCAGCGTGAGCCACGGCCAAATGCTGACCACATTTGGCTATCGTTCATTGCGGTTCGTCTGTGCCTGCACCGAGTATGTCTCTTTCGGCACGAAAGCGCAACGTTTTCCCTGCAAGTTCTCAGGCAGATAATGTCAAAAACGTCGAAGAAGTATATTGGTATCACCGTCAATACAGTGGAAGAGCTAGACGTAGCGGGCTGCCTGCATTAGGCAGGACCCAGGGAAAACGAACAGCCAGCATACTAGCACGACAAACGTGTCGTACAATAACCAAGCAAACCGACTGTTTTACGTTAAGGATCGGCGTTATTCCATTCCATTCCCCATCGATACGGGAGCGCAAGTCAGCGTCATCCCAGCGACCGCTATCGACAAGCACTCAGAGCCTACGTACAATTTGTGTGCGACCAAGGTTTCGCCCATAGCTTCATTCGGTCAGCGCATGATGAACCTGGACCTCAATCTTCGCCGAGATTTTCAGTGGGTCTTCAGGGTTGCGTCTGTACTCTTCGCAATTATCGGTATCGACGTATTCCGACATTTTGGGTTGCTTGTTGACGCTGGTCGCCACATACTTCTAGACGACCGTTTTAACTAGGGGTTGAAGGCGTTCTTACGGACGCCTCGATAATCAGTCCGGTTTTTCGAATCGCGGGTGTACTATCAGGTTATGTGAACGTACTCTCTGAGTACCCGCGGCTAATACGACCAGCTGCAAAGTCTCCACAAGTCACGACAGAGGTCGCTCACTACATAGTCACGCGTGGTCAGCCAGTTAGCGCACGACCAAGACGGCTTGCTTCTGAAGAACTACGCGCAGCACGAGCTGAATTCGACCACATGCTTCAGCTCGGTATCGTCAGACCGTCCAACAGCTCATGGGTGTCGTCACTGCACATGATCTTGAAGAAGGTCATGGGGGACTGGTGTCCTTGCGTTGACTACCGAACCTTGGATACGGTTATTATGCCTGCTCGCTACCCGATCCCACACATAGTGGATCTCACTGCCAGTCTGGCGGGTAAAAATACCTTTGGCAAAATCGACTTGGTACGCTTATACAACCAAATTCCGGTAGCAAAAGCGGACATCGTTAAAATTGCCGTGAATACTTCATTGGGTCTGTTCGAGTTTTTACGCATGCGTTTTGGTCTAAAGAATGCCGCGCAAACCTGTCAGTTCTTTATCGACCAAGTTTGTCGCGGCTTAGGCTTCGCTTATGCGTATCTCGATAACATTTTAATCGCAAGCTCTTCACGAGAAGAGCATATGCGTCACATACAAAAGCTTTTCGATCGTTTATCTTAACACAGGGTGACGATCAACTCAGAAATGTGTTCTTTTGTTGTTGATTCAGTCAGCTTCCTCAGATATCGTATCTGCTTTGCAGGCGTCGTGCCACTACAGGATATGATTCAAGCCATCATGGACTACCTCGAGCCTCATTCCTTCAAACAGCTCAGGTGCTTTGATGGGCTTGTCAACTTTTACCGACGATTTATACACAACTGCGCCTAGTTGATGCAACCCCGCACGGAATTTTTCCGAGGGAAACTCAAGAAATTCGAATTACCTGCAGCATCACGCGCCCTTTTTAAGTCGCTGAAAGAGGCTATCTCGAACATTGCTACTATAGTGCATCACGATCCGGCCGCACCACCGTCCCTCAGAACTGACGCCTCGCCCGTGGCAGTCGGCGCTGTTTTGCAGTACCGAGTAGCCGACACGTGGCAGCCCTTAGTGTTTTTCTCCAAACGCCTACAAACTACAGAATCTCGTTACAACACGTTCGGTAGAGAACTACTATTCGTATATCTAACGATACGTCACTTTCGACACGTCCTAGAAAGTCGATCCTTTGTCGTCTTCATCGACCACAAACCTCTGATTTACGTGGTCGGCTCGACTACCGACCGATATTCTCTTAGAGAGTCGCGCCACCTTGACTATACCGCTCAGTTTACGACCGATATACGTCATGTCTCAGGTGTGCACAACGCCGTCGCCGATTCACTTTCCACATCAAAGCTATCTCCGCTGACGCCGGCACTGCTATCGACTGGGCAGCCATGGCCACAACACAACTCAACGATCCTGAAGCTGATCTACTACGCAGGTCTCCCTCATTGGACATACGACCCGTTTCCCTGACATCATCAGACGGCACTTTACTCCGATTTATCTATGGGCAGGCCGTGCCCAGTCGTCCCACGTTAGTTTCGGCAGACCCTGTTCGACGCTTTGCACGACTTGTCTCATCCAGGCGTTCGTGCATCGGTTAAACTCGTAACCGCACGATTTGTTTGGCGCAGTGTTAATCGGGACGTCCATACTTGGGCAGCTGCTTGCCTTCCGTGTCAACGCGCGAAGGTGCACACGCACAGGAAAAGCCCATTAAGCACGTTTCCGACACCGGACGCGCGTTTACATCACGTACACGTGGACCTCGTAGGACCTCTGCCGCCTTCGAAAGGCAATGTGTATCTGCTGTCCTGTGTTGATCGATTCACTAGGTGACCGGAGGCTATTCTCCTACTTAACTGCCCTGCGTAAACAGTAGCAAAGGCTGTTCTGGAGCGCTGGGTAGCTCAACACGGCTGTCCCGCCATTGTGACCACCGATCGAGGGTCACATTTCTCATCAACATTTGCCACGTTGCTTAAGGATTTAGGCTGTCGATACGTTCAGACGACAGTATATCATCCGGCCGTTAACGGCATGGTGAGCCTTTTTACCGCCAGTTGAAGGCAGCGCTACGTGCGCACGCAGAACCTTCATGGATAATAGAACGAATATTTTGGTCACATTTGCCCTTAATTATGCACTGCTTTGCCCTTCTTGCTTACGCAATTTGCTGGATGAACTTGTTTAAGCATTAAAATATTTAGCGCCTTATATTTTAACAAAACAAGTGGGTCAGGAATAGTCAAACTCTTTACCAGACGATAAGCTTCCTGTCCGCTAGTACTAAAAAAATGAACCGGTTACTTCTTATCACTTCTTGTTATCTATTTTGGTGATGTTGACCTCTCAGCATCTTCCATATACTCCTCGCTATTGCGACACTGATATGAATGTTAAGGTTACCTTGATTAAAATGATCCCTTGTAAAATAGTTGTGGCATTGTAAGAAATAATAGAAATCGGAATCCACCTAGTTCTTACGAGTCGGAATTGAAATAGGCTTAGCTGGGACGCAAAGCATCCAATGCATGTGGGAGTCCTATTAATCAGTTGGAATGTGCATTAACTAAGAAGGTACATTAAAACAAGTACAATCTGATACACAAGCACGGCACATTTTTGTCCGAGGACAGTAAGAAGGCAACCGTCTAAAAATGGGAACCCTTGGCTCCATAAGCCGCACACATTGTTTCCAGAGTGATAGGTAGAATAGTTTAAGTAATAAATGAGAATATCTGTAGCTCGGGGTGTGGATGCGGATTTTGAGCAGTTCTCCGAGCTGGGTAATTATTTTGCAGACGTTTCGTTGCCTGACTAGGCAACATCATCAGTGCGGCTTCAGGTGCCTGGTTCGCAGTGCCTCGTAAGCGACTTCAACGTCCAAGTGCTTATTGATCGAGTTCTGTTTTGAATGTCAGGCTTCAATGAACTCACGTGCTCGCCGGCTTTTAGCCCTTCCTAGGATACTGGCATGTTCTAGGTCGAATTGATGGTTCTCAGCATCCATATGCACTGACATCAGGAAGTTCTGGTCGTGGTGACGTATGGCTAGGCTCTGTTCGTGTAGCCTTGTGCCAGGCTTCCTCCCGGTCTGTCCCACGTAGTATTTGTCACAGTTCCGGCAGCAGATCTTATAAGATCTGCTGCCGGAACTGTGACATAATTTAAGTAAACTTTCTGAACCTTCTGATTAGTCGCAATCTTATCAATAGACGGCAAAACAAATTTCTGCCATGCAAATCCTGTAAGACCTTCCAATTTGAGCTCACAAAATATGTGCTCCAAACTTTTACGCAAAACGAGCACTAAACATTATATTTCACTACATGAGAACAGATTCCGATGGCATACTGCGCGCCGAACTTTATGTTTGACGGGTGGCACATACGATACTAGTCGGTAACGATGACACATGAGGGACTGGTCAAATAAGAAACAGTAGCGAAGACAGAGACGGCTGGTGTTGGTGTACTTTTTACGGGCTACAAGACATGGGATGCGAATCAGAGTTGAACTTATCAGAACAAGATGGAAGGTGGATGTAGTTAGTGAAATATATGAAGATTGAGGAGTTACAAACAACAATGGAAGGCAATGTTTTGTGAAAACGAAGATGCGCGTTTATTCATTTTCGCTACAAGAGCACCCTTCTATATAGCCGATGAATGGAATGTATCAAGAAAAAGTACAGTGAGAGAAACTGGAGTTGAAGGTTATTGTAAAGAGCAACAGAAAGATCAAAGCACAGGAGTCCAGGCAACTGTGTGTATCAGAGTTCATTTGGTTCATGCTGCTTTGTTATCGGTTATTTGTTATTTGTTTGTAGATTAGGATGCACAATCGTTGAGTCGGCAAGGTTGGCTAATCGGACTGCAACCGAAAACGGGATTCTCCAGGAAAATGCACGGCAGGACATTTCCTTTGTTGCAGAATTGTCGGTGCGTGTGAGATGTGCCACTCCCATCACCACACTCCAATTCCAGGGAACAAACGGTCCTCGTCCCACGAAGAAATTTGTGCATGTTTGTCAGTGTCACCTAGCCAGGCGTTTTGGTATACTCCGATTGTGGGCGTCTGCAGTCAAGGGTGACTATTTGTCACTTGGTTAAGTGAGGGGCCATGTGCCAGCACTTGATAAATGCGTTGGCTTTTCGGGTGATTGATATTATGGAAAGTAGACCTAAAAGAGGTGGGCAAGAGTCGACTGCATTTAGCTTGTCACTTGAGAAAGCACATTGCAAGCAGGAAAATATCAAATACGCATTTTCTGTCTTTCAAGATGTTTTGTGGTACTTTGTAAAATTTACAGAACTTCGTTGTTTACACGCTCAACTACCATCAAAAACGAAAAGGTGCGTGTTAATGAAAATAAACAACGTTCATAAAATCATCCAAGCAGACTGGACGCTTAACATGTTTTCCACGGCGGTTGGTAGCTTGGAGTTTTGACAAGATAGATGGAGGGTCAAGCGAAATGTCTAACTGAAGCTTTAAAGCTTCAGCTTTCCTACTCGTATAAAACAATTGCTTCCTTATTCCAACAACTGAGGTCCGTAAAATGAGAAAAATCTCTATCTCATTTCAAAGCAAGCAAGCATTTAACAAACTAAACCCAAGCAATCTTCTTAGAAACTGCAGCCATCGACATTACTCCAGGCTTCATAATTAAAACCTTGATCCATGTAGTTATGAACACGTTTTTGGTGCGATCGAAAAGTTAGAATTTCGCTTTCAAAATTTAGCATGCGCAGTAAACCAGTGAAACTAAAAGGTTCTTCTATGGAACAGGGTCAACACAATGACTTCTATTAAAAACTCATATGATTATCACTTAGTCTTAGTAATTAATGTAGGAAAACCAAACATACTCTGCGGTTTGAATATCCCTAGAGTGTTAACCATTAATACCGAAAGCAGGATATTAGCCTATTGCTGACGGGAGTTTGTAAATGGAATTATGTAAATCAGTAATCTTGCCGATATCACGCAATCTTTCGCGTTGTATGCTGAAGCTTTGTGATACTGCTTGTATCTGAACAGGCGGTGGAGAAGTTAACGCAGTTGTTCCTTGACTACGTTACGTATGAATATATTTGGAATGACACTTGGCAGTTTGTTATGTTTCAATTACCTGCATTCGTTTTGTATATTCTTTATATCCACCGACCATCTCTGTCTTTGTTTATTAATCCTGGGTACTTTGTTTGTATTTGAAATCTTGAGTTAAACAATATCCGGCGCAAAAGAGCATAACAGTACTTCATCCGAACTACCTGGTTCAGCTAATATATGTCGTCTTCAGGTATGGGGTTTACATCATAGATCCTATCGGATTTATTGGTAGACCGCGTAAAAGCCGGTACATAGTTGATGACCGACTTTCACAATACAATTTACTTGCACAGCTAAAATTTACCCAGTTAATAAATAAATTGCTACGGTGCAAGCTAGCGTACGATTTTTAATTATCTTTTACAATGATTAAAAAATATCTTGTTTTTTCCGTACTTGTCATAACCATATTAAAATATGAAAACGCTTAGGTGCTAATGCAAATTTTGTCATCACCTATAATTGAAGCTTATTTTCTACTTTAACAAAATATACATATGTATTTTAATACGAGATGTATCCGGCCACGCGTTGCTTTAAATTATTGTAGTTAAATGAGAAAGAAGACTAGAGAAAGCACAACCATTTTGAAAGATTTCATTAGAATAATATTTCTAGGTGTACAATAATTTGTGTTGCTTCTTTTTCTGAGTAGTTAGAGAGGTTGTCCTATTAAACGAAGCTAGAACACTCAGCATAAACGTGTCCATATGAGAGGCATTCCACATTTAAATCTATCCGCACAATAAAAATATAATTATCCTAGAGATTCTTTATTGTTATTATGAGCGCCAATTAAATTAAAAACTTAATAAATGTTGTATTCTTGATAAATTGAGACACAAACGTGAGGGCTCCATCAAATTAGCATTCAAGCATAGCTGCTTTAGACCAGTAAAGCATTTCGTCATAATGAAAGGTAAACAGAAATTGGGAATTACATTCTCTTACATGGAAACAACACTATTAACGAAACCAAAAAATGCGAGGAAGGATGATATCCTCACTTTGAAAGGTCCTGTCACAATTGTAACCATTACAACGTTCCTGTATAACCTTTTACCGCGTACTTCACGCAGTTACAATTGCCTAGCTGGTTGTGAGGTCAAAACAGGTTAATTGGCCCGTTGATTTTAAATGCAGTGCATGAAGTGGCACACATGGCGGATAGGGTGAATATGAAAACTCTGCCAAATAGCTGCTTCATCTGCTTCCGCAACAATGTCGACCGACTTGTTTGTGACAGCCTCGCTTATTATAGACTGGGTAATATTGTTACTTTCCCCCAAGTCCATGTTTCTGTCTGCAAATATAGCTCTTTCACTCAGCTAATGATGATTCTCATAATTGAGTTCAATTTTGGGAAAATGGTTTCCAACCAGTAACTATTTTGACATTATTTATTTGCAGAATTTATGAGGCCATGAACATTTTACGAAATGCAAGTTAATAGGCACCTTTCCATTCATTGTGTATGAAGATGGTGAACTTGGTAAAATTCCAACCTTACCCGCCTTACCCTCATTCACAAAGGCATCTCTCAGAGGGACGTATTCTTCGTGGAGAAGTCTGAACAATGGACATTGGTGTACTTCGGGTTAAAGGAAACTGCGTGATACATCAATTAGGATCTTTGGGATGAATTTAATGAACTGGAAATGTACCTATTCAACTATTGAGCATCTACAGTGAGAAATGCGTAGATAAAAACGTTCGCCTAAAATAAAATTCCAGTTTAAGAATATATATAAGTACACGTTGTGCAGTGGTCTTTTACGTATACCGGGGGAATTATAAAAAGAACGCTTCTTAGTTCTATGTAATACGTTAATCCGGCAGAAGAGCATGATTAATTTAATCAAATATAGTATATTATACGTAACGACCTGCCTGAAAATATGATTACCAGCGGATCTTCTTTTCTGCATGATTGTTAACCACTCACTGACTGGGTTTGTTAACTGAAGGTTAAATTTATGTATTACCGTACCGTCCAAAGTTGTTGGCGATTGCAGGGCGCAGTAACATTGGTGAGTTGCTGCGTCTTTTTTAAATTGATGGTTTCTCCGATGAAGTAAAACAGCTGTCCGTTTCATTGGATTACAGGACATAATAGTTAACACTTAGTCCATTTTAGAAGTAATGAACGGTATTACTTGTTCTCCAGCAGGCTTTTTGTCAACATGGATAAAAACCTTGTGTGTATCGGATGCCGTTATTTCAGTGGCTTTTTTTAACAAACGCACCCTTATATTATAGTGGAAAAGCTTTAGTATATATATGTATCAATGGATTTTGTATATTGGCAGTAATTCCACAGCATGTTTTCCATTACTTAACGTCATCACCCATGGATTAGATTTGTGGGAAATTATTCTGACCAGAATGGAAAGAAAATCTTTTTCCCGCCTTTTGATTAATCCGTCCTTTCACTTTGTATTAAGGCATGAATTGTGCTGTTATGACTTCTGCCTTGAATGCCCACATTTGAAAGCATGCGTTGTATTTCTCGAGGTTATACGTGAACTGCTTTGATTTGGCAGCATATCCGGTAAGCAATTATATCCATGGCTGTCGTGGTTCTGTAAACAGAGGCAGTTTAATTTTTCCGGCAGCGCAACACATTCCTTCTTTTCGCCATTAAATTTCAGATCCATGTAATACGGAACCCAATTCAGCCATGTTGCCGAGGTGGAAACATTTTGACTCAAACCGCATTATTCAGTTGTTTTGTAACGGAAAGCAAGGCAGTTTACATCGCGCAATTATCATGCACGGAAACACGTTTGACACTGATTGGCTCTTTTAAGTTGCCGTCATTCTGAGACTATCAGACACTCTCGTTCATTCTGTTGAGAAGGAAGGTCATGGGAAGCTACAGAACAAGATGGTCTTGTTGGTAACTGTAGATCCTCAAGTCTGGCTAGACGTCACACTGCTGCTTCCTGGGCGAGTGTTTGCGCAAATATTTAACTCATTTGCACCTACGCTGATTCCGGTCGTACCACTTTTTATTTTAAGTCTACGTCGCACTACTTCCACTACCTCATTTACGCTCGCCAAATATTGATCTTTTGCGGCGTAGAGCAGACCAACTGCCCAAAAGAAGTAGAGAGAATGTAAAAGCAAATAATTGTAACATTGCAAAAATATAAAAAGGTAAAGCTTGAACTGAAAATTAAAGTTAAACATTATGGATACTATCGGTGTATTTGGATTCCAACGTAAATCAAACGACAGAGCGAATTCCACCTTGTGTCGTAAAGAAAAATGTATTGGAAAAGTAAATGAAGTACAATGAAATAATAAATGCTGTGCAGTAATCACGAATAAAACGCAAGGTAAAATGACAGCTAGAATTAAACGCAGCCGTGCAAGGTAATCGACCACTGCGTCTTTTCATCCAACTGACATGATCCAAAAAATTTTTTTTGCAAATAAATCTACTAAGAGGTAGTGAAAAGAGGTAAATCAATGTCAATATTTTAAAAATTAAATATAATCCTAGAAATGATATCTATAATTAACGGGTACCTAAAATTCGGATCAAATTCAAGTGTAAAATGTCACAATTCACAGCAGAACTTATTGCACTTTCGGTAGATATCTACCATACAATGAGTAATGTAAACAAATAAATAAAACTAAATATATATATGTCTGGCTGCGTCCGGTTTCTTATTTGACTGTCACTCTAGCCTCCATGAGACAGCAACAGATTGTCTGCAGCTACAGAATGACGACGGCTGCCGTGCGTTGCATTTGCCAAAATCTAACTACACACTCCTTATCCAGGTAACACAGTATTATTTGAACCGGAAGGCATGTGGTTGGGAGCCACGCTACAGCAACGGAGCCGGCCCACACCCCATTCACAATCAAAGTGAAGCACATGGTAGTTGGGGAATCAAGCGCCTAAAAGGCGGTGGCTTGACCGTAGCCTACTCTACACTGAGTGAAGCCACTATTCGAGCTTGACACGACCACGATGTTTACGCACCCTGTACCCTCCAGGAAGAAACAACTGTCTCTTGTAGACAAGGTAAATGACTCGGTAGGTAAATGGCAGGTAGGTACCTTGCCTACGTGTATATAAATCGCAGCCACACCGGGGGGTAAAGCAGCAGCCGATCACCTTTAATTGTAATATCAATCAAAATAGCTCGAAAACACCATACGGATATGGAGACATACCTCTTCGCTAAACTAGTCTATGAGGAAATAGCTTATCAACATACCCGCGATAAATGTAAGACCCCAGAACAAGAGATCAAAAACACACCCAGCAAACGAAAACCACTAAACAAACTTACCCACTGTCCGTGTAAGCTACTTGTGTAAGTTTGTAGAAGACACTTCAGGCAGACAATTACAGGAGATTAAAAAATAAGCAAAATAAGCAAACCAACCACCTGAAATAAAGAATTTCATCAAGCAAATCCGCGTTTAGTAAATCGAATAAAATCGATTGCAGCGTACGTACCCGCGCAACACCGTTACCGTTTGCGTTCTAATCGGCACCACTCGTTGTTTAAATATCGGGCCCGAATGGACTCGCTCGTGGCACACTAGACATACCTGAATCAGGTACTCCTTATCGCATGAGTTATATCACCATGCGTCCAACCTTGATGGAGTATACCCCATCGGTGCCTGTCGCTTCCGCAACTGCAGAATCTTCTGCCCATTCACGAGGGCCTTGTCTTGCACCTCGGCAACTACATTCGTGATCAAATTGTGCCATGCACGTCGATCATCAGCCTAAGTTTCCCAATCTCTGAAATCAACAACAGAAGGTGATAGGTCCACTTTAATAGTGTGCTGGTACCGAAGCTTCGATGTCATTACATACCACTTCGCCACACTCAGGTTACCATATAATAGCGGCTTCTGTGTCCACATCATATCTATACGCCACACATGACTGAGCCACATCAAATGTCTCAGCAAAAGTATGCAGTCCAGTGCATACATTCAACTACGGCGAAAAAACTTGTCTAAGACTCTGTCGCACACACAGATGCGTAGAATCCATCGAAGGCTGGGTTAAGTAAGCTACTCGAGATACGTCACGTCTCGTCGGTACATATACCACATTTCCCTGCCGTATAGAACAACGGTTAACACTATGGATTTGTAGACCACCAACTTCGAGCCGACGGTGAAATTGGGAATGTTCCATACTCAGTAATCATAATTTCCAAAAGGCGTCTCTGCCTTCGGCAGGCCGTTACGAATGTCCATGTATATTTGATTGTCAGTCCATGCCACATTCCGAATGTATGGTTATTTGCGTAATTCCCCTGTGAGGGTTTGAACAATTTCACTGCCATGGCAAACCCATCTGACAGGATAATGCCTATGGTCCGAAACCCAACTCTTCCATAAAATATAGTCCCGAAATGAAACAGTTGCGCGCTATGAATTAGTGAACCGACTCACACCGAATGGTGTGTTCTGGATCTTATCTAGAAGGGAGAGCGAGCATTCAATTTCAAGCTCGTACTTTAGGGAAGTTTCTTCCATTACGCATCAGGGAACGAATTCACTACCTCACTATTGCCTACGTGCAGGCAATTGTGGGGAACTATTATGGTCTTGAGTATTAGCAGATGATGAAACAATTTAATGGAGTCGTTCGTCATGTACGAATTCCGACAAAGACGTAAGAGATTAATAGCGCATCTTCAGCTACTCCAGCAGCCACTCACTCCCCAACTTATCATATGAACAACAGCAGTGATGTAAAAACTCATCGTCATTTCTTGATGTTGCAGCACTTCACAGGGAACTTCACTTGGTAAACTCAAGTAAATCAAGCGGCCTTGATAGATTGTCGCCCTTTATCCTTAAAGAAACTGAAGCTTCATTAGCCCATCCGCTAGCTGAGTTGCGTGCCGTTTGCCTATAAGAATAAAAGATTGCAGTCTGTTGGAGAGCTGCAAACATAACAGAAGTATAGAAAAAAGCGACAGGTCATGGTCGAACAATTGCGTGCAATTCCATGGCTTACAAGTGTTATAGAAATTCATTCTTGAAAAATTGCTCACCCAACCCTGTCTAAATGCCACACAACAATTTGCATACCGAAGTTCGAGGACGACACCACACGCAGTGGCTTGCCTAGTGTACTCAGTTCTATCATCGCTAGACGTCAAAAGCAAAGCAACAGGTTTATGCTTCCTTGACTAGGCCAACGCCTTCGCTTGTGTTAACCGTGAATGCTTGTTGCACGATCTCCTGGTTTCTAGAATCTAACCAACCATAGCCATCTTGCTAGAAGAGTATTTTGCCAAACGTACTCAGATAACTACATTCAACGGCAGCAGCTCAATGTCCTTACCACTAGTTCTGGTATTCCAAAAGCAGCCATTTTGACGCCACTCTTATTCTCTAACTATTTAGGCTCCATCCCTCTCCCTGTAGAAGCCAAAATGCTATAATACGCCGATGACGTTCTAATCGGCGCGAATCATCTAACTTCAGCCCCTTCGACCATGCTACAAGGTTGTTTGGATGAAACCGTGCATTGGTCAAGAGCCCTCGGCTTAATGCTAAATGCCGTTTTCCAAGTGGACCATTATTACGTCAGCGATGATAGCTTCTATGATTTTAGAAGGCGCAGAGAGAAGTGTTACCGGACGGTAATTGGTAGGATCAGACGGACTTCTCTGAAAGTATTCGGCAAGTGGCTGAGCTAGATGAATCGCTGTTGCCTGCAGTGCTTTAGGGTGAAGGTTATCCCAGGATGTTAGCTTATTCAGAAGCAGTTTTGCTATGAAGTTGATGCTGGATAACGCTGATGGTGTTGGGACAGAAGCAAGTATATGTTTTGAGGCGAGTACGCCTTGGAAATTAGGCCAGTACTTGGCAATGAGGAATCGTCCGCTTTTTGGTGTGTGTGGATATACCCGTCAATCATACTTAGTGGTGCGATTCCACGTCTGTAAATAAGGCTGTGAATCGAACGGAATTGTTGTGAATGCTCCAGTCGGTGTGATAACTATTTTTCACGAACCAACTGTACATATTAATTTCTCAGATCTACATACACTGTCTCATTCTCCGCGTTAGGATTGTTTATATGAAGGCGGCACATGCTCCCACAACACCATAACTCTTTCTATTTGGCTTCTGATTAATAATGTTGGTTATGTGATGGTTTAAAAGTTTTGCTCCTTATGCGAACAGAACCAGCTACTAAGGAACACATCTGCATCGTTGTATTCATCGTAGCGAATAAAACCAAACCGTACAATGCTGTGATTGCAGCCTTTCGTTATGTATTTAACATACACTACTGAGTGCACCATAGAGATAGTCTAGGAGAAATGGTTGAAAACCACATCACTAGTCAACGAATCATGCGAGCAAAATGTTCCAACATCACATGAATCAAACATTAATAAGCAGAAGCCACATATGAAGAGTTATGGTGTTGTGGGAGCATGTGGTGCCTTCACATAAACAATCCTAACGCGGAGAATGTGACAGTGTACGTAGATCTGATAAATTAATATGTACAGTTGGTTCGTGAAAAATAGTTATCACACCGACTGGAGCATTCACAACAATTCCGTTCGATTCACAGCCTTATTTACAGACGCGTGAATGCATTTTGAAAGTTTCAACGTGGAATCGCACCACTAAGTATGATTGACGGGTATATCCACACACACCAAAAAGCGGACGATTCCTCATTGCCAAGTACTGGCCTAATTTCCAAGGCGTACTCGCCTCAAAACGTATACTTGCTTCTGTCCCAACACCATCAGCGTTATCCAGCATCAACTTCATAGCAAAACTGCTTCTGAATAAGCTAACATCCTGGGATAACCTTCACCCTAAAGCACTGCAGGCAACAGCGATTCATCTAGCTCAGCCACTTGCCGAATACTTTCAGAGAAGTCCGTCTGATCCTACCAATTACCGTCCGGTAACACTTCTCTCTGCGCCATCTAAAATCATAGAAGCTATCATCGCTGACGTAATAATGGGCTACTTGGAACACGTAACCGATGCATTATTAGGATAAGTTTGTAATTTTCGTGAACATCAGTTCTATGTTAGGGACCGAACATCTTTACCCGACCCTAATCGAGTGGAGTGCGAGGATTTTGTGAGAGCTATCACTTCAAATTTTTACTTTCCCGGATGACGTTAGAAGTTGGCCGGGGATCGAGATTGGACGACCATGTGCGACCTAGATGGGACCTGACCTTGTCCGGTAAGGAATTCACTGCCATCAAACGTGGTCAATTGACACATTATCCACATGCGCCATAGACTCGCCTATCTGTAGAATATTGGCGCATATGACCTGCAGACAAGCCCTCAGGAACTTGACCTCGGTGTGTTGGTGCAGGATGACTTCGGTTATTCCAGACAGTTGGAAACCAAAGTGGTAACCAGCACGTTGTTAGCTTGCGGATGGTATTCTAAAGTTTAGATTCATTCAGCTTCTCTATGATGCTCCATGCCAACCTGCGTTAACACGTCGAATACATAATTCAGGCTTGGCACGCTTAGCTCAACCGTGACCTTGCAGCGCTTAAAAACTCACCATGGTCGAGCAAAGACTAAATGCACACCGAGGGTTCAGTAGACACTACAAGTGTCTACGTCGAGACCTCATATTAGTCTACCAGATACGGAACGACCCCATGTACACATGCTGCCACATACTATGACTCATCCCGATCACCAACTTTATAGGCAATGGCCTGAAACTGAGTCAACAACACAGTCGGCTTTCCATTAAGGCTGCACGAACCTCAGCACATAGCGACTCACTGATTTTGCCATAAGTATCCATCGAACGTTTCGGTGCCCACGCTGTTTATGTGCTCAACGACAGCCTAGACGTTAAGAATTCTATCCGACCAGACGTAAAATTATCACTATTTACCAGCGGACCAGTTTAGCCGTTAACACATTTGTGAAAAGGATAAGTATATTAAGCGAAATGTATTGGAATGATCATCCATACTAGTTAAGGATATATTCGAAATGTCCGCCGACATTCTGCTTACAATGCAGAAACCGCGTGATGCAATTGGGGAGCACTTTCTCCAACGTAACCCTCATGATCGCGTGACATTTGTTCAAAATATTTTTTTTCAATTGATCCAATGTACGCGGCCTTGTTTTGTACACTCGTTGCTTTAGACAGCCCCATAGAAAAAGTCCATGGGGTTCAAATCTGGTGAGCGAGCAGGCCACTCCATTGGTCCACCGAGTCCGATCCAATGGTTTATAAATTTGTCGGTGAGGTAAACACCATCCGTTTTAGCAGAATGTGCAGATGCACCATCCTACTGTTACCAAATGTTACAGCATGCTCCTTCATCCTTCAACCGGGGAAGCACAAATGTCTGCAGCATTTCAAATACGAAGGTGCTACGAAATGATAAGGCTTTAGTACTTCAAAAAAGCAACCTACCGGTCACATTCCCGGAAAAGAAAAATGGGCCCAAGATGTTCTGTTTTGTTGATCCGGCCCAAACCATCAATTTCATACTGTGGTTCATACTTGGTGCGGTAAATTTTCGTGGGTTGCTGGTAGCCTAACAGTAATATTTCATTGTTCCATGCAGATGAAACACCGCCCCATCGTAAAGATAACGTAACGAATATCCCCGTGATCCAGAAAACATCGTCAGCCTGCATGCCGCTTCTCCGCATCGCATGGGTTCAAAACCTGCACTTGAAGTGCACGGAACCTCCGAACTTTTCGTTCCAGTAATATCCGGTTTACCGCATATGGGATCGTGTCACAGTGTTGTGCGATCCAACGAATGCTGAGTTCCAGACATTTTGCCACTTCACTGACTACAGCGCAAGCTGAACAGTCGTCTGTGTTGATGCGAGGCAGTTTGGTTCTCTTCATGTCACACACACTCCAAGTATGCTCGAACTTCTTCAATAGTTTAAGCAGGTACCGGGAGGTGACAGGACGCATTCCTCTGTTCATTGCATTGTGTTTTCTTGAGGCTGATGCGGCGTTTAATGCGCATTTACCGTACAGCTGAATAATCAGCGCGCTGAGTAACAGGAACGTTACTTGATCCCGACTGCATTGTCTGCTCGTGCTCCATTACCTGTGATTCAATAACATTGAGAAGAGTTGCAATGTCTAACCTCCTCCTCAGCTGAGCTGCCACCACGTGCGCACATGCACGTTGCATTTTCGGTTGCCTGAGCAGACTTGGCCGCGTAGCCAACGAGACACACTTCGATCGCTCCAACGCCTACGGTTGACCATGACATTCACGCAGCGCGAAATTAGCTGACAGCTGGAAACATGTCGTGGCTTGCTCACTGATCAACAGCCGCATGCCAGTGTGTCTTTAGAGGTTACGCTTTTTCTCCGCTGAGCCCTGAATTAAATTACTCGTCTGCCCAGAATTCCATCCATCCGCACCACTAAGGTGAGAGAGACATTTATGTCTCTGCACGCGCAATAGCATATTGCAAATTTCCCTAAACATTGGATGGCTATTGGACGTTAGGGACAACAACCGTACATGACCGGCTTTCACCATAAGGGAGCCACAATAGGTAAATGAACGCTAATCGGCCTTATTCCATCAGACTAACTGTTCTATATAGCGGTACTTTCTACCTTACTGTAAGGTTGCGGAACCAACCCCTTAGATCAGGGACAAATAGAGACTAGTTACTTTCGACCATCGGTGCCTTCGCAGTTAGGCTCACATCTGCTGAGAACATTGCGTGAGCAGCGAGCTTGTTCGACTCCTCGGTTACGGCACAGGAAACGCAACTGAACTTCTTATCGTCATTTCACTCACCAATTTCCGATATCTCGGACACATTTTGCGCATGCCAGTCCACCAACGTCCACTATATGCCTTGTTTGCTCACCAGGTGTGTGGATGGAAGAAGGGGTGCTGTGGTCAAGTGATGACTTTTTCGAGTAGACTGAAGGCCCTCACTTCGAAGCTGGCGTCGATTGGAGTTTCACGGTTCTCTGATTGGGGTACAAAGACAATGAGCACGTTTGGCTAGAAACACTTGCTGATGTTGCTAGAAGCTGACCTCAATGTCGTTCCTGCTGTGATTTTCCTTGTCCCTCTCCATCCCTTTTACCCTCCTACTCCAACCACTATCTCATTTCCTATCGTAATATACTTTTACAAAGTAATTTTTCTTGTTGCCTAGTAGCCGGCTGGTAGCTTTCCGGAACGATACCCATGCGTTGATGTTAGCTCAACTAGCATACAACCGTCGTATTTTTTGTTTTTCATTTATATATTGCGGCACAGTAGCTGAGGTGCTTTACACCTCAAACTAACCTGTATAATAATGATGATGGTTGATTGCCGACAAAAAGCAGCTTTGCATTGTTAACAAATATATGGTCTATAGTGGCTTCAAGTCTTTTTGGGGAGATTACAACGATTTTGCAACTCAAGTTCAGTGAGAAAAGTGGCGTCCCGTCAGTTGAAAGCACCAGCAAAGAAGCAAAGACAAGAACCATTATGGTCGATGACACGTGAAGTGAACTGCTCGTAAAATTCCTCAACCTCAGGGTCGGGACAGTGGGGGGGCAATGTAGGTATTTGCAAGTAAAATCGCATAGTAGCCAAGTAAACAGCTTGGTTTGCATTTCAAAATCAGACAGTTAATACATGCAAAATAAAAGCGCAACAAAATTTTATTGACGTGTACCACATAGGATTGACATAAGTGGTGACACCACCGCAGGCTGGCTTCGTCGGCAGATGATCCATATATGTCGACCTTTCTCAGCAGTGATTTGCCGAGGCGGGTGACTTGCTCCACTTTTATTCCGTCCGCACCCACATCAAAGAACCCAACAACCAGGCTCTGGAAGGTCTTTACGTCACGCTCATAGCGCGCCTGATTATTTGGATAGTTGAAACCAAGAGCATGCAAAAGCACCAGATTTGATCACCATTTGTCATTAAAAGAGGTTCTGCGGGAGAAAGATGAACTCAACCTTTCGTTGACCTAGCCTGTTTTTGGCTAGTAGCAGAAAAGATTCATTCATTTCTCATCTTCTTCCGTCTTTGTGTTTCCCATGGTGCCTCATGTATTGGACATTCGCCTGCGATATTAGAACTAGCAGAACACAGGCAGTGCATCATTAGCCTCAGCTGATGATGCGAAAATGGAAAAATAAGTTGTCAGAGGAAGGCTGCATTAAACTTTGGATGCATCCTAGGAGAGTTTGAGTTATGGTAAGTCTAGAACTACTCACAGTTAAACATTGTTGGCCGGGATGTGCATCTGTAGACATTATACATCTCTCTAGCTTCCTTTGACAGAGACTATTGTTGTACAACTTTGTATGAAATCATGTAGAATGGAATAGAGAAGACGATGGGAATCGGCAGGTAATCCAACACATGAAATATGAAACCTTGCACAGCAATCAAAAGAAGTAAGGACATGCACCGTGTATTCAACAAGTTGTGAACACGAACCAAAAGTGATTCATTACGTATTTTGGAAAAATGTCGCAAAGGTGATGTAAAATGGTAGATTAAATTTTGTTATTGAAGGATACTACACAAATAGGAGCTAGAAATTGCAGATTCCGAAATGACATTGAATGATTCCGAAATTTCGATTCAAATTAAAGAAGACTTCGTGCACCTGGGTAGGTGCATTTTCAGCATGTTGCACTGTCACTGAGGATGGTGAAGTATATGCAACTGCTGTTTTAAAAATGTCTGAATAAATTGTCTACACGTAGCAATCGAGCAAATCATTTCGCATCATGCTGATAGCTTTGGTTGGCTAAGCGAACAAACGGGATAGTTACGGTGGAACATAATTGCGGTTAGTCAAAGTGCGAAAAAATAGAACCCCTAATTTAAAACGGGTCGATGAAATAGCTAGTGTTTTTGGTAGACCACAATGTAATGTATGAACATGGTCGTTTAGAATTATGGTGGAATATTGGTACAAGCGTCCAGTTGCTTGTTGACAAGAAAATCCACAAATGACTCACTAGACAATCTGCTGCATCTGGAAATAAGTTTTATGGTTCCAACATGTAATCTTTTATGAGTACATTATGGAAGCTTAAAGCGAAACAGTAGAGCCAGCGCTGCAGTATCCATGCAGTCAAAGTCTAAGAATCAATGCACGGGGTACTGGAATTACTTTAAGTCGAAAAGCACAAAATGACAAGCACGCTGCAAACACTTGTTGTAACCCTGTTCGCAAACAGCTGCTTGAGCAGCATTGATCTATCAACCGTCCAAAAGGCATATGTATGGTCGAGAAGCAGAAGGCGCACTGCTCCGCATCTTTTATCTACTGCAGATACTACAGAAGGCACACTATGTGAACAGCATCCAGTGTGGAGCGGCCATGTCTGTGAGCGCACTGAAATATATCGCCTGTATTGAGGCGTGTGAACCTCTGAAGAGCAAGCAGTTTCTCGATGACCGTCAACATCACCGATGTACATGCGATAGGACGATAATTGTGGGAGTACTTCTTGGGTGTAGACGTTATCATTACAGACCTTGAAATGTTAGGGATTTTGGCATCCATAAGACATTAGTGGAAAATGGCGGTCAGTGTTTCGCAAGCTAATCTACACATTGCTTTAGGACCAGTTATATTAATGCGTCGGGGCCAGTAGCTTTATTTACCTACAATTGCGTTTTCGGCAAACATTAAACCTGTCTAAGGTAAGTACCGGACCTTTATTAATGAAGTAGGGCAACGAATATAGACCCTGTTGAGAAAAACAGAACTCAGCGTTGAGTTTGTTCACATCCACCTTATCAATGCGCTGATGGAACTTTGGTCACTTAGATGTTTCAAAAGTCTCCAAAGATCGCGACACTCGTGAGAGCCCAACACTGTGTAGATGTATAAACGGTTCGACTTATTATCTCAGATTTGATTGTCAAAGGGAGGCTTTTAATTTACGCTTTCTCTTGCATTTATATGTTTCTCTATCTCTGTCCGAACTTGTTTCATTAACGGTGAAGAAAAGCTAGGTATCCGAAGGTAAATGATTTCAAACGGCAGTACAAATAGGAGCAGAATTTAATGTATTCATTTAAGTGGTCGCACACCGCAAATTGACTTTCGTTCAAGAAAATAAAAGAATTAGTTAAATCCAACGTCCCTTGGAGTTCCGCGATATTTTCTGCCGAATAGTTTCGTCATCTGACGGTTTTGTGGGGCTGTTTATCAAATCGACAAATTTGGTTTTGCAGTACATCACTGGGCACACCAACAGAAAGCAGTAATCAGAATTACTTTCGTGCAAAATGGAACTGTCGTACTTGTAAATACCAAAGAATTCCAATATATCAATAGACCCACAAGAGGGTACAAGGAAAACGCAGCCAAGAAATAAACAACCGCGGTTGCCAATCGCAGATAGATGTGGACAACATATTTCGTTTACTAGCCTTCTCTTAGTTATTGACGCAAAGGGGGACCCTGGTGGCTTACTGAACCACCTTGGCTTCGGCAAGCGCGACCTCCTGTACGACAACAAAGTGCCCTCGATCTCGATAGGCTATTCATCATCGGCGCCTGTCGATTCCTCAACCGACGTTTCTTTTCCGCATACAGTATGGATTTTTCCTGCACCGAGCAATCACCCACTTGAAATAGAACAGTCGTTTATTGCGGGTAAAAAAGCATTGCTTGATAAGTCACATGGGACGGAAATCATTGCGAAAGGTGAATTTCATGATAAAGTGAAATAGGTTTTGGTGGACTCACTATAGACTTATGTAGAATAGTGGAGATGTTCGCGTATTAAACGTATAAATCCATAAATCCATTGGTTTGGAGTTTGGCAAGACAACGTTTGATTGCGTTTTGCAACCCCTGGCTAACAAGTCATAAAATGAAATGTAAATGAGACAATGCTTCCTCAACTCGTTTTTTAAATATCGTCAGATTGGGCGCAGAGAGGACATAATAAGGGAGGGCGTTCCAAGGCTGGCACACGCGGAGGGAAAAGAAACTTCTACGGCATTCAAGTCGGCTGTATTGAATTGTCAGTTTCAGAGGGTGACCTCTTAGGTTAGTGTGGTGATTCAATTCCAGCAGCGGATGGCAGATGTGGTTTGGATTCTTCAGAATTTGGTATACCATTATGAGATCCCGCCGCAAAAGCCGATATCGACTGCTGTACATTCTTAGAGATTTCAGTCTAAGCTGATACGGCAGATGCAATATGCCCCTGACGTTCTTGGTTGCCCTTCGTTGAGGAGTCTCGAGAGCAACAAGATCCTGTTTCTGCCACGGCTGCCACGACTGAATAGCATATTCCACGTGCGGTCGCACGTAGGCGTTAAGCATTAGGGGAAATATTGAGGGTTCAAACGGACCGAAGGCTCTGCGAATAAGACCGAAGTGTTGATTGCCGATTCTCCTCGCCTTCTCTGCTTGTTTTGCACACCTGAGATCTTCCTGTACCAATACACCCAGGTCACGCTCCTGATAGACCTTCTCCAAGGTGTGTTCTCCAAGCTTGTAAGCGCTCACTGGCTGGTGACGCAGATGGATCACCTTGCACTTAGCTATGTTCAATTGTAGCATGTTCCTCCTTGACCATTCATAAATGCAATCTAGGTCATGTTGGAGTAGATCGTGATCTGGCTTGTTAATAATCGCCCGCCATATCTTGGCGTCATCGACAAAAAGCAAGAGGTTTGTGGAGATCACTCTTGTCAGATAGTTGCAAAACACCAGGAATAAGCGCAGCCCAAGCACTGAGCCTTGTGGAACACCAAATTCTACCTCAATTTGGTTAGAGAGTGATCACCTGACGCGTACTTGAAGCTTCCGTTAGTGAAGGAAACTGCCAATCCAACCAAGTACAGGATCTCCGATTCCGTAGCTCTGTAGCCGTTGAAGTAGGATGCGGTGATCAAGGCGCTCGAAAGCTTTGGAGAAGTTAAGATAGATGAGGCCAACTCCGACCCCATCATCAGCCACATCCGTCCAACTACCTCGTGCAATCAGTAGGTTAGTGGTGCATGACAGGTGTTGACGGAAGCCATGCTGCTCCGGTACCAAGATGTTGCATTTTTCCAGGTAGTCCATTAAAGCCTGAGCGAAGACTGCTTCCATCACCTTCGCGAACACGGGGAGGAGAGTCACTGGGCGATAGTTTACAGGAACTGAATGGCTACCGCCTTTAAAAATCGGGGTGATAATGCCACGTTTCCACATAGTGGGGACATGTTGTTCATCAAAGCACCTTTGGAAAAATGTGACAGTGGTCCAGCTAGCTTGTTGGCCACAGCCTTCAGTGCCTTCGGGCGGATGTTGTCTGCTCCTGGAGAACTATGCTCACGCAGTGAGAGTAACTACCTTAGCACAATTGATGGGTTGAAAATTACATACGTAAACAGTGGAGTCGGTAATGTGCATGACATTATGGGACAGGTAGAGGCTGCGTGTTCGAAAATTGGGGCGTATTGTAGCCCTAGGGCATTAGCTGCTTCTTCGGCGCTTTGTACTCTACCGCCTGTCGTGAAAAGTGGAGGGATTCCATGCTTCACTTTACGAAGATTATTGACATGCACATGTAGCAGTTTGTTATTTGAAGCTTTTGGCTAGGGACTGTTGATAAGTTACTTTGTCCTCACGGACAAGTGCAGTGCAATGGTTGCGATGGATCAGGAAATTGCCCCAAGTCTCTGAGTCGGGGTTAATCTTATAGGCGCGCCATGCTGCATCCCTTATCGCCAGGCATTTTCGAGCCCTGCTCCTTAGAATTGAAGGCACTTTTGCAGGTCGAAGGTTTTGGTCTCTGATGCACCGTTGACGCTGTCGCTGAGTCTAGTAACGAACTCTGTCCAAACGTTGTGAAGGGGACTGTTGTTTGAGAATTCCCAAGCAGCTGCGTCAGCGAATTCTCTCAATATGTGGTAGCGTGTGATGGTATGAGTTGGTTCCGAGTGTTCAAATGGATACTATGCATAACACACATAGTTGAACGTTATTACTACATGGTCACTGAGACCTAATGGACTATCCATCAATAACTTCTCAACTATGGGCTCTTCATACGTGAGCACAAGGTCCAATATGGACGGTTTATTTGCTGTCCTGAATCTAGTGGGCGTGGTGACATGATTGTACAAGCGAATATTAGTGATCAGTTCATGCAAGTCTGCTTTGAACTGCTCACTGAGCGAAGCAGAAACCTCTAGATCGTAGAGATGGAATCCCCGAACCTGAGAATGTGGCTGTACCTAGTGCGTGTTACTCTGTTCAGGCAACGGATCAGGCAGGAATCCATTTCCGGAGTGGACGTTGAGGGGCGGTAAACGACAGCTACGAGATATGCGTCGTTGTGTCATATTCGGAGACGGCACCAGAGTGAATCGGTAAATTGTGTTTCCAGATCATCAACTATTGTACATTGCAGGTCACTGCGGTAGTAGAGTAGGACCCCACCTCCTCTGCTGGGGCGGTTGTTGCGGACATTCCGGCTATCTCATCCTCGGAATCAGTCACCTCTTGGTGTATCCAAGTTTCCGCAATAGAAATTAGGTCCCAAGCATTCGCGACCTGACGTAGTCGAAGTTTGCTAAGTTTAGTGAGGAGCGCTTTGGCCTTAGTGTACATACATGAAAGTTTCTCAGAGTTAGGCAATGTTTCGGAGGTTGTACAACTCATACGTGAAGTTTCGCTAACCAGTGAGTGGCCGGCGACTAATCGCTTTTTCGATGTGTACTTGCTGAAGGTTTTAATCTCTTAGTCATCGTCCGCGTAGTTAAGCCCGTGTCTAAGCTTCTAAGGTGTAAGCTGTCTGTTCAATATCATCTTCTACAGGTTGTATGGACTCATTCGACACACAACTGGTGCGTAGTGCTTTTGTAGGTATCATCGCGTTTGGTTCTTTGAGTGGCACATAATCACTAGGAGACATATCGCTGATTGTCTTCAGCCGAACCTCAGATGGTAGCCTGCTGAGAAGCATGTATCAGCCTTTTAGCATCCGTGCTATCATATGTTTTGCCTGAAAGACCACCTTCAACACTCTCGGTCCACTTCCTTTGTACTTCGATGATGCACGAAATCGTGACACGTATTTCGCTAACACATCATCCAGTCAGAGTGTTTAACGAATATAACACCTCTGTTCTTTATCATGGGTTTTTATCTCATGCTCATAACATACTTCGGTTTCAGGAATCCCATAAAATGTATGGTTCCATTTAAAGTTTCCTACCGGTAGTCCTTTAAGGTACAGTTAACTCGATAACGCTTGCCCCATAGGATGTCTGGAAGGATACGGATGGAAAAGTATTCATTTCTGAGCCTACTTGTCGATAGTGATACTGATCCTGCTTCAGCGATGGAGTTCAGCACAACGCGCAAAATTCTTCGCTCTCCAAAATGTTTAGAGTTGGGGTGTCCTATAATACGCACTACACGCAAAGATTTCATTACAACTTCGATTAGGTTACCAATACTATCCCGCTGGTTGAGGTATCCAACTTCCCACCTCTTATCGATTTGGACCTTGGTTCTGGGATATTGGAGCACAATGGACTCAGTACAGGTAGCTGTTTCTTTACACCTTTCTACATTTCGCAGTTAGTGGTTGAAGTACTCGGAGATGTACCGCAGGAAACCGGCAGTGCTTTCACTAGGCAAACACAGCAACGCTCCTCACTTTTCAATCAAGTTGGCGGTGAGGTTGATTTGTAATGGCGTGTCTTCTTGGAGGCAACCGTAACCCAACTTTCGCTAGTACCGGCTTGATCTTCTTCTACTCGCTCTGTCGGGAGTATGGAACTAGCCTTACGTGTAGTTACACGGATCGAAATGGGAACCGCATTAGTCAGTTGTGAGCCACTTGTATTATTGGACATCTGTTGATGTTCTGGACTCTAGGTGTCGTGTTGCTTACGGTGTTATATGCCGTTCTTCGCGGGTAGGATCAGCACTTACGTTGAAGGATTGGGTGGTGCAGTCCGCTGGGCTTACCCCAACCTTAATGATTTTTGTGGTCCAATTTTCTTCAAATTTGGCTACTAGCTGGTCGTATATTTTAGTTAATAGGAAAAGCTTTATATTAGTGGGATCGATGTGCATTCTACACAGAACCATAGAGCGTCTGGTTTGTTTAATAATTTGGCGTTACTGGTTTAACTCGGTGGCATCTCACATAGAAAATCTTGCAAAAGTTATGGCACAAAATGCCTCCCTTAACAAGTTTGGACCTTGCTCCACATGGGTCTTTGCCTTGGCACATTGGGCATCGCGCTTTTTGAGCAAACGTTACGAACCATTTGAATGACTCACCTTTATGGTAAAAAGTTGTTCTGCTCCTGACGTTGTCGGTTAGTTCACAGCGTTTACGTTGCAGTTATGTGCTTACACACTGTCCTCTCTGGAGTGCCAGTCGAATGTGTCATCTTGAACGTGGGGCAGAATACACGGTGTGATTATGAATTTTCGTGGTTAAGCCTATGGATGACTCCCGGTGAACTTGCCTTGAGACCTGTAGCTGTAGCAAGCAATGTTGGATTTGAACGAGTGACAGTCCGTTCGAAAGCCGTTTAAATGATCTACCGAGTGAGACCAAATAATGTCTCTAATGCTTGGAGTTAGGCAACATTTGGCACTTGGATATCGGCGAAACACTGCCCGGAATTTAGAATTCAGGATAAATGTAGCATCTACTGGAGTGTACTCGAGAAAATAGCATCAAATGGTGGAGCTTTTAAAAGCACGACGAATGAGTATAGATTTAAAGGCAGGCGAAAAAATGCAGCTGAGCCACAGTGAAAAAACCGCAAGTGCACAAGTGAGCGATTTGCACGCACGTCCGCTCTCGACATCGGCGCCGATAAACGGTCATGGACTCCCGACAACTGAAATCAACATTGCTTCGTGATACAATTAACTTGAACATGTCACGATAACTTAACTACGATGGTTCACATGCCACTTACCTGCACGCACTTGGTCATAAATCAGCTGTTTCGGTATCCACGACGAATCCACGCGGCTAACACGCCCGAACCACCAGGGATGCCGTCCACTGCATAGATGCCAGTGCGTCAGAGCACCTCCGTGTCTGTAATTTGGTCACCCTCGCCGATGCGCAGAATATGACGCAGACATATTCAAAAGAAGCGTTCCATAAAATGGATATACTCCCGATAAAGTGTCTAGTTTTGATGCCGCATAGGTAGCACCGTAGACTAGCACACCAAAATTTGCGTCTCGACAGTGAGCTGATGGCTGTTCCACTCGCGCTTTTCCAGCTCGACAAATGCGTTAGCCGCCTTCAATACGCGTATGCGCAGTTCGCGCGTTATCTCTAGGTCCTTAGACTTTAAGCTTCCAAGAGAGCAAATTCTCGAAGTGGATTCCAAAACATCGTTAAAATTTGGATGTTTTGCAGACCAACGTAATCTATTCCTAGATAATGCTGAAAATGAGAAACAGACTTGATGTCTTGTTGATGAGCCAGAATTGGTCCTTTGTCAGAGCGAGCGCCTAAATTATGTGCTGCAACACCTCTGACCTGTGTGTAAACATCAGTCAGAGATAGGCAAATGGCAACATACAGATGCTTGTCTCACGCAGTTTGGTTCTCGCTTATAAACTATTGGTGTTCTACCACTAAACAACCATAAGTTGCTCCACACAAGCACCATGATCACAGGCGGCCCCACAAGAGCACGATGTCAGTGTATTTTGGTCAATGTTAAACAGGGCATTGACACTGCATTGCTTCACAACAGAGACAACAGCAATGTCAGCTACAATCTCGCCCACATTTTACTTTGCAGACCATCAATTAAGCTTACAAACATACTCAGGTATCCAAACTTCCCCAACACCAGTCACATTGTCTTGTGGTTCACCATGGCATGTGCGTTGGGTTGAAGTCAACAAACAGCGAGTACAATGTTTGGTGTCGCTCTTTGAATTTATCCTAAAACGGATGAGCCGCGAACACCCTATCCATGGTGATGCGGCCGGAACGGAATCCAGAATGTGCACCCACCACGTTTGGTTCAACAGTCTGAGTAACAAGACAGCTGAACACGATTCGTACGATCACCTTCCCCCACAACTCAATAAGCTTATGCGATGAAAATTAGGAACATATCGTTTGCTTGATACATTTGCTCGTGTAGAGTGGTCACAGCATGGAGTCCATGAGACAGTCGGCACGTTCCCTTCAATCCACAAGTTTGGACAAGTGGTGCAGGGCATGCATGTAAACGGTGCAGTCGAATTTCAAACTTCTGTCCCATCGCAATGAGGCTGGATATTATCCTAGTGCAATGGCTTTTGTGCATCAAATATCCATTAAGCTATGCTGGGTGGTGCCTTGTGGCCCCTTCGAAGCCACTCATACCAGATTTGTCAATGATTAGAGGCCAAGAAATTGAGTCTGCAGGCCGCACTGGACCGAACATTAGAGACCCTGTTGATCGATATCTGCTGCTTATCAGACACCCGCCTGAAAGACTCGAGCTCTGGGATTATTCTGCAATCCCCTCAGGCGACGCAAACCGTATACTTTTATTGCGCTTATCCGGTGACAATGCAACTTCGCGCACCGGCCAAGCTGGTGTTGGCATTGCTCTGAGTCCCCGGGCCAAAGCTACTATCGCCTATTGGATTCCAATCACTAGCCGGTTGTGTGCGGTCAGATTGGCTGGCTCGTTCAAAACTGCGAAACCGCACGTGACTACCAGGTGTCTATTCATTATTGCTGCCTATTCACCCACAAACTCTAGCAATCATTCGGGAAAAGAAGAGTTCTGTCGCCAAATGAATGAGCTCCTTCGTTACATAAGAAGCACGGACACTGTTGTGCCGGCGGGGGATCTGAACGCCGAACTTGGAAACTAAA
>OX104069.1:5274009-5299509 GCA_944474145.2 Dicrocoelium dendriticum | reverse complement strand
GAGAGCCCAACACTGTGTAGATGTATAAACGGTTCTACTTATTATCTCAGATTTGATTGTCAAGGGGAGGCTTTTAAGTTGCACTTTCTCTTGCATTTATATGTTTCTCTATCTCTGTCCGAACTTGTTTCATTAACGGTGAAGAAAAGCTAGGTATCCGAAGGTAAATGATTTCAAACGGCAGTACAAATAGGAGCAGAATTTAATGTATTCATTTAAGTGGTCGCACACCGCAAATTGACTTTCGTTCAAGAAAATAAAAGAATTAGTTAAATCCAACGTCCCTTGGAGTTCCGCGATATTTTCTGCCGAATAGTTTCGTCATCTGACGGTTTTGTGGGGCTGTTTATCAAATCGACAAATTTGGTTTTGCAGTACATCACTGGGCACACCAACAGAAAGCAGTAATCAGAATTACTTTCGTGCAAAATGGAACTGTCGTACTTGTAAATACCAAAGAATTCCAATATATCAATAAATCCACAAGAGGGTATAAGGAAAACGCAGCCAAGAAATAAACAACCGCGGTTGCCAATCGCAGATAGATGTGGACAACATATTTCGTTTACTAGCCTTCTCTTAGATATTGACGCAAAGGGGGACCCTGGTGGCTTACTGAACCAGCTTAGATTCGGCCATCGCGACCGCCTGTGCTACAACACACTGCCCTTGACCTCGATAGGCTATTCATCATCGGCGCCTGTCGATTCCTCAACCGACGTTTCTTTTCCGCATACAGTATGGATTTTTCCTGCACCGAGCAATCACCCACTTGAAATAGAACAGTCGTTTATTGCGGGTAAAAAAGCATTGCTTGATAAGTCACATGGGACGGAAATCATTGCAAAAGGTGAATTTCATGATAAAGTGAAATAGGTTTTGGTGGACTCACTATAGACTTATGTAGAATAGTGGAGATGTTCGCGTATTAAATGTATAAATCCATAAATCCAGTGGTTTGGAGTTTGGCAAGACACCGTTTGATTGCGTTTTGCAACCCCTGGCTAACAAGTCATAAAATGAAATGTAAATGAGACAATGCTTCCTCAACTCGTTTTCAAATATCGTCAGATTGGGCGCAGAGAGGGCATAATAAGGGAAGATGTTCCAAGACTGGCACACGCGGAGGGTAAAGGAAACTTCTACGGCATTCAAGTCGGCTGTATTGAGTTTTCAGTTTCAGAGGGTGACCTCTTAGGTTAATGTGGTGATTCAATTCCAGCAGCGAATGGCAGGTGTGGTTTGGATTCTTCAGAATTTGGTATACCATTATGAGATCCCCCGCAAAAGCCGATATCGACTGCTGTACATTTTAAGAGATTTCAGTCTAAGCTGATAGGGCAGATGAAAGAGACTCTTGACGTTCTTGGTTGCCCTTCGCTGAGGAGTCTCGAAGGCAACAAGATCCTGTTTCTGCCGCGGCTTCCCCGCCTGAATAGCATATTCCACGTGCGGTCGCACGTAGGCGTTAAGCATTAGGGGAAATATTGAGGGTTCAAACGGACCGAAGGCTCTGCGACTAAGACCGGAGTGTTGATGGCCAGTTCTCGTCGCCTTCTCTGCATGTTTTACACACCTGACATCTTCCTGTACCAATACACCCAGGTCACGCTCCTGATAGACCTTCTCCAAGGTGTGTTCTCCAAGCTTGTAAGCGCTCACTGGCTGGTGGCGCAGATGCATCACCTTGCACTTGGCTATGTTCAATTGTAGCATGTTCCTCTGATCATTCCTAAATGCAATCTAGATCATGTTGAAGCAGATCACCATCTGGTTTGTTAATAATCGCCCGCCATATCTTGACGTCATCGATGGAAGTTTGTGGAGATAACTCTTGCCAGGTAGTTGTGAAACACCAGGACTAAGCGCAGTCCCAGCACTGAGCCTTGTGGAACACCACATTCCACCTCAATTGGGTTAGAGAATGATCCCCTAACGCGTACTTGAAGCTTCCGTTAGTGAAGGAAACTGCCAATCTAACTAAGTACAGGATCTCCGATTTCGTAGCTCTGTAGCCGTTGAAGTGGGATGCGGTGACCAAGGCTATCGAAGGCTTTGGAGAAGTCCAGATAGATGAGGGCAACTCCGACCCCATCATCAGCCACATCCGTTCAACTACATCGTGCAATCAGTAGGTTAGAGGTGCATGACCGGTGTTGTCGGATGCCATGCTGCTCCGGTACCAAGATGTTGCATTTTTCCAGGTAGTCCATTAAAGCCTGAGCGAAGACTGCTTCCATCACCTTCGCGAACACGGGGAGGAGAGTCACTGGGCAATAGTTTACAGGATCTGAACGGCTACCGCCTTTAAAAATAGGGATGATAATGCCACACTTCCACATAGTGGGGACTTGTTTTTCATCAAAGCACCTTTAGAAGTACTGTGACAGTGGTTCAGCCAGCTTGTTGGCCACAGACTTCAGTGCCTTCGGGCGGATGTTGTCTGCTCCTGGACAACTATGCTCACTCAGTGAGACTAACTTTTTACCACAAATGATGGGTTAAAAATTACATACGTAAACAGTGGATTCGGTAATGGGTATGACACTATGGGAAAGATAGAGGCTGTGAGTTTGAAAATTGAGGCATATTGTAGCCCTAGGGCATTAGCTGCTTCTTCGGCGCTCTGTACTCTATCGCCTGTAGTGAAAAGTGGAGTGACTCCATGCTTCACTTTACGAAGATTATTGACATGCACATGTGGCAGTTTGTTGTTTGCCAGGTATCATTTTGGCTAGGAACTGTTAATAAGTGACTTTGTCCTCACGGACAAGTGCAGTGTATTAGTTGCGATGGATTAGGAAATTGCCACAAATCTCTGAGTTGGGGTTAATCTTATAGGCGCGCCATGCTGCATCCCTTATCGCCAGACATTTTCGTATCCTGCTCATTAGAATTGAAGGCACTTTTGCAGGTCGAAGCTTTTGGTCTCTAATATACCGTTGACGCTGTCGCTGAGTCTAGTAACGAACTCTGTGAGGGGGACTGTTGTTTGAGTATTCCCAAGCAGCTGCGGCGGCAAGTTGTCTCAATATGTGGTAGCGTGTGATGATATGAGTTGGTTCCTAGTGTTAAAATGGATACTCTGCATAACACACATAGTTGAACGTTATTACTATATGGTCACTGAGACCTAATGGACTATCCATCAATAACTTCTTAACTATGGGTTCTTCATATGTGAGCACAAGGTCCAATATGGACGGTTTATTTTCTTTCTTGAATCTAGTGGGAGTGGTGACATGATTGTACAAAAGAATATTAGCGATCAGTTCATGCAAGTCTGCTTTGAACTGCTCACTGAGCGAAGCAGAAACCTCCAGATCGTGTGGATTGAAGTCCCCCGGAGATGAGAATGTGGCTGTACCTAGTGCGTTACTCTGTTCTGTCAATGCATTAAGTGGGAATCCATTTCCGGAGTGGACTTTGGGGGGCGGTAAACGACAGCTATGAGACATGCGCCGTTGTGTCTTAGTCGGAGATGACACTAGAATGAATCGGTAACGTGTGTTTCCAGATCATCAACTATTGTACATTGCAGGTCGCTGCGGTGGTAGAGTAGGACCCCACCTCCTCCGCTGGGGCGACCGTTCCGGATGAGTGACATTCCGGCTGTCTCGACCTCAGCATCAGTCATCACTTGGTGTAACTAATTTCGGTAATAGAAATTAGGTCCCAAGCATTCGCAAGCTGACGTAGTCGAAGTTCATTAATTTTACTGAGGATCCGTTGGGCGTTGGTGTAAATATATGAAAGTTTCTCAGATTTAATCAATGTTTCAGAAGTTGTACAACTCATACGTGAAGTTTCGCCGACCAGTGAGTGGCCGGCGACTGGATGGATGGATGAAGCAGATGAGTTTACGCCGACCATTAAAGGGTCGGCGACTAATCGTTTTTAGGATGGGTTGCATACTCTCGAGAAGTATTTGATATATAAGCAGGTATCACATGCTCCGAATCCCGGTGTTTGCTCTTACTCTGCTGTGCCCCTCCGGATAGTATGGCTACTCTTGAAACCGTCCCCGATTCAGGTCCTGCAGCTGGCTGTTTCACTAAGAGTTGTGCCTCTACTGAATTGTCATTAAAAGGTGTTGGTGTTCCTGCTGCTTTCAGACAAATTTCTGTTGGCAATCTGCAACGGGATTTAATCCAGTTCGCTAGTATGGTTTCTGCCATATGTTCTGACTGTAACACAAGTTTTAAGAGCCTGGGACCGCATCCTTTATAGTTTGGTGATATGGGGATCCTTGTCAGCGAGGTGACCACCACATTTTCGAGAGAAAGAGCCTCCCGGATGTAGTGCCATTGCTCGAGGTCATGCAATTGGGCATCGTCGGAAGAGGAGTCAGTAAGCTCAGAAACACCGTGAGCAATCACTGTTTTCTTAACTTGACTTATTCTGTACCTATCTTTGTTAGCGGGGTCCTCTGAACGTACTTTCCACGGGATTTCGTGTAGTATGCGCACTCCACTTGAGTCGTTGCTGAGACGATTCGCAGGCAGCGAATGTCAGCAGCGGGAAACTTCGGTTCGACAACGGATATGGTTGCACAACGTGAAGGTATGAAGTCAGCGGTGTTTGAATAGATATTGTCTTGAGTTGGATCGAGAACATGGCATTCCGGTGTATCATCCTCTTTAAGGAGCTCGACAACCTGCGAGCGACAACAGCGGGCATAGTGTCCAATTTTACCACAGTTTTTACATTTGAGGCTGCTTGCGGGACAACCGACAAAACTAGCTTTGTGAGACGTGCTTCCACAACGATAGCAAGACAATTTGTCTGTCGGACGTTGCCGGAAAGATTGTACTCTCGCCACTTCAGCTAATCTGGTGGAACAAAACTGCTTCGATTGCAATGAAATTTCCGTCTTTACTCGGGCTAGTTCGCAAGCTCGATCCCACGTTAGTGTGCAAGCGTCTTCCTGCAATAGCGCCTCACGTATGCGATTGTTAGCGATTCCAGTGATCAGCTGCCGAGTGAGCATACAGCCTTCAATCTTTTTCTGTGGAATAGACGAGTAGGCACACGGTCGTACTGCATGACTCAGCCGAGCAATGAAATCATTCAAGGGTTCACCTGCTTCTCGGTGTATTCGGGAGAAAATATATCGCGCGGTAAACACGTTCATTTGGTAACTCCATGCACGATCGAGAGCATTGAGGGCGTCTATAAACGACCTGCATCCCTGGAGACCCAAACCATCGAATTGCCACTGTCCCTCATCTCCGAGTAAATGTCGAAGCAGCTTCAATCTTTTATCCTCACTAAGAGCAGTTGGGAGATCGCTGATTAAATCCAAGTAGTTTAGGAAGGATGTTTTCCAACGGAACCAGGCATGCGATGTCGGTCTGCTGCCGCAACCAGTCCAAAAAGGAAATGGGGGTTGGATGGATAGGTTCATTTTTGCCTCCGCGACGCTACAATGTTGTATCAAGAAAGCTTTAGGAAAGGTAAAAATGTATCTCGCAAATTAACCAAGTACAAGTGGGTCAATCCCTTGTTAAACGGAGAGTCAAGCGCCAGACACATGACCAGTAGTAAGGTAGGAATGAGTCAGCAAGCCAAACAATGAGACTGAGCCAATCGATGTTACTCACATGGTTACCACACACAGTTTTGTTCACTGGACAGAAATTGAAAAGTTCTGCTCACAGTGTGAATGTTGTCAACTTGCAGCGAAGGCCTCTCCCAAGTGTCAGTGTCAACCTTGGCCTAAAGCAGAGAGACCGTGGCAACCAATACACTTAGACTATGCAGGATGAATTAATGGGCAATACTATCTCCTTTTGCTTGACTAATTCACCAAGTGACCTGATATGATTCCAGTAAACAATCCAATTGCCCAGCACACTATCAATGAGCTGAAGAAACTGTTCCGATGTTTCGGCATGCCAGAGATGTTAGTGACAGAAAATGAAACACAATTCACCACAACGTCTTTCCGCGCGTGGTGCAAGGAAAGAGGGATTCAGCAGTTCTTCCCAACATATCATCCGCAATCAAATAGAGATGGGGAAAGGTTCGTTAATGCATGCAAACATGCACTCTGCAATGCAGAGCAAAGAAGGGCTTCACGAGATGCAAAGCAATCTTTTCTATGCATTATCGGAAAGCTCCGAACCCATACGCCCTTAATGGGAAACTCCCCACGGAAGTACTATTTGGAAGAAAGATCCGGACGTTGTTCCATTATCCTTTAGCAAGGCGAATAGAAAAACACAGCAGTAGTCACCTACAGAAAGATCGCAATGTCCGGCTCCGTAACTGCAATGTTACTGACACGGTTTACCTCGGCGGTTTTCGAAGGCCGCAGGGGTGGTCGAGCAGAACTGTTATCGGCCGGAAAGGCAGAGATATATATATGAGGCGATAGTTGGACGTGAGGGATGGCTAAGGCACATCGATCAGTTGAGACCAAACCATGGCAAAACCCAAGGTCTTCACAAACCATCAGCTTTGCATTGGAAACTTCTACTAGACGCGTTAGGGATGGAAGTTTATGGTCAGCAATTCGGTGCGACACCACAAAGGCAGCAAACATCAGATGCACAGCGCAGGCCGGCTCGGAAGCGGAGAAGACCACCATAGCTGCAAATCGATCCCCTGAGGAAAAGCTACGAACAAAATCAAATTCGAATGGTTGGCAAGCTGTCTAAATTCGGAAAGGGAGGTGACAGGTGAGCGAGAAAGTTGAATGACATCGCGCGGGTGTTCATCATAAAGCGTGCTTGGAACAGACCTCGCGAGCTCGTTGCCAGGGTCCAGCGAATAGCTGATGTAATTGCGCATCAAACATCATGCGTGTGGTCAAGCTCAGACTGGAAGCTGATGAAAGCGCTCGTTAGACATCATGTAGGTTGTCATGCCCCGGATCGGAGGATACAGACTGGCGTGCCCTAGCAAGCCGTTGAATTGGCCAGACGGAGGGGACAGCTAATGTGAAGCGTGGAGGTACGAGGAAGAAAGGTACCCAAATCCGCCAGACGATGTTGAAAGGATTGGTGAGACGGACCTATAAAGATGAAGGTTCTCGTTTCTAATAAAATGGTCGGCTGACTCTTCTGTCTTTATTCCTGTCGAGTTGGCCAAGGCATCAATCAGAGCAAGCTTATGGGCGCAGATTTACCAGCTGGTGTGAACCAACCGCCCGATTTCGAGTACAGCGTTATACGATCTCCGCAGCCAGATAAAAATCTGATGGTGATCCACATGCCAAGAAATGCAGTATACTGCAGTTTCAGCCGGTTAGTCATCATTAGTAGTGCACATACAATCCACAAGGATTAGAACGCATGACCATCAGCGGCTTGAAACGCAAGTCATCAGCTTAATCCACGGGGACAGGAAAGGACAGATTCGGACCATTATATTTTACAAGCTAACGGAAGTACAGCGCGCCTTATCCTCTATAACCGTGTGTTATGAACGTTGCAGTTGACAGGTTTCTCCATGAAAGACGAAGTCCAATAACAGTAGCTGTGAACGTTATATGAGTTTGAAAAATTTATTGCAGATATGATCAGAAGTCAGGGTAAGCGAACATTTGTTTTCGATAATTCATCTTCAGGCTTATACAATTATATGCAAATCAAAATGTGTAGACAGACATTACAAGTCGTTACTACTGGAGCGAGTTAATTGGATGCTGACGGCGCTGTATGTTAAGCCACGACAGTCGACCTCATGTGACCTCGTGGGTCAGAGGTCACCAGCCGTTTGGGCCAGGGCAGTCCCAAGCCTTTAGTTAGCTTCTTCTAAATACATAGCTCCGGTTCATACAGTCTGATCGCGATTGCTTCAGCGGCTTCTAGTAATCGCTTCCGGACGTAGTTCGAGCGGTGCTTTGGGGCCTGATAAATAAGTTTGAAGGAATCAGTGAACTTTGTGGCGTGCCCTGTATCAGCTAGATGTGCAGCTATTGATGAGTTCGCTGTATTTCTACTTCCAGTTCTAAGCCCGACTGGGTGGTGTTCCTTCATTCTCTCAGATAGACGCAGATATGTTTTGATATGCTCATGATTTAGGAATTTTGATGTAAAAATATTTAAGTACTGCGCTCCCATCTTCCTTAACAGGAACTCATCCACATGCCCGGAAATGCACTACACTGCACTTTCAGTTTATTGGCCTAATTAGTAGTGCGCATCTGTTGGACCCATCAGGATTTGAAAAGATGACCACCAGTGGCTTGAAACTCCAGTCAGCAACTTATGCCACTGGGTCACGGGTGACAGCTTCAGACCGAAATGATTTACGAGCTCACTACGATATAGCGCTTATATTATACCGACATGCAAGTTACTAAGGATGCAGAAGAGGGGATTGTCCCGAAAGTCACGATTTGCGATAACAGCAGATTTGTATGACATAGTATTTAGAAACTGTCAGCAGGAATATATATTGATGTACTCATGAGTAGGGGATTTTGACAACATTAATTTGGGTAATTTGATACAAAGTTCCTAATCAGATAGTCGTTCACGTGCTCGAATAAGCACAACACTACATTTTCAGCGTGTTGCTCATCATCGGTATTGCCCAAAAATAGGAACCATCAGGATTCGAACCCATAAACACTAGCGGCTTGAATCGCCAGTCAGCAGTTTTGCCACTAAGTCGAAGGGGATAGCTTCGACTGTCATGCTTAACAAGCAAACTACGATATACCTCGCCTTATCGTGTACCGCCATGCAACTTACAAACCTTGCCGAGGACCAGGTTCTACCTGAAAGACAAGGCGCCATCTAATATTAACTATGTACGATAAACCTTATAAAAAATTTTAGGGCCGATGTATGAGTCGGGAATTTTGATATTATTATTTTAGGTTTTGACCTCTAGCTTGCAAAGCAGATATTCATCTAAATGCCCGGATAGGCATTAGACTGCAGTTTCACTCTTTCGAGCATCATCAGTAATGCACATGCATCGGATCCATCAGGATTCGAACCCGTGACGGACAGGGGATTGCAGCTCCAGTCAGCAGCTTATGCCACTTGGCCACGGCGGACAGCTTCGGACCGTTATGATTTACTAGCTAACTGCGATATAGCGCGCCTTATCCTCCACCGTAATGCTAGTTACGAACTTTGCAATGGACAGGGTTGTCCCTGAAAGTCACGACTTCCAATAGCAGTAAGTTTGTACGACAAAGCATTTAGAAACTGTTAGGGCAGATATATTTTGTTGTACTAATGCGTAGGTGATTTGGATATATAAAAAATGCCATAGTATGATCAGGTCAGGGTAAGAGAACATGTGTTTTCGATAATTCGTCTTCAGCATTATGCAATTAGATGCCAAGCAAAATGTACAGACATACATTATAAGTCGTTACTAGTATAGAGAATTAATTGGATACTGACAGCGCTGTCTGTTAAGCCACGAAAACCGACCATACGTGACACCGTGGGTTTGGGCAAGAGCAGTCCCACCCTTTAGTTAGCTTCTTCTGAACACATAGCTCCGGTTCATACAGCCGGATCGCAACTGCTTCAGCAGCTTATAGTAGTCTCTTGCGGACATAGTTCGAGCGTTTCTATGGGACCTGATAAATAATTTGAACGAATCAGTGAACTTTATAACGTGCCCTGTATCTGCTAGGTGCGCGGCTACTGAAGACTTCGCTGTATTTCCGCTTCCAGTTCTAAGCCCGACCGAGTGGTGTTCCTTCATTCTCTCTGATAGACGCCGTGTCGTACGACCAATGGATTCCACTCCACAAGCGCATGAAAATTAGGTACACATTGATTTGGTGTAAACAGGCCTCTTATCCTTTGAGTTTAGTATCGCCATCGGCTGCTAGTGAACTGCATCTGCATTTGCGCTGCTGCATAGGTGCGTCTGAGTGCAAACGAATGACGACGAGATAGTAGTTCCGTCGCAACCTTGCCCTTGTATGGCAGCTGTAGGAAGATTGGCATACGTTCTACTGTCAAAACTACAGGCTTTTTCCTCCTATGCTCCAAGTTAGACCCGATAAAGCTCTCAACATTTATGCGACGAACCACTGGAAATGTCTTCATCGCTCACGCATCAGACCGGAGAGCATTTGTCTGAAACGCCTAGCATTGAACCAGATGGGCACCACTCGTCTCAAGAGGTACGAACTCAAACGTGTACTGTGTCAGTCGTGTAGCGCACGAGACAGTCTCTAAACCAGAGACCGGTCGGAGCTAGAGAAAACAATTAAGGAAATAATCACGAAACAAGGATCCAGATTGCATCAGCAGCTCACAAACACGCTGAAGAAGGAGAAACCCTCAACATCTTCTCCGGCCGAATCAGAAAGCTATTTTCAAAACATGTCATGCTTGACGCTTGATCGTGTTACAATGGTGCTTTTATCATCAGGTCCTACATTCTCTTTTCCTGCCAGGAAGGACTAGCAATAGAGGCCCAGTTTGAAAACGTGTGCACACAGACCTCTCAGTTGATTTCTTGTTCTGAAATGAATGTGGAAGAGTTTAAATCATTTCTAGTGCATGCATGCTACCAGTACCGACGTGGGAGGATAGTGCATAACACTCCGGTAAAACAAAACACCTTTAAGCTCTTAACCGTCTGGTTAGCAATGATGAGGTCTTACTCACTCGGCCAGATAAGGGCGCGGGCGTTGTTATCATGAACAGAGTGGACTACTTGAGCAAAACGAAAGAAATACTGGCAGATGAAACTAAGGTTCTGAGGGCCGTAGTTAACAAAGACAAAACAAAACAGATTGAAACGCAACTTCGCAACTGTCCTACAAAGTTTCGAACTGATGGTTATATCAACGAAGCCACTTATGAAATCTTCGGTCAGTAGGAACGGTTATTTCAAGACTTTATGGGCTGCCGAAAGCTCACAAACCTAACGTTCCCCTTAGTCCCTTCACGGATATGAAAATCTCCCCATGGCTCAGTGACATAAGTCGCTGACCCGCAAGAGTAAGGTCGTGGATACGAATCCGACAGCATTCGCTGGATGCGCGCTACTGACTAGTCCCAATAGGAAGAAACGGCCGTCTAGCGCTTTCCTGGATGTGTGGTGGCTGTCTGCCTGTGTCTAACTGCGACGAACCACCACATATCACTCGATTACTCGGTGGCTGGTTTTGATTCTCAAGCCTACTAGAGAGGGAATTCTTGTGCATAGTGTGAGAGATAGTTTTCCGTTTGTGGATATCGTACGTGATGTAAATGTTACCAATCTAACCATGTGCTCCCTCGACGTTACTTCACTCTTCACCAACGTACCATTAGTTGTGATTATAAACTATATCTCTGAGTACGTTGATGTAAACCACATTAATGTTGACATACCCGCGGTGATCTTACCGTAACTATTGCTCAGATGCAAGTTCAATGTTCAGTTTCTATTCAATGGCGAATTATACCGGTAGTGCGATGGAGTCGCGATGGGTTCTCCACTGGGTCCGTTCCTCGCCGACGTCTTCATGGGCATGCAGGAACAGGACAAGTTAAAGCCAACCATCTCAAGTCTCGGTTTATATTGCCGTTACGTAGACGACATTTTTGTCTTACTTTAATCGTCTCGAAGTTTCGAGAATCTAACAACCACGTTCAACCAAGTTCATCCAACAATATAGTTTACCTGCGAAGTTGAGGAGGTCGATTTCATTTCCTCGATGTCTCCATGAAAGGACCGGATGGGGGTGCGCTACAGCGCTGCGTGTATAGGAAAATTAGGTTGGATGGGCGGTACACAAACTCATACAGCTTTTTGCCACTTAGGTTTAAACGAAACTTGTTAAATACCCTAGCGCGCCGAGCTGAACGTATTTGCTCGAAAGACACATTTCTGAAAGAATTGGAGTGCATTCGCTTAGTGCTAAGGGAGAATAGTTATCCGGAGAGCTTCATCAGAGCCAACATGGTACATAAGAAAAAGCCTGTAGTTTTGACAGTAGAACGTAAGCCAGTCTTCCTACTGCTGCCATACGAGGGCGGTATTACAAAGGTTTTACCGGAATCCGAGCGAACCAGTACAAAATGTCAGCTTCTAGTGCAAACTTTCTTTTTAGATGTGCTAAATGCGCCGCTCCGAAAGCGAAGCTCCTGGCGATCGTTTGTGCTGAATTCAAAGCAATGGCCTCCAAGTTCACAGTTGTTGAGTAGGCGTTAGCCGTGCTTACCTCTCTTGCCTCGCTCAACACTAAAATGGATTTGGTTATGAAATCCCTGAGTATTGCGAATGAGGACGCTTTAGCGGACTGTCCCCCTGCTGACACTCCAACCGTTGATGGGTCGTTCATCCTACCGGACTCTCCAGTTCACATGGAGGTCACTGACTTAGACGGCTCGGACGACATTGTTCACCCTCTCCAAATAGAAGGTGAGTAACGGGCTCCTGGGCCAGAAAAGTATAAGCGAAAGATAGTAAGGTAAGCACGAAAACCCTCCGCTCCCAAACCGGGAGGTGAGAAAACGCTCAAGATGCAAGGGCCTGCGTTGGATACATCAATAACTGCTGAAATGCAATATCTCTGAATATGCTTGGAACCGACTGGGAGCTCATGATTTCAGAAGATTTTGAATGCAGATCGGTTTTGGTAGGATTTTATTATGGCAAGGTTTCGCTCTTGACACAAGAGCTTCTTCAGGCCATGTGAATCGGTACAAAATAAGCTCAGCTTTTTATGGGAACGTAAGGTGAACGTTGCAAGAAATAACATGAACCATTGGATAATAGTGTTGCAGGTCAATAGATCTAGTGGCCATTCTAATGAAACAACAAGCATCGAGCGTTTCTAATTGATCCACGTCACCGGTCGTTCACATGTGAGGCATTCCTTTCTTGCAGCTGCTGATTCACGCTTCGACCTGAGTTCGTCCGCCGACACCCTTTCTCACTCACCGGGTTAACACAGCCCGCCACGCGTTCGATAACTTCACCCCGTCCGTCCTGTTCACACAGTTATTAGACTCCGTAATCTTGATCGCCTCAGCAATCAACCTTTGGCTTGTTGCTGGTAATCCCCTCCTAAGTATCTCGACATTATCCCAAGCAACCTCGTGTCCTGCCTCTAGGGCATGTACGGCCACCGCTGAATCTTTTAGTAGGGCCCTGTATTCAGGCTCATTTCTCGGTGGACGCGAAACATACCTCTTGTGTTCTACTATCCTCGTGCGTAGCTCTCTCGCTGTTTGACTTATATACACGTGTTCACAGTCTTTGAAATTGCTTTTATAAACACAATTTATCATCCTATCTCTTGGAAGTGGATCCTTCAAATGCACAGGTGCTGAATAGAGCGTTTGACCCTTTCGAAAGCCATTATTTTTCTCCCTGTTTAGTACTCGTCTGATTGCTCCTGAGGTTCCCTTTTTATAGGGGATTTCCACCGTCCCAATCCACTCCGCTGTGCGTCGCTTAGGTGGATTTAGAGCTCTCTACAACTGTAGAGTCTATCATAGTCGGTCTGCGTTATAGAAGTCTGCAGCTCCCAGCTCAGCCGATTAGCATGAAGGCGGATTTCATTCAGGCGTCGAGTTGTCATATAAATCCGTTGTCTTAGAAATGTTTTGCTTGCGTTGAAGGCTGCTTTGGTAGATATGTGAGAACTGTCCGGTGGTCTGACAACGAGGCTTTTAGAAATAATCCCACAGTTGAGACATCTCAGGTTGAAGATACGATGATTTTCCCAATTCGCTTCAACACCAGCCAAACGCACGAATTGACAAGCCAGTTTTCAAACAGGTGGTCCGTATAGTGATTCAATATCTCGGAGTATGCTTGGAACCGACTGGGATCTCATGATTTCAGAAGGTTTTTTAAACTAATCGGTTTTGGTAGGGTAGAGCTTACATTCTCTCAGCTTTATATTAGGCCGTGCAGACAGGAGGTGAAAAAGATCAGATGTCCCCATCGCGTGCTAATCTGCGGAGGTGCATACTCCAAACTCTTTACCATGTCTCCTGGGGGAACGGGTTGGGAAGGCGGACATCAACACTGAGCCACGGGCTTCTTCGCTTGTAGGACGAGAGAAAAATCGGAACAGAACTGGCCGTATTCTTCAGTCCAGTTCGAAAAGCGTCAAGAATTATAAGTCAAACAAGCCGGAGCATAAAACATACGCTGCAGTTGCTTCGGCGTCGTCTGATAACGTGCGCCCAATCTCATTGCCAGCGGCTAAGCTGGCTGTTGTTCATGTAAATTCAAAAACTTGTGGGGTAAATACACCCCGAGGAGGGGATTCTTTCATGGATAGCAGTGTGGTATTCCGTAACTCAGCGGCATCCACTGCCATACTTCCTGTTAAACGTACGTTAGACGACCTAGAGAAATTTAAGATGTGCGTAACGAAGCTCCTTCCGCCTGTGTTTTCCGGTGTTGCAGTGAAGAAACTGACGAGATTGGATAATGTCACAGTTAACACCCCAAACCCACGACCGTGCTTACTTCGTGTGGTCCTATCCACCCCGAAGGGTCGTAACACGCTGTTACGGTTTGCTTTCAAACTGAAGAGTACTAATGATAACGTTCAACCAGACATACCGATAGCGGATAGGGTGAAGGCATCAAGGACCTCAAAACCAGGCGAGCAGCCAGTGAATGTTGTCTCGGGTTGGTGGGTTTCGGGTGGTCAGCTGGCGGTTTTTTCCGCCCTACCAGTGCAAGTCCTGGTAGCGCACGACCCAGGGCTGGACATTTCGAATACCTTCAGGTAGTGCTAAGCAATGTGCGCAGCCTAAGGAATAAGATGTGTGAGATAGGTCTGTTTGTAGATGCGTCCCATCCCGGTATACTCGCACTCACTGAAACTTACGTGTCTCATGACATAACGGACGGTGAAGTACATCTGTCTGGCTACGCACTATTTAGATGTGTTCGCTTTGTTGTCCTACAAGGCTGGGACGTTTCGCTTTACCTTAGCCGTGGACTTGACGTTTTGAATACCTACATGTTTCAGTCAGCAGATAGAAGTGTCGAAGCTCTGTCGGTAGTGATTAGCACTTCCTCGGCTCAACTTACAGTTTTAATTGTATACAGAAGCCCTGGGAGTTCTTCCAAAGAGGTGCTTGACTTCCTTCTCTCCCAATCCGAAAACAGGTTTTCGATACTGGGTGACTCCACGCTACCGGAATTTTTGCTGGGCATATATTACTTGCAACTTGGCGAAAGGTACTTTCGGTGTAATTCTTCTTTTGCTTACGTTACAAATACCATTGCATCAGTTTGTGGACCTCCCCACTAGGTACATGCGTGCCCAAGTACCGTCTATTTTTTATCTAGTTTTCTTCAAGTCACTAGATTTCGTAGGTGACATCACTTACAGCTCGCCTTTAGGTACCAGTCATCATGTCTGTTTATCATTCAGCTGTGTTTCGACCAGACGTCACCAGAGCATCGCAGAGCCATATCCCAACATATAGCGTGCTAACTATCTGGCAAGGTGTATCAAGGCTTCTGGTTTTGCCTTGCGAAATCTCGATGGCCGATACGGTTCAGGCGGCCTGGGATAAATTTAAGTCATCACACTGAAGTGTCTACTCCCTACATACCGCTTACGAAGAGAAAAGAGACAGGAACGTAGCCCCAGTGGATAGATGCCACTGGTGAGTACTTGATCCAAAAGCGTTCTAGATACTGGAGGACCTACTGTACCACCCCACCAACTCGCACCTATGATAGGTACCGCAAGGCTAGAAATAGATGTAAACAACACTTCAGGAATGCTCGGCTGGTGTACGAAAGCGATTGGCTGGTGGAGATTCGGAAACTCTGATGAAGTTCTTCGCTTATGTTATGAGACGCTGTGGTTCAAATTCGCTAATTCCAATTCTGTTGCGGGCCGATGGAACATGCGTATGCGGATTCGGACAGGGCAGTATGCAGGGGCTTTAGTACGTGAGGCCGCGTTGACTAGCGTTGAACTTGTCCCCAGAGTCCATGGGGGTATTTATTTAGCTGAATTTACTTTGGTAGAAACGAAAGTACTTAGGCTGCTGCAAGCACTGAACCCTTCTAAAGCAGCACGGCCTGATTCAATTCAGTCGAAGCTTCTGCATGAGTTGGCGGCGGAACCAAGTGGACCGCTGACAATGATGTTTCAGAAGTCACTTGACAGCTGTACATTAGCATCCGAATGGAAGAAAGCTGCCATCTGTTCTATCTCAAAAATGGCGGCAGGAGTGTGTCAGCCAACTATAGGCCAGTCAGTCTGACTAGCGTCGTGGTCGAACTGCTTGAAAAGCTGGTGAGAGATTCGTTGGAAATTCACCTGGATAGATTTAATCTACTCAGTAGTGCGCAACACGGATTCCGGAAGGGGTTTTCGTGTCTGACGGATTTGTTGGTTGCTCGTGAAGCTTGGGTCTAGGCAGTGGACAATGGCCAGGTCATCATCATCATACACGTCAGCTAGAGGTGGGAAACACCTCAGCTACTGTGCCGCAATACACAGAAAAAGGAGAAAAAAAGCAACTGGTGCAAGCTGGCTGAGCTACCGGTAACGGATGGGCATCGTTCCGGTAAGCTACCAGCCGGCTGCTGTGCACCCAAAAAAAAATTATTATGCAAAATTATATAAGGCTAAATAATGAGATCGTGGTTGGAGGAGGAGGCTAAGAGGGATGGGGTGGGACAAAGAAACTCACAGCACGAACGCCACTGAGGTCGGCTCCTAGACATATCAGCAAGTGTGTCCAACCAAACGTGTTCATCGTCTTTCGGACCACAACCAAGGAGCCGAGACGCTCCAACCGAGGCCAGCTCAGAAGTGAGGGCCTTCATTCCTCTCGACCAAGTCATCGCTTGGCCACCCTCCTCTTCTTCCATCCACACCCCCGGCGCGCAAACAACACACGTCGCGGGAGTCGGTGGGCTGGCATGCGTAACACGTGGCCGAGCCATCGGAGCCTGATGCGTGAAATAACGGTGCTGAGCGGTTCATTTCCTTTTCCTGTGCCATAAACAAGGCGTCGAACACGCTCGTTACTCACGCGGTGTTCCCACCAGATGTGAGCTAAATTACGAAGGCACCGGTGGTCGAACGTAACTAGCCTCTTCAGGTCCGCTGCTTTAAGCGGCCAGGTTTCACAACCGTACAGTAGGGTCGAACGTACTGCTGCATTGTACACTCTACCCTTCAGGGCAAGAGTGATGTCGCGCCGGCGCCATAAGTGGCGAAGGTTAGCAAAAGCGCCCCGAGCTTTTGCTATACGATTCGTGATCTCATCTTCAATCCCACGGGCGCTGATACAACTTCCCAGGTAGTTGAATTTTTGAACGACTTCTAGCTGATCCCCACCAAGGGTCAGCGTAGGAGGCGGTCCAGACCAATCTTGGAGAAACGCTTTGCACTTCGAGGGTGCGAAGCAAAGCCCGAAGTGACGGACAGCTAGTGCGAATCTGTCCAGTGCCGCTTGACACGTTTGTGAGCTGTCACAGATTAGGGCAACATCATCAGCATACTCTAAGTCAAGAAATCGTTCTCCTGGGAGTAGCTCCACACCTTCTAAGTCGTGTCCTGTGAACGCGATTTCCATGACTTCGTCAACAGCGAAGTTGAATAGGAAAGGTGACAGCGGGCATCCTTGTCTCACGCCGCTGGAGATATTAAAGGGCGACGACAACTTGCCGTAAGCCCTCACTCTGCCCGAGCTACGCGCATATAATGCTAGGATAATATTCACATATTTCTCAGGTACACCTTTCTTGAGTAGACAGTCCCAAAGTGCATGTCTATCCACCGAATCGAATGCACCTTTGATATCGAGGAACACGACAACGGTGGGCCGCCAATATGTGTGACGGTGCTCCAACAACTGACGCAAGGTGAAGATGTGGTCAATGCAGCCACGACCTCGATGAAATCCAGCTTGCTCTTCGCGAATCTGGCTTTCACGAGTGCCAGTCAATCTGTGAAGGATGACAGAGGCAAGCAATTTGGAGGCGATGGAGATCAGACTGATTCCTCTATGGCTGCTGCATTCCGATCGTGAGCCTCCTTTGAAAATTGGGACTATGATGGAGCGGCTCCAATCGGTTGGGACAGTTTCCTGCTCCCACAGTCTCGCTGGTAACTCGTGTAAATCATCCACAAGAGCAGGCCCCCCGAATTTAAAGAGGGCTGGAGGAAGGTCATCTGGTCCCGCGGCTTTATTTAACTTCAACAGTTTGATCTCACGTTCGACTTCTGAGCGAGAGGGTAGATCCAAAAGGAACAGCCCACGGAGCACGACGATCACTGGTCGGCAAGAAATCTAACAATTCCGACCGAGTAAATTGCTTTTCAAAGTGCTCAGCTCAACGCTCCAAACGTTTTGATAAATTGTGGATAGGCTGCCCACTTTCGTCACTTACAGTTTCACTAACACCAGGTCCCCTGCTGCCCGTTTCCCGTATCAGACGGAATAACTCACGATGGTTACCAAGGGCAGCGGCCATTTCCATCTCTGTTGCACGACGAGACCACCAGGATTCGCGGTCTCTCTTCAGGCTAGCACGGAGTTTCGCCCGAAGCACTTTGCGAGTTTCATTGTGTTCGCTTCCAGCCAGAATATGCCGGCGAGCATCTATAAGTTCCAGAGAATGTGAAGTGACCCAATGTCCATGTTGTCGATTAGACATACCACATGAGGATTTGCCTGCTGCTAGTAAGGCCTGTTGCATATGAGACCAGTGAGCTTCAACTGCATCCAGTGAGCGTTTATCCAACTCGGATAACAGCGTAATTTGATAGGCGTTCAGAACAGCTGGCTTCACCAGTCTGCCGGTGTCAATGCGCTCACAACATCGTCGCGGGCGACCGCCAAAGCGCATCCGCAGGTCAGCACATACAAGTGCATGATCGGTGTCCACACTTGTGCTCCAAATCGAGCGACAGTTTTGGACGCAGCCCCTCCAGCGGTAATTGATAGCAATGTGATCGATTTGCGTCCATAGCTGGTTCGAGGCTGGTGGGCGCCAAGTCACCCTCCGGCGGGGGCTGTGTCGGAAATTAGTGCTCGCAAGAAATAAGCGAGCGTCCTCACACAAATGAAGTAACCGCTCACCGTTATCATTACTGTAGCCTATACCATGTTGGCCGCCCAGATGCAGATCATCTGTGGATAATTTTCCAACTTGAGCGTTCAGATCCCCAGCCAGCACTACAGTGTCCGAGCTTCTTCTGTGGCGAAGGAGTTCGTTCAGTTGGCGATAGAAGTCGTCTTTTACCGAGTCATCGCTACAGTTTGTCGGTGCATAGGCAGCGATAGCGAATAGACGCCTGTTAGTCCCAAGCGACTTTGAAGTTTTGAACGAGCCAGCCAATCGGACCGCACACATCCGGCTACTGATTGGAATCCAATCAACCACAGCAGCTTCAGCCCGGAATCTCAGGGCAATACCAACACCGGCTTGGCCGGTGCTCGAAGCTGCATCGTCACCGGATAGGCGCAACGAGAAAGTGCTGCTAGTGTCACCTGAAGGGGATCGCAGAGTGAGTACAGAGCTCGAGTCTTGCAGGTGGGTCTCCGATAAGCGGCAGATATCAATCGATAGGGTCTCTAATGTTCGAGCAAGTGCTGCCTGTTGACCGATCTGAAGCAATGTGCGAACATTGAGGCATGCCAGTCTGAAGGAGGAGCGAGGGCTCCAAATGAAAGCCGATGAACTGGGGGCCGCTTGCTTGGACATGAGCCTGCTGACAGTGCAGGAATGACGCTCTGCGTTCACCTGTGAGTTGAAACTGACAGATAAGCGACTATTGAAGCAAGGTGGGGGAGGGCCGAGAATTGGGGGGTTGAAAACAAGGGGGATAAAAGTGAAGCTGGAACTGGACGATAAGGGTGAAAAAGCGCAAGAAGGGGAATAAGAAGATGGGAGGGCTTGAGCAGTAGCATCCAAACCCCTATCCACCCTGCTCGATGCAGCAGATATTGCACCGTTGATTATGCTCTGCGGTGGCCAGAGCATCAGAAATTTGTTTGAGGAAAGATTCATTGTATTGGGTGTTTTTGTCGAGTTCTCGAAAGCATTTGCTATCTCACTTGAGGCTATCACAAAAGCTTAGCTCCTACGGTGTATAAGTCTGCACCTTTACTGGGTATCTGCAATTTTGCAGGGCAGAGAGCAGTGTGTACCTGTGGGTCGCACCTTATCCTTTAGGCAAGCGGTTCTTAGCGGTGTCTTACAGAGATCGGTTCTTGGACCGTTGCTGTTCTCTAGCTACGTAAACGATCTCACTGGAGAGCTTGGGGCATCATCGCTATGGTTTGCAGATGACCTTAAGCTATGGAATTTTGTAAATGTCCCTGGGGGTGCTGGGACCATTCAGCATGCTCTGGCCAGACTCTGGAAGTGATCTACTTTGTGGCTACTGCCCATTAATCAGGCTAAATGTTCCGTCCTTCGTATAGGAGCAACTGTTCCACCTTCGAGGTACTTGTTCGGTGGGGGTTTCGAGGAGACCTAATCCTCACTTACCGCATTTTAACAGGGAACGTTGGAGCACACTTCAGCTGGCTATTTAGCCCGGCCTTGTTTGTGCGGTCATCCCATGAAGCTGCACAAGCCGCGTTCCGACCGGATCAGGGCGGAAACTCGGTTATCGCGTAGAGTTATCGAGCGATGGAACTCGCTTCCAGAAAGTGTAGTCAGTGAACCTACGGTTAAAGGTTTCGAGCGTCAGTTAGACGCCCTTGGGTGGCAACACGAAACCTTTTCCTTCTCCTGACCATACCCATCTTCCATGTTTGATTTCATATTCTGTCATTTTCCTCACACATGGGTGTTATCCTTCATTTAAATGAGCTTCCTACTTCTTCATCTACCATTTTCTTTCTACGTCTTCCTTACTTCACTTGATGTTGCTTCTGCTTTCATAATAAAGCGTCGGATACTTCCGTAGATGTGGTAGGTGATAATAGCATGGCCGATGCATTGGAGGAGTAGATGTGGCACCTAGTAGTGGGGGAATTGTTGGCAGCCGCCTAGTGAGAGGACGATGGACTGGTGCCACATATATGATCGTGATCATTGCAGGGCTTGTCACCTACCGTAATGGAGTTGGCAGGAGACAGCCGGGTACTATGGACAATGGACAATGGTTTATTACGGATAAAAAAGCATCGCTTAACAAGTCCCGTGGGATGGAAATTATTGCGAAAATAAATTGCATAATAAAGTGAAAAGCGTTGTGGTGGACTCACCATAGACTTATGTGAAATAGCGGAGATGTTCGCGTATTAAACATAAAAATCCATAAATCCAATGGTTGAGCGTTTGGCAATAAACCGTTTGGTTGCGTTTTGTAGCCCTGGCTAACAAGTCATAAAAGGAAATGTAAGTGAGACAACGCATCGTCAACACGTTTTTTAAATATCGCCAGATTGGGAGCAGAGACGACATAATTAGGGAGGGCATTCCAAGGCTCACACACGCGGAGAGAAAAGAAATTTCTACGGCATTCAAGCCGGCTGTAATGAATTGTCAGTTTCAGAGGATGACCTCTTAGTTTAATGTTGGGGTTCAATTCCAGCAGCGGACGGCAAATGTGGTTTGGGTTCTTCAGAATCTGGTAAACCATTATGAGATCCCCCCGCAAAAGCCGATATCGACTGCTGTAGATTCTTAGAGATTTCAGTCTAAGCTGATAGGGCAGATGAAAGAGGCCCCTGACTTTCATGGTTGCCCGTCGTTGAGGAGTCTCGAGAGCAATGAGATCTTGTTTCTGCCACGGCTGCCACGCCTGAATAGCATATTCCACATGCGGGCGCACGTAGGCGTTAAGCATTTGGGGAAATATTGATGGTTCAAACCGACCGAAGGCTCTGCGAAGAAGGCCGAAGTGTTGGTTTCCGGTTCTCCTCGCCTTCTCTGCTTGTCTTGAACACCCGAGATATTCCTGTACCAATACACCCAGGTCACCCTCCTGATAAACCATCGTCAACGTGTGGTCTCCAATCTTGTAAGCGCTCACCGGCTGGTGACGCAGATGCATCACTTTGCACTTAGCCATGTTCAATTGAAGCTCGTTCCTCTTTGACCATTCGTAAATGCAATCTAGGTCATGTTGGAGCAGATCCTGATCTGCCTTGTTACTAATCGCCCGCCATATCTTGACGTCATCGGCGAAAAGCAGGAAATTTGAGGAGATGACTCTTGCCATGTCGTTGATAAACACCAGGAATAAACGCGGTCCCAGCACTGAGCCTTGTGGGACACCACATTCCACCTCAATTGGGTTAGAAAGTGATCCCCTAACACGTACTTGAAGCTTTCGTTGTTAAAGGAAGTTGCCAATCCAACCAAGTACAGGATTTTCGATTCCGTAACTTTGTAGTCTCTGACGTCGACTCCGACCCGATCATCGGCCACTTTCGTCCAACTACCTCGTGCAATAAGTAGGTTGGTGGTGCATGACCGGTGTTGACGGAAGCCATGCTGTTCCGGTACCAAAATGTTGCATTTTTCCAGATAGTCCATTAAACCCTCAGAGACGACTGCTTCCATCACCTTCGCGAGCACAGGGAGGAGAGTCACTGGACGATAGTTAGCAGGATCGGAACGGCTACCGCCTTTAAAAATAGGAGTTATAATGCCACACTTCCACATAGTGGGGACTTGTTGTTCATCAAATCACCTTTGAAAGAACTGTGACAGTGGTTCAGCTAGCCTGGTGGCCGTAGCCTTCAGTGCCTTCGGGCGGATGTTGTCTGCTCCCGGAGAACTATGCTCACGCACCGAGAGTAACTTCCTTAGCACAATTGATGGGTTGAAAATAACATTTGTAAACATTTGTAAACTAGATACTAATAATTTGCGGGAGCTTGAGACATCGGTAGAATTCTGAATTAATGATATAGGGCAACTGCGCTCTCCATTTGGAATTGGTGTGGCGAGTCGCAACCCGTCATGTTCCAGAAAGAGGGTCCGAGTGTTGTTGATAAAAGTGAGGTAGATGCCCCAAGTTGTTGTGAAGGTTAAGGACCCATTGGATGGAACGTCTCGCCACTAACCAGATGCATAATTTGGTGCCCTGACCAAGTAGTTCCTTACCGGCGGCCATTTTAAGCTACCAAAACCGATTAAATTACAGACTGCAAAAGAATTTTAACATGTTGAAAACATTCAGCTTAACATCACGCAGAGTTAAAAGCGGTTGTTTGGGAATGAACACAGACCTACCACCACAACTGGCATCTGATGCTCAGAAGAGATGGGTTGCATTAATCTGATTATGCTTAAAACCTCCTAGGAAACTAAACACGGGGTTTCCACTTATCTCGATTGGAAAAGACGGAGAGGCATTGAGTGATGCAGGTGAGGACCAAACTTACAAGTTTTCGCAGCCTAACATCGTCCTGCCACCACTCAATGATGCAGCGAACAGGAAGAGTCGTTGTGAAGACATGCAGATTGCGAACTTACGAGCACTTTACCTGCTGGACGTGCTTTTGGTGCAATTTTCTTTATTCACCCATGCGGAATCGCTTCAGTAGAAGTGGGTAACTAGGTGCACTTCAAAGTAATACGATGTGCTCACGTGCTTTATGCTCACCATTCTCGAGGATACTTTCTCAAGTGCGTGAAAATAAAATTCTATAACTGCCCCAACAACATCTGGAATCGTGTTGGAAGCCAACATCCACGACACCTTTGGAGTCCATACCACAACTATCATCAGCATGCCACTGGGAATACCGTTCAAGGAATTTCTATAGGTGGAAAGTAGGACGATGGCAGTGTTATATTTTTGCGTTTGCTCTGGCAGTTCCAATTTGACTTAGTTTGCAGCCCAGAAGCCGTTAGCACATCACAAGTACGGCTCATAATCCTTCACCTATTTAACACATCAATTATGTCTACTAGACCCTCATCTAGCATTTCTAAGATAAGAAAATCAGTTGAGGTATTCTGTGATCTGATATCTTGAGGTACGTAACATGTGCGATAACTCAAACTTTCGTGCATTCTCATCAATTACTGGCATGCAACCACTGGCAGACATAGACATAAAGATAGCACATAAAATTGATTTGTAGGCGACTAACTACTCGGGACATTCTATACTTTCACACTGAGTTTGTAGTCGCTGTAAACTATTTCTGCACTCCTAGTAGTAGTCGCTTTTGCTGGAAACGAATTGTTTCCAAAACCCTTGAAATGTGGAGCTACTGATTGCGCATTAGTACAGTGAATTCTCCATCGGAGTTGACCTTGTGGTTAATGTTTGGTAGGCAATGCATCTCCGTTTCTCTATTCACAAGGATCTTATTTTGTTGCGGGACCAATTGCAGATGAGTGCACTTAGACTTCAGTCAGTGTGCTGAATACAACTGTTCCCTAGCTACGGATGAATTCGTAAAAAGAGTGGGACCTGCACTGCATTACTGTCATTGTCTGATTGGACCACGAAAGTATAAGTCATGTCGACGTGAGTAACAGCGATTCCGATGAGTTGTGCAATTTTTTTCCCCAAAGCACTTATTCATTGTGGCGCTAATTTCATAGGGCTGTCACGCTTTATGTTTAGCCAAGCGAAAACCGGTTTGTTTCGATTGTCGGCACTCGATGTCGCTTATTTGAGTCACTGGGATATTTATGAAGTGCAACGGAAAACGGTTGCTCGTATAGTAATAATAATATGATTAATACGTATATTTCTCAGTAAGTGCGTATTTGCGTCCATATTTGCCACAGGCCACATATGTATGTAGTGTATTGAAACGCAGTTCACTCTCATCCTTTAATTTGTCTAAAGAGTAAGTCATGTGAGCTCATTCATAGCAACGTCTTAAAAAGAAAGCCTTAGTCTGTAGCATATTGCACCTGTTGTAATGCGACTTCTGACCTGTTGAAGCTAACTTTCGGTAAAGTGGCTTTTGTAAGAACCAGCTAGGTGTCGTGTAAGCAGCATGTTTGTAGATAAGACAGTCACTTAGCTTGTGCGGTTTTGCACGTCTCTGCACGTTTCGCGTGCGTACTGTTGGTTGTCTCGAGTCTTCTTATCCGAGTCTATATTCAGTCGCAGATCCTCCACTGACTTAGCGCTTTTAAAAATGTGTCGAACTTGTGAAGCTACACGCTTTCTGTTCGATCACGCCTATGAAAACAACTGCTACCAATGAGCCCAGTAGGTGTCCCATTGCCAACTTGCATATCAGTCGATGGATGTCCTTAGAAAGAAACCTGCTTTCTTGCTGATTACAAAGGAAGTACAGGCGATGATATTTCATTTGGGAGCAGCAGTCAAAATTCATGTACCAAATTGAACCCACAAACATGGAGAGCAGTCACGTTGGCGGGTCGCTGGTGATTGGCGTACTGTCACGAAAGTAAAAAGGCCCGCTTTCAGATGAGCTGACACATACTAACTAATGCTAACTAATGTTTTAGAAGTTCGCACGAAATGTGAGCACCTTCCCTCTCAGCTTGATGGTGTGACCTCGCGTTAGCGCTATTTTCGTTAGTGAATCACAGTGTTTATACACTATGCTATGCTAGCCCATCTCGTGCTTCAACGTACGGCGTCGTCCCACACCACTGATCGTGAACTTCCCT
>OX104069.1:5190643-5273930 GCA_944474145.2 Dicrocoelium dendriticum | reverse complement strand
CTAATGAAACTGTGGGAGCAAAAACTGTCCCAACCGACTGCAGCCGCTCTGTCGTAGTCCCAATTTTCAAGGGAGGCTCACAATCGGAATGCGGCAACCATAGAGGAATCAGCCTGATCCCCATGGCCACCAAATTACTTGCCCCCGTAATCCTTCACAAACTGACTGGCGCTCGCGAAAGCCAGATTCGTGAGGAGCAAGCCGGGCTTTGTCGGGGCCGTGGCTGCGTCGACCACAACTTCACCTTGCGTCAGTTGTTGGAGCCCCCTCACATATATTGGCGGCCCACCGTAGTCGTGTTTCTGGACATCAAATGTGCCTTCGATTCGGTTGTTTGATGTGACATTTGGAACTGTCTACTCAGGAAAGGTGTGCCCGAGAATTATGTAAATATGAACCCAGCACGCAAAGAATGAGGGTTTACGGCAAGCTGTCGTCGCCCTTCAATATCTCCCGCGGTGTGAGACAAGGATGCCTGTTGTCATCTTTTCTCTTCAACTTCACTATTGACGAAGTCATGGAAATAGCATTTACAGGACACGACTTACAAGGTGTGGAGCTACTCTCAGGAGATCGACTACTTGATTTGGAGTGAGCAGACGACATTGCCCCTATCTGTGAGAGCTCACAGACGTGCCAAGCGGCACTGGACAGATTAGCACTGGCTGTTCGTCACTTCGGACTTTGCTTTGCACTCTCGAAGTGCAAAGCTTTTCTCTAAGATTGACATGGACCGTCTGCTACGCTGATTTTGGAGGGGATCAGCTAGAAGGCGTACGAAAATTCAACTACGTGGGCAGTTGTATCAGCTCCCTTGGGATTGAAGATGAGATCACGAACCGTATAGCAAAATCTTGATATGCCTTTTCTAGGCTTTGCCACTTATGGCGCCGGCGCTACATCACTCATGCCCTGTAGGGTCCTGTGTGCAATGCAGCGGTACTTTCGATCTTAATGTACGGTTGCGAAACCTGCCCCTTAGATCAGCGGAAATAAAGAGGCTAGTTACGTTCGACCATGGGTGCCTTCGCAGTTTGGCTTACATCTGCTGAGAACACCGCGTGAGCAACGAACGTGTTCGACGCCTTGGTTACGACACAGGAAAAGGAACTGAACCGCTCAGCACCGTCATTTCACGCACCGGGCTCCGCTGGCTCGGACAAGGTTGCACATGCCAGCCCCAGGGACTCCTGCGACGTGCCTTGTTTGCTAACCGGGGGTGTGGATGGAAGAAGAGGAGGGGTGGTCAAGTGATGACTTGGTCGAGAGGAATGAAGGTCCTCACTTCGGAGCTGGCCTTGGTTGGAGCTTCATGGTTCTCTGGTTGGGGTCCAAAAGACACGTTTGGCTAGAAACACTTGTTGAGATTGCTAGAAGCCTACCATAATGTCGTTCCTGCTGTGATTTTCTTTGTCCATCGCCATCCCATTTACCCTGCCACTTCAACCACAATCTCATCTACGGTAATTTACTTTTACACCATAATTTTCCTGTTGCTTAGTAGCCGGTTGATAGCTTTCCGGAACGATGCCCATCCGTTGGTGTTAGCTCAACTAACATGCAACTGTTGTATTTATTTTGTTTTTCTTTTATGTTTTGAGGCACAGTAGCTGAGGTGCTTTACACCTCTAACTAACGTGTGTGCTGATGATGATGTTGGTTGATTTCTGACAAAAACAACTTTGCATTGTTAACAAATATATGGTCTATAGTTGCTTGAAGTATTTCTGGGGAGATTACAACGATTTGCAACCCAAGTTCTGTGAGAAAAGTGGCGTCAAATCTGTTGAAAGCACAAGCAAGGATGCAAAGACAAGAACCAGTATGGTCGATGACACTTGAAGTGAACTGCTCGTAAAATTCCTCGACTTCGGAGTCGGGACAATGGGGGCAATGTAGATATTAGCAAGCAAAATCGCTTCGTAGGCACTTAAACAGCTTGGTTTGCATTTCAAAATCAAACAGTTAATACATGCAAAAGAAAAGCGCAACAAAATTTTATTGATGTGGACCACATAGGATTGACATTAGTGGTGACACCTCCGCCGCGGCTGTTACATTCGTGCTGGCTTCGTCGGCAAATAATCCATATAGATCGATCTTGCTCAGCAGTGATTTGCCGAAACGAGTGACTTGCTCCACTTTTATTCCATCCGCACCCACATCAAGGAACCTAACAAACAGGCTCTGGAAAATCTCTACGTCACGCTCATAGCGCCTGATTATTTGGATAGTTGAAATCAAGCGCATGCAAAAGCACCAGATTTGATCACCTTTTGTCATTAAAAGAGGTTCTGCGGGAGAAAGATGAACTCAACCCTTCGTCGACCTAGCCTGTTGTTGGCCAGTAGCAGAAAAGATTCATTCATTTCTCATCTTCTTCCGTCTTTGTGTTTCCCGTGGTGTCTCATGTACTGGACATTCGCCTGCGATATTAGAACTAGCAGTACACAGGTAGTGCATCATTAGCCTTAGCTGATGATACGAAAATGGAAAAATAAGTTGTCAGAGTAAGGCTGCATTATATTTTGGATGCATCTGAGGAGAGTTTGAGTTATGGTAAGTCTAGATCTACTCGCACTTAAACATCGTTGGCCGCGATGTGCAACTGTAGACATTATAAATCTCTCTAACTTCCTTTGACTAAGACTATTGTTGTACAACTTTGTATGAAATCATGTAGAATGGAATAGAGAAGACGATGGGAATCGGCAGGTAATCCAACACCTGAAATATGAAATCTTGCACAACAATCGAAACAGGTAAGGACATGCACCGTGTATGCGACAAGTTGTGAACACGAACCAAAAGTGATTCATTAAGTATTTTGGTAAAAATGTCACAAAAGTGACGAAAAAATGGTAGATTAAATTTTGCTGTTGAAAGATACTACACAAATAGCGTCTAGAAATTGCAGATTCAGAAATGAAAGTGAATGATTCCGAAATTTCGACTCAAATCAAAGTAGACTTCGTGCACCTGGGTAGGTGCAATTTCAGCATGTTGCACTGTCACTGAGGATGGTGAAGTATATAAAATTGCTGTTTTAAATATGTCTGAACCAATTGTCTGCACCTAGGAATCGAGCAAATCATTTCGACTCCTGATGATAGCTTTGGTTGTCTCAGCAAAAAAGAAGCGGGATAGTTACGGTGGAACATAATTGCGGTTAGTCAAATTACGAGAAAATAGAATCTCTAATTTATTACGGGTCGTGGAAATAGCTAGTGTTTTTGGTAGATCACAGTGCAGTGGATGCATATGGTCGTTTAGAATTTTGTTGAAGTGCTGGTACAAGCGTCCAGTTGATTGTTGACAAGAAAATCCACAGATGACTCAATAGACAATCTACTGCATCTGGAAATAAGCTTTATGGTTCCCATGATCATTATGTAGTCTTTTATGAGCATATTATAGAAGCATACAGAGCAAAAGTAGAGCCAGCGCTGCAATATCCATGCCGTCACAAGTCTAAGAATCAATTCACGGGGTACTGTAATTACTTTAAGTCGAAAAGCACAAAATGACAAGCACGCTGCAAACACTTGTTGTAACCCTATTCGCAAACAGCTGGTTGAGCAGCATTGATCTATCAACCGTCCAAAAGGCAAATGCATGTTCGAGAAGCGGAAGGCGTACTGCTCCACATATTTTTTCAGTGCAGATACCACCGAATGCACACTATGTGAACAGCATCCCGAGTAGAGCGGGCATGTCTGTGAGCGCACTGAAATACATCGCCTGTATTGAGGCTTGTGGAAATCTGAAGAGCAAGCAGTTTCTCGATGACCGTCAACATCACCGATGTACATGCGGTTGGACGATGCTTGTGGGAGTACTTCTTGGGCGTAGACGTTATCATTACAGATCATTAAATGTTAGGGATTTTGACATCCTTTAGACATTAATAGAAAATGGCGGTCAGTGTTTAGCAAGATAATCAACACATTGCTTTAGGACCAGTTATATTAATGCTTTCGGGACCAGTAGCTTTATTTACCTACAATTGCGTTTTCGGCAAATATTAAACCTGTCTAAGGTAAGTACCGGACCTTTATTAATGAAGTAGGGCAACGAAAATATACCCTGTTGAGAAGAACAGAACTCAGCGTTGAGTTTGTTCACATCCACCTTATCAATGCGCTGATGGGAACTTTGGCCACTTAGGTGTTTCAAAAGTCTCCAAAGATCGCGACACTCGTGACAGCTCAACACTGTCTAGATGTATAAACGGTTCGACTTTTTGTCTCAGATTTGCTTGTCAATGAGAGGTTTTTAATTTCCGCTTATATATATATATTATATTTCGCTATCTCTGTCCGAACTTGCTACATTAACGGTGAAGAAAAGCTAGATATCCGAAGGTAAATGATTTCAAAAGGGCAGTACAAATCGGAGCAGAATTTAATGTATTCATTCAAGTGGTCGCACTCCACAAATTGACTTTCGTTCAAGAAAATAGAAGAGTTAGTTGAATTCAACGTCGCTTGGAGTTCCGCGATATTTTCTGCCGAGCAGTTTCGTCATCTGACGGTTTTGTGTGGCTGTTTATCAAACCGACAAATTTGGTTTTGCATTACATCACTGGGCACACCAACAGAAAGCCGTAATCAGAATTACTTTCGTGCAAAATAGAACTGTTGTACTTGTAAATACCAAAGAATTCCAATACATCAACAAATTCACAAGAGGGTATAAGGAAAACGCAGCCAAGGAATAAACAACTGCGGTTGCTAATCGCAGACAGATGTGGACAATATATTTCGTTTCCTAGCCTTCTCTTATATATTGATGTAATGTGGGACCCTGGTGGCTTACTAAACCAGCTTGGCTTCGGCAATTGCCACCGCCTGTGCTACAACATAATGCACTCGACCTCGATGGGCCATTCACCATCGACACTGTCGCTTCCTCAACCGACGTTTCGTTTCCGCATACAGTATGGATTATTCGTGCACTGGGCAACCACCGAGTTGATATACAACAATGCTTGATTACCGATAAAAAAAGCATTGCTTAACGAGTCCCGTAGGATGGAAATTATTGCAAAAATCAATTGCGTGATAAAATTAAAATCGCTTTGGTGGACTCACCATAGACTTATGCAGAATAGCGGAGATGTTCGCGTATTAAACGTATAAATCCATCAATGCATTGGTTAGGCGTTTGGCAAGACACCATTTGATCGCGTTTTGCAGCCCCTGGCTAACAAGTCATAAAATGAAATGTAAATAATACAATGCGTCTTCAGCTCGTTTTGTGAATATCTCCAAATTAGGAGCAGACACGACATAATAAAGAAGGGCGTTCCAAGGCTGGCAAACTCGGAGGAAAAAGAAATTGCTACTGCATTCAAGTCGGCTGTACTGAATTGTCAGTTTCGGAGAGTGACCTCTTCGGTTAGTGTTGTGGTTCCAATCCAGTAGCACGCGGCATATGTGGTTTGGGTTCTTCAGAATCTGGTAAACCATTATGAGATCCCCCCACAAATGCCGATATCGACTGCTGTACATTCTTAGATCTCAGACTAAGCTGATTGGGCAGATTAAAGAGGCTGCCGACGTTCTTGGTTGCCCTTCGCTGAGGAGTCTCGAGAGCAACGAGATCCTGTTTCTGCCACGGCTGCCACGCCTGAATAGCATATTCCACGTGCGGTCGCACGTGGACGTTAAGCATTAGGGGAAAGATTGAGGGTTCAAACGGACCGAAGGCTCTATGAAGAAGACCGCCTTGTTGATTGCGGATGCTCCTCGCCCCCTCTGCTTATTTTGAACACGTGAGATCTTCCAGTACCAAAACAGCCAGATCACGCTCCTGACAGACTTTCTCCAAGGTGTGGTCTCCAAGCTTGTAAGTGCTCACCGGCTGGGGACGCAGATGAATCATCTTGCACTTAGCCATGTTCAATTGTTGCATGTTCCAATTTGACCATTCATTAATGCAACAAATAACTAAATAAATAAATTGTATATGGCTCGACGATGCGAGAAGCCGTTTCCAGAAGGGACGGATCAAATAATAGTACAGCAGTTTCATATCATGGTATAATAAATTTTAAAAAATGTGAGCACAAAATGAAACTTTGTGTAGCGCGAAGCGGTCCAAAATATTTACATTCCTCTTGTTCTATCGTCTGACAAGTTTTTAGCAGTCACATGAGAGTTGATCGCACACGAGAGAAAAAAGAGAATAAAGTGCTGCGGGCCAACAAAATATAACTACTTGTGCACTTGACCACATGCATTTTGAGGCACAATTAAGTCCGTTCTCAAAAGCGTTATCTAAGGACTGTGCTGTTCGAAACATTAATAGCACAATTTGGACGGTTAAATAATCTTTTATCGAAAGCTTAAACAAACGCAATGTGCAACAAGTTCTGATAGCTCTTGGAAGTTTGTTCCAAAGCTTTGAGTAGTGTAGTAAGAAGAAACGCTCCCTAATTCGCGTATCGAAATTTGGAATCATGACCGTTTTTTCCTTATTTCGTAGCTCGTATCTAGTGTTAACGGCCATATGGACACAGCATAATTGTGCATGTGATGGTGAATTATTCTGTACAGGAAACACAAGTTCATCTTCACTATCCGTAGCCAAATTGGGTCAAGTCTAAGTTTTTCACTGCGCTCTCTGTAGGTCATCTTGGAGGAATATCCGCACAGCTTCTTTGTAAAGCGTCGCTGTACCCTCTCAAGAGCATGCTGGTCAGATTTCCGCAGATTCGACTGTATTGGTGAGCAGTATTCCATGCCAGGTAACACATATGTTTTGTAAAGCCGGATACGAGATTCTGTGAGTTGAAATTTATGACAAATATAGCCAATAGTCTTCATGGCTTTCGAAACTTGAAAGTCAAAATATTCCGAAAAGTTGAAGGTAGTGAAATGCCGCACACCCAAGTCGCGAATCACTTGACACTGTGATATAAACGTGCCTTGTAATAATAGACTGTCTGGTGGAACTTCGCATTTGTACGACAGAATATTACACTTGTCCACGGAAAAAGACATCTGCCACATTTCTCTCCAGGATTGAAGTGCCGATAGATCTTCCTGAATGTGGCACAAGGCTGCGCGGGTATCTGCACGTTCTTGTGAGTAGACGATTTTAATGTCATCAGCAAACAGAAAAGTAGCACCATGTCTTATTCTATGAAATACATCGTTGACGTAGAGAAGAAAAAGAAGTGGACCAAGTACACTTCCCTGAATTACTCCACTGGTGACTGCTTTCGGTTTAGAGATACGGTCCCCAATACGCACCACCTGATGTCTGTCAGCTAGGTATGACGATAACCAAGAAAACATTGGTTCTTCAATACCTATTTCCTTCAGCTTGAGGAGTAGTCTTCGATGCGGCACTCTGTCGAATGCTTTTTGCATGTCTAAGAACAGGACAATAACACTGTTGCCTTTGTCTATGGCAGCCGTTTTGTGGTTTACGAAGTCTGTCTGGCATGTCGCACAAGATCTGCCCTGCAAAAAACACTGTTGTGAATTGCTGATGACGTTTTTCTTATTCAAGAAAATAAGTAATTCATCTTTCACTATCCTTTCCATAATTCTAGATATTACAGGTGTGTGGTTGATGTTGCGATAGATTTTAATTTCGTGAACGTTTCCATTCTTATGCCGCGGGATAACAACGGAAGTCTTCCAGTGCTTAGGATATGCTGCACTGTTAAAAGAGAGCGTAAAAATGTGGAGCAATAGAAGAGGCAAGTCGCTCCCACCGCTTTTTAACAAACAAGGGGGAATTCCATCAGGTCCTGGGTAAGTCGAGGAAGACAAGCGGGAGACTTGACAGGAGACTTTTGCAAATGTGAATTCTACTGTGCATAAACTTTCAGCACTGTGTGGTGTGACAAGCGCTGGTGTGGCTAGAGGTTCATCAACCATTGATTCGGCAAAATAGGCGCTGAAAGCCTCATAAATTTCACCCGGAGCATAAAGGTATATGCCATCCGGCATAATGATAAAGTTGATGGAATTACTGCGACGCAAGCCTCTGGCACGAAACATTTTGGGCAGTTCCGTTGTTTTATTCGGGCCATTCAAAGCTTTGTATTCTCCTAATATGAGATTGCGAACATTTAGATGCCCGAGTTCCTCGATGATCTTTGCCTGCTGCAGTATTAACGCAAAGTCTGCTGTTAATCTAAATTTCCGCCGGATCTTATGAAGCTTGCGTGTTATACTTAACACTTTGCGATCGGGTTTTTGTTTTCTTAGGCGGGCACAATTTATAGGCACTAATGAATCAATGCAAAGACCGATGATATCATAGAACACGTCTGCTGCTTTTTGAGGGCATGGAGAGAGGAAGAAATCATCCCAGTTCATCGAACGAACCATATCCTTAAACGTGTTCCAGTTGACAGAGTTGAATAAACGATAGTGCAGTGGGTGTGGTTCATTGGCCATGCGTAATCTTAAACAGCATTTGACCACCCGATGGTCGCTCCCAGGGAATTCAATAAGGAACGTTACATTAATAGCAGGTATGCCCAGTGAGAAAATGAGATCAAGGATGCTGTTTCTTCTGGTAGGTTTGGAGACATGTTGTTGCCAAACATTCATATGAATACAGGAGATAAGATTATGAAATTTCAGAGGAGCAGTTCCTGCAGACCATGTAATCGATGGCAGATTGAAATCACCACCGATAATCTTGTGTTTAAACGGAAGGCTTGCGGCACATTCAAATGCAGACGTCTAAACTACTAAATCCTCTTGGCTACAGTTTGGCGTGCTGTATATACAACCAACAAGCAATGGCTGGTGTCTGATCGTTATTGTAAGCCAAAGTGACTCTTGCACATTATTCAGCACTGGATTCTCGAATGTCGTTGCTGCCAGCGATTGTTTCGCGTAAAGTACGCCTCCTCCTCCTCGACGACACTGCCGATTTTTCATAAAAATATCATATCCGAAAATGGTTAGCTGGGTGTTAGACATGTCGTCATGGCACCACGACTCAGTTATAAATATTATGTCAGGATCGGTCACAAAAACAATAGAGCGTAGTATGTGGATCTTGGAATGAAGCGAACGAAAATTAATCAAAAATATTAACATAGATGCGAGATGTGAAGAATGTTGTTTATGCTGCTTTATGAACATTGGGTCTGATAGCTTTGTGTCTGTGCCCATGCCAAAAATTGGTGAAACAAGGCGTGGATTGACACCTTCGTTGAAAAGGGATTGGGAGGTAGCCACAGGGGACGGGGTTGTGACTGAATATGGCCCTGTAGAAAATGGGATACGGGGGCGGGTTCACGGTCGGCATAACATCTCATGAGGGCAGGAGGATCATAGAGCGGGCTTCCATGGAACTGGCTAGTAGACGCTAAATTTAGGTCATGCTGGAGCAGATCGTGATCTGGCTTGTTACTAATCATCTGCCATATCTTGACGTCATCGGCGAAAAGCAAGAACTTTGAGGAGAAAACTCTGGCCTGATCGTTGATAAAATCCGGGAGTAATCTCGGTCCCAGCACTGAGCCTTGTGGAACATCACATTCTACCTCAATTGGGTTAGATGGTGATCCCCTAACGCGTACTTGAAGCTACCGTTAGTAAAGGAAACTACCAATCCAAACAAGTACAGGATCTCCGATTCCGTAGCTCTGTAGCTGTTGAAGTAAGATGCGGTGCTCCGAGTCCATCCATGGTACACCTCAGTTAGAGGTGGGAAACACCTCAGCTACTGTGACGCACGGTGATCAGAGTGGTCGAAATCTTTGGCGAAGTCCAGATAGATGAAGTCAACTCCGACCCTATCATCAGCCACTTCCGTCCGACTACCTCGTGCAATCAGTAGGTTAGTGGTGTATGATCGAAGTTGACTGAAGCCATGCTGCTCCGGTACCAAGATGTTGCATTTTTTCAAATAGTCCATTAATGCATGAGTGACGACTGCTTCCATAACCTTCACGAGCACAGGGAGGAGAGTCACTGGAAGATAGTTTGCAGGATCTGAACGGCTACCGCCTTTACAAATTGGGGTGATAATGCCACGCTTCCACATAATGAGGACATGTCTATCAAAGCACCTTAGGAAAAATGTGGCAGTGCTTCAACTAGCTTGTTGGGTACAGCTTTCAGTGCCTTCGGGCGTATGTTGTCTGCTCCTGGAAAACTATGCTCACGCAGAGAGAGTAACTTCTTTAGCACAATTGATGGGTTGAAAATTAAATGTGTAAGCAGTGGAGTTGGTAATGTGCATGACATTATGGGTCAGGTAGAGGCTGCGAGTTAAAACATTGGGGCGTAATGTAGCCGCAGGGCTTTAGTTGCTTCTTTGGCGCTTTGTACTCTACCGTGTGTCCTGAAAAGTGGAGAGATTCAATGATTCACTTTACGAAGCTTATTGAAATGCATATATAGCAGTTTGTTGTGTGCCACGAACGTTTTGGCTTGACACTGTTGATAAGTTACTTTGTCTACACGGACAAGTGCAGGGTAATGGTTGCGATGGGTCAGAAAATTGCCCCACGTCTCTGAGTCGGGGTTAATCTTGTAGGCACGCCATACTGCATCCTTTATCGCCAAGCATTTTCGCGTCCTGCTCCTTGGAATTAAAGACAATTTTGCGGGACTAAGTGGCTTGGTCTCTGATGCCCTGTTGACGTTGTCCCTGAGTCTATTAACGAACTCTGTCCAAACGTTGTCAAGGGGAATGCCGTTTGAGTAATCCCAAGCAGCTACGTCAGCGAGTTCTTTCAATATGCGGCAGCGTGTGATGGTGTGAGTTAGTTCCGACTGTTCAGATGGATACTCTGCATAACACACATGGTTGAAGGATATTACTACATGGTCACTGTGAACTAATGGACTATCCGTCAATAAAGTGTTAACGTTGAGCTCTTCATTCGTGAGCACAAGGTCCATTAAAGACCGTTTATTTGTTGTCCTGAATCTAGTGCGAGTGTGGACATGATTGTACAATGGAATATTAGGGATATGCTCATGCAAGTCTGCTTTGAACTGATCGCTGAGTAAAGCCGAAACCTCCAGATTGTGTAGATTGAAGTCTCCGGAGATGGGAATGTGACTGTAGCTAGTGCGTGTTACTCTGTTCAGGACATGTATCAAGTGGGAATCCATTTCCGGACTGTACGTTGGGGGGGGGGGGTAAACGACAGCTCCGAGACATGCGTCGTTGTGTCTTAGTCGGAGACGGCACCAGAGTGGGCCGGTACCGCGTGTTTCCAGATCATTAACTATCGTACATTTCAGGTCGCTGCGGTAGTAGAGGAAGACCGCACTCCCTCTGCTGGGGCGGTCGTTCTGTTTGAGTGAAAATCCGGCTGTCTCAACCTCGGCATCAGTCCACTCGTGGTGTAACCAATTTTCGGCAATAGAACTTAGATGCTAAGCATTCGCGACCTGATTTAGTCCAACTTCGGTAAGTTTTCTTAGGAGCGCTTTGGCCTTAGTGTACATACATGAAAGTTTCTCAGAGTTAAGCAATGTTTCGGAGGTTGTACAACTCATACGTGAAGTTTCGCCAACCAGTGAATGGCCGGCGAATAACCGATTTTTCGATGTGTACTTGGTGAAGGGTTTAACGTGTTATTCATCGTCTATGTAGTTAGTCCCGTGTCTGATCTTCGACATGCAGTGTAAGGTGTCTGGTCAATATTATCTTCTACTGTTTGGATAGGCTCATTCGACACACTATGGGTGCATTGTTCTTTTGTAAATCCCTTCGCTTTCGGTTCTTTGAATGACATATCATCTCTAGGAAGCACATCGCTAATTGTTTTCAGCCGAACATCAGATGGGAGCCTACACCGAAACATGTACCAAATTTTAGCCTCCGCGCTACCATATGTTTTGACTGAAGGACCACCTTCAACGCTCTCGTTCCACTTCCTTTGTAGTTCGTTGACGTTCGCAGCCGTGACACAGATTTCGCTAACACATCACCAAAACAGAGTGTTTCACGAATCTAACACCACTGTACTTTATCATGGGTTGTTACTTCATGCTCAGTTTCAGGGACCCCGCGAAGATGTATGGTTTTGGTTGAAGTTTCCTTCCGGTAGTCTTCTAAGGTGCGGTTAACTCGATAACGTTCGCCTCATGGGATGTCTGGAAAGATACGGATGGAACGGTGTTCATTTCTGAGACTACCTGTCGACCGTGGTACTGGTTCTACTTCAGTGATGGAGTTCAGCACAACGCGCAGAAGTCTTGGATCTCCGAAAAGCTTAGAGTTGGAGTGTCGTATAATACGAACTAAGTGCACACGTTTCAGTACAAGTCCCATTAGGTTACCAATAATATCCCACTGTTTGAGGTCATCCAATTGCCTGCCTCTTATTGATGTCGACTTTGATTCTGGGACATTGAAGCACACTACACTCAGTACAGGTAGTGGTTTCTTTACATCTCTTAAGCGAAAGCTACTTGGTAGACGCATGCAACCAAATCTCGGCAGACGAAGCGGATATCGCTAAAACTGCCGGGAATGCTCCATTGGTTCTGTTCGAGATTCTGCGTATGCCATTTGGTCTAAAGAATGCTGCGCAAACATTTATGTGCTTCTTCGCGGCCTAGACTTCGCTTATGCCTACTTCGATGATATCTTAATAGCAAGTTCCTCAAGCCAGGAGCAGTTACGCCACTTTCGAAAGCTTTTTGTTTGTTTACTTAAACATGAGATGGCGATCAAGAGAGAAATGTGTTCGTTTGGTGTCGTTTTAGTCAGTTTCCACGGCCACCATATCCCTCCTGCAGGCGTTGTATCACTAAACTATAAAAGTCAGGCCGCCATTGACTACCCCGAGCCTTACTCTTTAAAACAGCTAAGATGTTTTGATGACCTAGTCAATGTTTATCTCCTTTTCGTACCTACTTCCGCTTCGCTTACGCAGCCCCCCACGGACCTTCTCCCAGGGAAGCTTAAAAATTTCGATTTTCCTGCTTCAGTAAGAGTTGCCTTTCAGGCTTCGAAAGTAGCTATCGATAACATAATTTTTATAGCGCATCACGGACCAGCGGCCTCACTATCACTCAGTACCGAAGCTTTTGACGTGGTAGTTACGGCGGTCTTACAACACAAGATAGGTGACGCTGGGCAGCCGTCGTCATTTTTCTCCAAAAGTTTGCAACTTGCTGAATCCTTTTACAACACTTTCGGTAGAGAACTAATAACCATTTATTTATCCATACGCCATTTCCGACATGTCTTAGAAGGCCGCTCTTTTGCCGTCTTCACCGACGACAAACGTTTGACTAACGTGCTTGGCATGACTACCGACCGCTACTCTCCTAGAGAGTCACGACACCTAGACTATTTCGCTCAGTTCACGACCCATACACGACATGTCTTTTATGTGCACAACACTGTCGCCGAGGCACTTCCCCGAATTCAAGCGATCCCTGTGGACACCGACAACGCTGTCGACTTGACAGCCATGACCACAGCGCAACTGAATTATCATGAGATTGATATAATATGCAGATCCTCCTCACTGGACATACGACGAGTTCCGCTGACATCATCAGACGGAACTATACTTAGCTATTTATCTCGGAGCCCACCCCGCCCAGTCGTCGCACGCGAGTTCCGGCAGACGGTGTTCGACACGTTGCACGGCTAGTCTCATCCAAGCTTTCGTGCATCGGTTAAAGTCGTGATCACTCGGTTCATATGGCGCAATGTCAATCGTGACGTTGGTACCTAGGCAGGTGCTTGCCTTCCGTTTCAACGTGTGAAAGTGGATAAGCACACAAAAGCATAGTAGGCACATTTCCCCCGACAGCTACACTTTTTCACCAAGTGCACGTCAAACTCGTAGGTCTTCTGCGGCCTTCGAATGGCTCCGTATGTCTACTGATCTGTGTCGATCGATTCACTAGATGGCCGGAGGCTATTCCCATACCTAACTGCTCTTCGGAAACGGTAGTGAAAGATTTTCTGGAGAGCTGGACAGCTCAATGGGCCTGTCCCGCCCTCGTGACCACCGATCGAGGGTCACATTTCTCGCCGAGTTTTCCCACGCTGCTTAGGGATTTAGGCTGTCGCCACTTTCAGACGACAGGGTATCATTCGTCCGCTAACGGGCTGGTGGATTACTTTCACTGCCAATTGAAGGCCGCCTTACGTTCGCAGGCAGATCTTTCATGGTCTGAAACACTTCCTCTCGTCCTCCAACGCTTAAGAAACACAGTTAAAACTGATTTTTACGCAAGACAATCGCAGCTTGTCTACGGTTGTCACGACAGCTCTCAGCACCAGCCCCGTCTACTTCTTCTTTTGACCAAGGAAGTTACACCGATCGACTGGCTCACCAGATGCGTGAGCTACGTCCACCCACTCCTGGATCGCAGGAGACACCGCAGTACGTGTCCGAGAAGCTGTCTACGTGTTCACAATTCCTTCTTCACGCAGAGAGGGTTTTACGGCCTCTTTAGTCGCCGTACATAGGACCTTTCAAAATGCCAAACCGTTCGAATAAGACGTACGATATTGATCGCGGTGGCCGATGCGAATCGTCACCATCGACTTTATGAAGCCTGCAATTATGGAAGAGGCCATCTCGCGTTCTTATTCTAGTCGTGTTTCCTGCGCCGTCACAACTCAACGCACCAACGTTCAGCATCAGAGTGTAGTTCAACCAGGCCACGATCCTGGTCTGCAAGCATCATCCGTCTCGACATCTCCTGAATCTAACCCGCTGCCGTCAATGACCCATCGCCTTGATCGGAAGGTCCTTAACTCCGTTCGCTTTTCGGAATATATACAGCAAAAATACGTTTGGGTTTGAAGATATTGTACTTTTGCCTCGTTTTGGTCGAGTAACGTTTGAAAGCAAAAAACAAACTCCGAAGAACCGCTTCCTTAAAAATATTGAAAAACAAATATCTAAACACACAGAAATTCGTTCGTTCTTTCCGGTTTTTTCTGCGCGCGTTTTTCTGTTTTCTCGTCTCTACATGCCCCAACCCTATCCTTCGATCCACTGGCCCACACGAGCAAAGCTTTCGAGGATCGGCTCTGTCAAGAATGATCCTGACGGGGAAGCTGGCCGTTTCTCCGCTACATGAGGGTCGCTTCTTCTTGGGACGACGTTCGTTTCTTCGTGGGAAATGACCGTTTCTCCGTGGGACGAGGGTCGTTTTGGCGCGAGGGAGGTGCGGCTGGGAGAGAGACCACCCCAAGCTCAACGTTTGGCAGGAGCAGAAATTGATGTACTGTCAGTCTTCTTCTGAGCTAGCCAGTATTTTTCTAGTCCGGCAAGCCCGCTCCAACAACTCGCTGAAATGCACTCTGCGCTGAAATCAATAAATGATCAATCACAAACGGCACAGCGGACCCCGACTTCCGTACAACCACTCACTCGGCACCATTTATCTAACTAAGTTCGATTCAGCCTGCATTTTTGATTTGGAAGGCTTCCTTTGTACATCCTTCTAGGGGGTACTCTGCAGCGCCCCAGAAGTTAACTATTATCGTTTATGTACAACTTCGCTGATGACTAATTGTACATCATTTTTTCTTGTTTTAATCCACCTTACATTACAACCATGTTGACCTACATCCGGCTCGACACTTGGCCGTCTTGTAAGTTCCCGCGCTAACGTGTTGCTCTTGTCTCGCTTCATCCGTCCACGTCTTCTTGTAGCCCATGGAATAGAGTCCGGTGTATCCGACTCCGATTGCCTTCTGCGCTTACAATTGTGCACTGTCTCGGACTAGTGTTTACTTGTCCTACAAACTGGTCAGCAAAGTTATGTATTGCGCCAGGCTCGGATGGTTGTGCCACATGTTGCGCGTCCAGCACACGGACTCCTGCGGCGTGCATTGTTTGCGCACCAGCGGTGTGCGTCAAAAAATAGGTAGGATTTCCGAGCGATGAGTTGGTCAAGAGGATGGAAGTCCTTCTTTTGAATCTAGCCGCGTTTGGGTCAGAAAGACTATGAACACCATCCGGATACAATCGTTGAAATGGCCAGAAGCTGATCTCATTGGCTTTGGTTTTGTATGTTGCATTGTTCCTTCCCCTGCCACTTAACATTCCCTCATTTCCGACGCTTATTTTGATATTTTCGGTACAATAGCTGGCAGTTAGTTCTCTAGAACGATATCCATCCGTTACTGGTAGCTCAGCTGACTTGCTTTTGCCGCACGTTTTTTCTTTCTTTGCTCACATATTGCTTAAGGTAGCTGAGATTTTTTCTAGGCCTTGCTAACGTGTATAATGAATGTATGTTATTTCAACAGATAACGAGAAGCCATCTTCGGTACAGACTGCACAACCTTATCGGACCACCGGTTTCCCCATTAATGATGCCCATCTACCCCCACAACTGATTGTGAAACACGTTCAAATCTTCAAAATTCCATACTTGCTACAACCGTTAAGGCTATCCGCAATCAGACGACAGCGCATTATCCCACAGCCAACGGAATAGTTGAACGATTGCATAAGCAGATAAGAGCCTCGCTTTGCACATTCTCAGACTATAGCTGGCCTTTTACGGCATTTGCATCAGAAAAGCTAGTTTATGATACAACACTAAACTTGCCTAGAGAATTTGTTTCAAACCCGCATCCTCGTGTATGCTCCGTCTAACTTTGTTTCCGTCGTAGCACAAAGCGTGCATTCAGTACTCCTGATTCCGCCTCGTGGGCCGACCAAATTTGGGCAAATTCACAGCGGACACTCTAACGGCATCCACGACTTTGACTGCACTGACTAAGTGCGGCGCCCTCTCCAATCTCCCTGCACTGTCCCTTCCAGAGTTCTGCAACAAACTCTGAAGCACTTCAAGTTAGACGAGGACGGGCATTGAACAACACGTTCATCAACCGCCTCAAAGTAATTCTACTTAACGAAACATCTGCAACCCATCATGATGCTATCACATAAGCAACCGCACCGGCGGTGACTTCCGAGTAAAAGAAAACCCAATGTCAATTTTCCACTGACCCTCTGTCTACCCTGTGAAAACTTCAGGCAAACGATCGCCGTGGTAAATAAGTTAAACATCCCGTCCGTTTTATTGATTTTGTGAAGATTATTTATTTGTCTTGACATGCATGTTATCTTTGGTGCGTTCGACCAACAAAATATTTGCAAATTTGACAAAACGCCACTAAACATTTTGAAATACAGTAAAAGCGTGTATTTGTTTTTATTCTGCTTGCCATATAACCTCTCCGGCGTTAAGCCACACTCACCCGACTCTTGCACACCCCTCATAGTTCTCTCCTCCACAATCTTAACCAACGAAACAGAAAACGCAACTCTCGAAGGCCCGCCCAAGACCCGCCACTGAACCAAATGACAAACATTCGCCTTTGACCGCAGACACCCAAAACCGGTTTAGACCCAAACGCCTGGCTACGTGACGACGACGAAGATGCCCAGTTTTCTTAGTGGCACGAGGACCGTTTGTTCCGTTGACTTCGGGCGTGGTGGGGGAGTGGCACTTACCAGAAGCATCGTCGGGTCTGCTGCGGAGGAAATGTCTTGTCGCGCTTTTTCCACGACTGGCCAGTATTTTGCGGTCCCCCAGAGCCCAGCTAGGAGGCCCACCGACGATGCACTCCAATCCACACGCAAATAATAAATAACTAATAACAAAGCAGCATGAATCCAGCGAACGCTTGCAATCCCGTGCTCATGTTCATCTGCTGCCCTTCGCACACATTCGCACCTCCTGTTCTCCCATATGGTAAATTTTATCGAAGGTTTTCATACCTCGCCCTTACAGTAGGGTGCTCTTTTAGAGAACAATAAACATGCCTTTACAGTCTCACAATATTAGACGTTAATGTTGCCTGTAAGTTCCCAATGTCCATATGTTTTATTAACTGTACTTTCGTCTCCACTTCGGCTGTGGTGAGTTCTACGCAACACGTTCCTCGCCCTTGCTGGTTTGCCTTACATCTCTTTCAGCCTGTAAAAAATACTTTTTATGCAGCTGCCTCTAGCTTCTCTATTGTTCCGTATTTGACACTTTCCTCATGTGTCATCGTTACCGACTAGTATCTGAGGCGCCACCCAACAAACATAATGTTCGGTGCGTGGTATTCTATCTAAAGCTTTTCTCATGTACTGGAATATGAGGATTTGTGCTCATTTTGTGTCACCCACTTGAGTCATGTGGCTTAAGATCTCAAATTAACATGTCTGAGTAGATTTGGATAACGGAACTCTGTGTTGTTGTTTACTGACAAGATTGTGACTAAGCAGGAAGTTCAGCAATTTTTTCCTAGCTATTTCATTTATCACTCGCAAAAGATTATGCGTGTGGTTGATGGGGCCGTAGTTCCCCATGTTTGACGGCTAACTCTTTTAAGTCTGGTGATAATAATGTGCCGGGACTGTTCTTGAACGACCTTGTATTTTACTAATTTTATTGTATTGATATAGTCAGTGCACTTACCAATTGATTAATCCGATTTCCAAGTTCACTCGCTGTGCGCTCCTTATACCGCTTTAACAAATGCTCTGGGTCACAGAAACCTATTTCAATTCTGCTAGTCCGAACTAGGTTGATTCCGATTTCGGTTACATCTTACAATATCATAACTACTTCACCAAGGATCAGTGCAATCTATGTAAGCTAAACATTCATTCCTACTGTCGCAATATCGTGGGTTACGTGGAACATTTATAGATGTCAATATTACAAAAATCGATCACAAGAAACGATGAGAGGTAACCGGCTCATTTTCTCAGTACTATTGAACTGGAAGCTAAAAGACTGGTGAAGAATTTGGGTTGTCCTGACCTATCGATTTCATTACAATGTGATTCGCTGAATGTGTTAACGCTTAAGCACATTCAGCTAGCAAAATTCGTAAAAGCAGAAGAAACAAAGCAATACACCCTTCCGCGCAAATGTGATCAAAATATACGTGCTTTTATCCTCCAACTACTGACGCTAGCTACACGCTACAATTTTGGTGACCGGTTGCAGACCCATTTAGAATATTTGAGAGCATAAAATTTCCGAACTAGCAGCAAAAATTAATTCTTCTGCTTGAGTACACTTTTTATTCGGTCAGTGCGGGTTGTGAATAATACCACGATTAGAGAGCTCCATATTTGGAAGAAGCTTTACTGTTATACGACAGCAGTAGCAAACTGAAGTCCAGTTAAGAGAAACCGCCTGATTTCAAAGCGTCAGCTACATACGAGGAGAGCAATAACGAACGCATTATTTCTGGTCGATGACATCGGAACGGATGTAGTCATACTGTAATAAATATTCGCTACTGAATTGCAAGTTCCGTAATCACAAGTGTCTTCAGTCCGTACGTCGTAGTTCGAAAGCATGTATAACACAAGAAGCGACGGATGAACAGCCGCTATCTTCAGAATTTCCTTCGCTTGCAATTGTTAACCTTTTTTGACACCTCCTCACATGACCAAACATTTTGTCAAATTCGGACCACAATATCCATTTATCATTGACACCAGTGGTATTGTGTCTTATATTCCGAGTTTGTACTACGAAACCTTGACCCCGCATGATTCATTGAGACCAATAGCTCTTTCTCTTAAAGGCAAAATTGCTCCTGCACTTTCCATTCTTGGCTCATGTGAAATATTTCTGCCAGAGGAGACTTTTAAGTCAAGTGAATCGTGTGCTTTTTGTTGTGCCTTCTGGCCATTCCAACATAGAGCTTAAATTTATTAAAAGTCTGGGCATTTCGTTATCACTTGCTTCTGACTCACTTCATTTCAAGCTTCGATCAGTTGTGGCACAATGTTTGAAATCCTCAGCTGGCATGCTTATCAAGCCCATTAATTTTGACGTCCAAGGCACTCCCGTGTTCAATTCCTTTCGAGCACCAAATTACCAGTTATGAAGTCACTTAGCAACCTGGTTAGCGCAGAATCCACTGGGGTTACTTCAATAGTCACTGCAATCAAGCTTACCAGCAAAACCCTCAGAACTGTTGCCGACTGTCGGGTGACGATCGAACGAATCAAAGGGTTTTCTAAGCTCGCTTTATAGAATACTTATTTACAGATCCCTTTTGTTGAGCAGTTGTGTGCTCATGCAAGTATAAATGCACCATTCGGGTTATTTCGTTTCAACAATTGTTTCACTGAAAGCAAATTATTAACACGTATTTCTACTTGGTGAGTTTCGCGTTACATAAATACATTCAGATGCAATTGTGCATAGTTCCAGATCCATGAAATCCCTCTGCAAAGTTGCTACAAAGCGTCTTGTGGGAACCTGAAACGTCTATCCATCCAGTTAGACGGCGCTTCCAGCACCCAAGCATCCACATGTTTTACTGATTGCTATTCCCAGTCAAATTAACCTGATAGGTCGAGCGCCAATTTAGTCCCTAATGTTAACCACCTACTGTCAACAATTTGTTGTATTCTGCAGTGCAATTTGTGTACAGACGATCTCACACGGCTTCGTTTATCCTTGTGAGGCATGCCCCTCACATGACGCACCGAGGCTAGTGGCTGAGTAGCGCTTAAGCGAACTTGCGATGGGTGCGTCGAAATTCAAGAGCTGAACAACAAAAAACAGGCTTCCTGGTTTATATGCCTAAAATACCGCTATGTTATTGTCACGCAGTCATACTCGTAAACTAAACCTACTCGCAATTTGTCCACAAATTTCTTACACATTCATGGAAGTATGTAGCAAGCTTATAATGCCAAATACATCGGTGTCATTTGTCGTCCTACAGTTTCGATTAATTCGCTATCATTGTTTTGGATAGCGCGATTTTGTCTGACATCTTGGTTGCTTACTAACCCCAGTTTCGTAAGTAGCCTCTGAATGCAACAGCGCAGTGTTTCGTCTCACTAAGCGCACTAGGTCTATGCGGAAAATGGAGTCCACAGTACAGCGGCTCCATTCACGAAAGTTGAAGCAGCATTTGCACGAGGTATTCGTCGTAGATGTTCAGTCTCTGACAAGACTGAGGTAGAAATCCAGTGCACTTGAGCGCTTATTGCCTGGACAGCGATTATTTCTACTGTTCCGCATTGACTTTGACATACAAATGTTTCACCTCAGAACTCGCCCGCTTTTTCGCTCCAGAAGTTTTCGTCCATTGATTTGGTCGTTAACTGACCAGAGAATTGGCAAAATATTGGTAACCTTAGATCCCGGTTATACTGATCCACAGTCGCTTTGAGGTTTTCTGCTCTTTTGTTGCTTTTCCTGGAGAATTTCACACTTGGCTTCGCTGCTCTCTTCTCGGAGCATTTCTGGTTCTACATCACCATTGGCCGGTGATTTGCCGTGTGGATTCGAACCTTTTTCTTTAGTTAGTCTAAATCCGTACGAACGAATCATGTCTGGTAAAATTTGGTTGATTCCTTCGTATTTCGCCTATTTGGCATCTTAAAACCACTTGGCATTTTACTTTTCCTTGACATCGTGCCTACGTTTCCTCTAGTGACAGCTAAATTACTCTCTCCTAACACGTCCTCCAGTCTACAGCCATCGGAATCGCAGACACGACGCGGTAAGTAGAATTGATTAAAACCAATGACCAACTGCACTAATAAATCCAGTGTGACATCTGCTGACGCTAGTTACACGAAAGATGCACGTGATTGAGTACATAGCAGTATAATGTGACGGCGAATAGCGAGAGCGTCACTTTTAGTTGTTCCACTTGTTGCAAAAACCGAACTCGCCGCGGTTTGCTTTTGGATGCAAGGTTTTCTGCAATTGCTTCCAGGTTAGAAAGCATGGAAAGCCTGCTTTCTTTGGTGCCTTACCTGAACCGAGGAGTGACGGGGAATGTAGCTAACCATAAAAACATACTGGTACCTGGTCTGCGGAATATAGATGGTTAGTGCGACTTCTGTGCCTCGAGCGGCTTCAAGATCTTATCGAATCCGATGAGCGCGTCTTTTTTACTGATTAACCGCTAGACGGTGTCTTCAACTCAGCACCTAAGACGAAAGGGTTACAATCTCATACACCCGTCCAAGGGAAGCGAAATTAGACTAAGAAGGCAGTAGCATTATCTAAGTTAAGTGCATCGTGTATGGCCAGTCCTCGAGTGCAAAGCCACCGGAACAGTGTGCATCGCCGTTCCGCTAGATTCAAACTCTCCGTTTAGAGCAACCAGTAATTATTAACCGGTAGGGGATAGGTTGAACAAGGAATAATGATTTTATACAGGTTTAGTAGCGTTGCTTCACAAGTCCCGTTGCAGTGTTGTTGGGGATATCGCTATACCGATAATTATAATAATCATCTCACAACGCTTAGTAATTAAATATGAAAATGACGACTTATCGTTAGCTCGGCCATGGTTCTGCAATCCGCTTAGATTCATAGCACCTGCAATTGACGTCAAACAATCCAATGGTAAACTCAAGTTGTAGCATGGAGATGTAGTGCTAAGTGACAAAGTGTAAAGAGGAACAGTGGCTACGAGCTTTTGAAGAGCAGCTTTTAATTGTTCTCCGATCGTGGCAGGGTTTCTACATTATGTAGTTTACAATCACCCATGATAAGTATGTGATTGTACATTCCTTGTAAAATTTATTTTAAAGTATCTGCTAGGTGGCAGTAAGTTACTTGTGTAGAGTTCGGGGGGCGGTGCACCATGACAATAAGGCAAGCGACCCTACCTTTTAACTTCAAACGGCACCAAATAGAGTCGGGGAACTATGAGTCTGAATCCTACACGACTTCTCAATGTAAGTAGCTTCGGTAATGCAGAATAACCCCTCCCCCTTTTTTGAGCCTATCGTTTCTTATCAGCGACATGCCCGGTAGAGAATTTTCAGCGTCCGTTCTTCCCGTGTTTACCCACGTCTCGGTGATACCAGTGATATCATATGACCCGGAATCTTGACGATCTCTTAGATAGGCCAGAGGGAAGGAGACTAGTGTGCGCGAATGCCGACCGATGGGAGGTCAGCAGTTACTGGTCTGTGATGGGATAATGCTACCTCGTCTGAAACTTGATTCGGCCAAGGTGCTTCTCAAACCTCATTTAGACTTATGTCAGAGTCTATTAAAGCAGCATCAAGCTACGCCTCTGAACATTTTTCGGTATGCTTGTGGCTTCGCGTGTCTTAATATTTAACCGATGTTCAGAAAGAAGATGTTTCCGATTTCTCCGCCATCAAGAGAAAACATCTGTTGCTTGTTCCTCTGACAGAACCACAAGTGTTAGGATTCTAGGGCTGCATCATCCATATTTGGTGAGAGAAATACCCTGGTGAGCGACAGCGCCATAATATTATCCAAATAAAGTGTTTCACTAATTATAGCCACGGCTTTAAATCGTGTTTTCCGGTCTCTTGAACATCGTGAGAACAATGTTCCGGTAGCTATGTATAAAGATTGTGGTTACCCGCTTTTGCTCGCTGTACATCTCCTCATCCAGTGGATTTGTACACGCGGTGTAAACGGCCCACGTCGGGGAGACATGTACACCAATAGTAGCGTAATCTTTAGAAATGTCATGGAGTCCTCTATTGCATCTCCAAAAGAAAGGATGTCACATGATCACGAATGGTTTAAAATTCTCATCACTAAACTCCTACTTCCTGGATTCCCTGTGATAACTTTGCGTAAGCTAACCAGGTTGGGAGAGGTACTGATCAGTAGTCACACCCTAAGGCCTCGATTACTGCTTGCGGTCGTTTCCACACATTTGGAGCGACAAACACGCGGTTTGCTTTTAAACTAAGGGGTTCTGGAGTCAGCGTACAGCCGAACCTTCCTCTAGCGGACAGGGAGCAACTGAATGCAGCCATCCAAGATATTAAGGCGTGTTGCGCGGAGGGGAAAATCGGTCTGCGGTTGGTGGGTTTTTGGTGGTGCGCCGGCGGTCAACTTCCGTCATGCCAGAGCCCATTCTTCTCTAGCACCATCCTGTACTCACCTTTCCAAAACCCTCAAGGTAGTACTCAGTGACGTGAGAAGTCTGCGTAACAAGTTGTGCGAATTTGGCGCTCTTGTTGACCATCATCACCCAGATGTTCTCACTTTCACTGAAACGTGGTTGTCTGCGGAATTTATGGACAGTGGAATATTCCTATCTGGTTAGCACTACAAAGGTCAGATCACCCCTACGACCGTTGTGGTTTTTGAGTTGCACGCTACTTAGACCGAGTTTAAATGTCTACAAGTCACTTAAATTCTGCTTAACGGATAGGACCGTAGAAGCCCTTCCGGTTAAAGTGTGTACCCTGTCTTTGGAAGTAAAGATTGTGTTAGTGTATAGAGGTCCTGATAGTGTTTCTACAGGCTACGTCGATTTTAATCGCGCTCACTCTACAAACCGATGCTTAGTAATGGGGGACTTCAACTTCCCAGAGATAGATTGGCGCAAACTCTCCTGCGAGACGGCGACTACAGGCTTGGCTGCAGAACCCGTGGACTTGATACTCCAAACCCTCCTACAGCAGTTTTTAGATCAGTTAAGAATGTTAATGGAGGGACAGTCTCCGTCCATTCTTGATCGTATTTTCACAAAAGCTGTTGAATTTTTGAGCAACATAGTTTACGATAAGCCGGTTGGAGCTAGTGCCCAAGCCTGCATTTCATTTGAGTGCGCTGTCAATAGAGTCCAAGAGAAATGCGCGGCTAGATGTCCAAACATCTGGCGTGCTGCTAATCGAGCAATGCGAGCCGGAGCTTCCTTCTTCCCTGCACCAACTTGGCCGCAGATGATATGAAGACGGCATGGGAGAAATTCAAACATTCCTCTCTGAATTGTCCCTTCCTCACATTCCACCTTTATTTGGAAAGAAAGCAAACTCTAAGCCACCCTTGTTTGATCTAACCGAATGTCAACCGCTAAACAGGCGAGACAATTGTTCGTGGATTTACTTTTCGATTTTGTTACATGCTTCTTGCTGTGTTGACGAGCGGCACGGAACAAGTGTAAGCAGCACTTAAGCAATGCCATGCTTTGTTACAAACTGGAGCTAGCAAACATAGCTTGAAGCAATCCGAAGCGATTTTTCGCTTACGTCAGAAGACATTGCCGTACGGATCCATCCATCTCGCTGTTGCACGGACTTGATGGGGTTACTGCCCATACCGAGTGGGATAAGTCCCGCTTTCTCGGCGAGCAGCATACGAAAACGTTTAATCTGGAGTCTCCTTTACCTACTAACAGTTTAGGGAAGAAAGTTCCGGGAGACTCTTTGTTCACCGATATCACCATGTCAAAGGCACAGATGCGTTTATCGCTGCGAGAACTTAACCATGCTAAAGTCGCTGACTTTGTTGACATTCATCCGAAATTGTTACATAAACTAACAAATAAAATTTTTGGCATTCGGCTTGCCTTTTGAGAAATTTCTTACCAGTTGCACCTTACCCGCCGATTGGAAGGAAGCTGAAGTTTGCCCCTTCTTTACAAAGTAACTTAAGCATCTTTCTGTAAACTGCAGGACGTTTTGTTGCACTGTGAGTGAACCTGATGGCTACCAATTACTGCAACAGGCTCTTGACAGACTGATTGATCTGCTCTGTGGCAGATGCCAATAAAATACAGTAAGTGGTTAGTATTGCGCATGGGATCAAATGGTCCGACAACGCACTACATGATTGACGATAATAAAATCCCTTATGCTTCCAAGCAAACTGACTTAGGGATCTATTTGTCTCAGGAATTTATATCCAGCGATACTGGAATAAAGCGTCTTGCAAGGCTTTTCGAACAATCTGGATGATCCGTAGATGATTTAAGATCCTAACGGAAGAAATGTTTGTTAAATTATTTACGAATCTTGTTAGACCGCACCTGATGTTGCGTCCAGTGTTGTCCTCCTTGTCTGACTCGTGATAGGATGGCAGTAGAGCGGGTCATTTGAATCGGTACCAAAGTGGTCCACGGCTTGCGGCACCCATTCTATCCTGATAGACTGCTGAAGATAAGGAAGCTTTCGTTATAGTATCTTCGTCTTCGTGGCGGCCTAATTATCACTTATCCTTTACTGACACGGCGGATAGGTCGAGACCACACTTGGCTTTTTCATCCTAAACAGTTACATACTCTCCGCGTGCATCCCATGGAATTGCACTTACTCTGATCTGATCGGGTTCGGGCAGACACTCGTTTGTCACGACGAGTGATAGATTCTTGAAACTCGTTACCTGCGTAAGTAGTCTGGTCATCCACGGTGACAGTGTTTAAACGTCGCCTCGACGCCCTCGAATTGTAGCTCCGAATCTTCCCCTTCTCCTCTTAACATAGTTTCTGTTTGCTTTCCAGCTATCTTCTTTTGCATTCACTCTTACTGACTTACTCTTCCTTGTCCTCTTGCGTACCCTTCCGCTTTGTAGCTAGTGTACAAGTTTTTTCCTTTTTTATTTCACGCGGCTAGCACATCGAGAACTGCCAGTGCCAGGCAACTGGATTTTGATTGGATGACCATGATTTGAGTTGTACGTGCTGATCTGGCTCCCACAACCAGCCGACCTTGCCACCGCATTATAACTTGGATCAACGAAGCATACAGGATGGAATGTAGATGGGAATGTCCATTTGTTCCTGTTTCAATTGAATTTGAAACTTCGATTTGGAAATTTTTGTGTTGGCTACCCGTATTGCTTACTCAACTTCCGCCATTAGTCGATGAATCCGGTCGAACAATTAGACGTCGAGGAGCGTCAGGTGAAGGATTGTGCAGGCGAGTAAGTATTTCGAAGTAATGGAGTTTGGCTTTTGCGTTGTGGTATATCGGTTCTTGACATGAAGACTTCGTGTACAGGTATACACACTGGATATATCACGTGGCGAGTGTATTTGATCCTGCTGGTTAAATTCGTCCCATCCCGGGCGAAATTGCGATTTCTCATTCAAATACGAAATTCACAGGAAGTTAGCACTAATTCCTTGCGGATCATTTAGTAGTAGTAATGTAATAGTAGTAGTAATGTAGTCGTATTGTAGTAATAAGACCAAACTCCTGTTTTCATGCAACGTAAGTCATAGCTTGACAAAAAGTGGGGTCACAGTTCCACCACAGGTAATTTATTTTCAAGAGAAAATTTTCGCATCCGTTAAAGGCTCAAGGATATGCCATCAAACATGCTCCAGGTAAGTGTAGTGCCAAAATGTTCCTGCAGAAATATAAGTCGCCTAACCCAATTGTTCGAACACCAGAAAGAGGCAGCAAAGCTCTCCATGTCAAGGTAAAGTAATTGTGTTAGCAAAATCCGTCATTCATAGTGAAACATGGCGTCCATTTAAAGATATAATTCCAGTGAGTAAGTTGTGGCAATGTGCTTGCGAGGCGAGCTAAATGCATTGGATTAGACCCCTGCAAGCGGCATCTCTCCAAATTGCCAAGCATATGATCTATTCATAAATTAATTGGAATAGTCATGTTGATGATTTGCTTTTAATGTCGGGAGAAGGGATCAATTGTTTCAAATAAGCTGGCTGGTAAAATTGAGCAGTCAATGCCAGATGATGAACGGGCGTGAGCCGGCCGCTGTGTATGTGGAAATCTCGGGAAATACAAGCAATGATTAAGGGACAACCGTCATTGGACAGGAAGCTTACTCACCGTTGAAGAACATGTCATTCCGTGCCCTGCCAATTCCTCTACCCCAATATACACCACATAGGCTACTGCTGAAACATTTTCAACCAACAAACTTTGAAGCAGCTGAACAGGCAAAATTTGTTCAAGCACATGCAAAAGGATAACCAGCAAACCTGCAAATCCAGAGAACATCAAACCGGTGCAACTTTTGCAACCAGTTGCATATCCAATTTCGAGATCGTTCGGTCGCCGGGATCAATCATACCAACATGCTACAGAAGGTATAAGCTTTCCCTCATCCAACATTTCATTCCATCAAATCATTATTCGAGTATTTTCAGGGCGCGCAAGCGGCCGTGAAGTAGAATCCTCCGATGTTATACAATTCCGGCAGTGAACAGCGAACTTTTAACCAACAGCCGTGGCAATTTATATTGCCTGTTACTCACAAATGCATACAATGAGTGTTACTTCTGGTTAAAACTGTTGAAATAACTAAAACGTGTGCGAATAAACTTTCTCTACTGACTTGCAAGTTTCGCAGTTCCTAGTGTTATATAGGCGGAAAGATTGATCATCTAGAAGCTGGTAGATAATACCCATCATAACGTAAAACATAAGGTTGCAAAGAGATTTATTTTCGGTACTTCACATCAGGCAACTACAGCTACAGGACTGATAAATGTAACCGTAAACTGGTGAAAGCAAAAATGAGGACGGATGGGACGATTTGAACATATTTCGCAAGTTTGTTCTATGCTCAAGTCGATTTAATCCGGTGAAGTCGTGACAGTTCTAACAGACAGTTAAACAACTTGTGTAAACAGAAGAGGTAAAATTCCAACAAAAGAAAATATGGATAATTACATAAATAAACAGCATCTGGTTGTGTGTAATACTCCGGGGGCATGAGTTCTCATCAGGGATATGGTAAACTCATGGGTCGTACAAGCAACCTATGTTTGCATGTCTCTGACCGCGTTAGCTTGATCGCGATGGCTTCAGCCGTCTACAAGATGCGTTTCCTTAACCAATTCGGATATCCCATCGGTACGACATAATAGACCTTGAAGATTTCTTTATTCAAATTATTATGTTCATTTTGAAGCAAAGTTTCCAAGACCGAATTGTTGGTACTTCTGAGCGTGCCCCACCTCAGGGACCCTGGGTAGTGTTCAGCCATCCTTACCGAAAGAAGTCTGGTCGTATGCCCGAGAAACTTGGCACCAGAGGTGCAAGTGAATTTGAAAAAATATACGGTCCGGGTGACATTGACAATCTGTCTTTAAGATGTTGAGCTATAAAGGGTGCGGTCTCCGAAAGTACGTGAGGGCCGGAGGCTATGTAAGTCCTTGCAAAGGTGTTAGAAAGTCACCTGTTAAGTAGATCTAAGGCGATATCTCCTTTAAGATGGACATCGTTCTTCGAAACCAATGCTACGTGCATAAGGCTCTCACGTGTCATGGCTTTCCTTCGGATGAAATATTCTGGGTAACCATTCGAAAATAGCGTTTTCACAATTCGGTCCTTCTCACCATGGAGCGTTTCAGGAATACAGATTTTGGTAGCCCGGTAATACAAGCAACGCAATAAGTTTCGTTTTTACTTCAGAGTAATGAAGCTCGAAAAGTGTTTGTATTGGCCAACCCATGTAGCTTTGCGGATGATACTTCGCTCAAGTTGACCGTCCTCGTGCCTCATCAAAAAACGTCCAGAAAAAGCAGCTTACCTTCATTTCCACATACACTAGTGGACATTAATAAATGATGTGCAATTTTGAACTGATCGAGCTCACGTTTGGCATCAGTTCGAGAATCACAGATGATGGAATCAATAAGGTCGATGTATTTTGGAAGTTCCGTCGTAGAGTGTGGATTAAACTTGTCACGCATTTTGTTTGTGAAACGCAAGTAAGTCTGATCCATGGTGGAACAATGTAGGAAGCTCCTTATGGCATTGTTTATTTCGGTGTGGCGGGTTATATATTTTACCCCTCAGAACAAAAAAATGCAGCGGAACATTTAAAACCCAAGTTATAAAGCTGCACACATTCACACCTACGTAAATATAAACACGCACAGGTGTACATTCTCTATTACAGCTTACACGTATTTTTTACATTTCCCCATCACTCCTTGTACTGCTAACATGATCATGCCTGTATAGGCGTGCCTCGCATTTGGAGAATAACATATCTAATCCTTTTCCTTGTAAATGAAGATCGAATAGGATAATGGTTCGTCAGATCGATTTTATAATATGGTTTGACTGGGGGCAATAAAGAAAGACGCAAAGAGGACGTTCAATGGCATGGTAGCGAATGAATCAAAACTGTCAGTCGAATAATATCGCTGATGTTTTGGGTATTATAACCTTTATACATAGTCCAATGAGTGTCTATGAAATTTACTGAGGAATTGAGAGTAGACGCTGTTTACGAGTACAACTGCATGACAATTACTTTGTGATACTTTAGGTATATAAACCAACAGGCCAGTTTTTGGTTGAGCAGCTGTTGAATTTCGACCCACCCATCGCATGTTCCGTTGAGCGCTACTCAGCCACTAGCCTCGGTGTGTCATGTGAGGGGCGGGCCTCATAAGGATAAACGAAGTCATGTGTGATCGTCTGGACACGCGTGCGTTGCAGAACACCAAAATGAGCTGACAGTAGATGGTTAACAGTGGGGATTAACGTGGAGATGAACCCATTCGTTTGAAGTAAATAGGAAATTAATCTGTAAAACATGTGGATGCTTGTGTTCTGGAAGGTTGGTCCAAGGTGATACGTACGCGTTTCAGATTCACGCAATTTACTTTAATTCGCCTTTACTGAGCGATTTCATACATATGGAACTATGCACAAGTGTATCTGAATTTATTCTATGTAATGTGCAACTTACAGGGTAGAAATAATTGTTGATGAATTGGAAACAGTAGAACAATTGTTGAAGCGAAATGACTCGAATAGTGCTTTTATACTTGTCTGAGTAGTCAACTTCTTCAAGTGGTATATAACACCCACCAAGTGAGCTTAGAAGACACAGATTTGTTCAATCGCCGTAGGACATCCTTAGGTTCTGCAGAAGTAGCATATTTGTAATAAAAACTTGTTCAGTGTTGCTCGATGGTGGGCAGAAATCGTGGACGTTTTACTGTCAAGCTTGATTGAGCTGACCACTGGAGTAGGCCAAAGTTAATTCTGGACCAAGCAGGTCGCTAAGTGTCTTCCTAATTGGTTCGGCGTGCTGGAAAGGATTTGAAGGGGGGAGTGCCTTAGATGTCCAAAGCAACGGGCTTGCCAGACATGCCACCTGAGGAATGCTAACATAACGCAAAAATTGATGAAATCTTGAAATGAAATGAGTCGGGTAGTAGTGAGAACGAAATGTCCAGCCTTTTCATAAATTTAAATCTTATGATGGAATGGCCAGAATCCATAAAATACTTACACGTTTCACTTGACTTGAAGTGATCTCTGGCAGAAATGTTTCACCTAGGTCAAAAATAGAAAGTACATTACCAGGTATGAGTTTAACTGATAGAGCTATTTGTCTCAATGGAAATTTCGGAGTCATGGTCTCGAAATACAAACTGGGAATAAAGGACAAAATATCACTACTGTCAATGATAAAAGAAATTGTTGGTCCAAGGTTATCGGCACTGAATAGAAGAGGGGAAATGCATGCATCTGCGGAGCTTTGTCTTTACACTGCTTCGCTGAAGATTCATATCGTGGCTCCAATAGGATCTAGTTGGAGGGTTAGAAAATCTCGATGTAAATATAGAAATGAGTTTGCATTAAGCCTTCTTTTATATCGGTGCACAACATTTTCACATAAAATTGCGTGTACTTTCATCGCGCTTACATAGCTAATAATCAGTCTCGGACACGATAACTTCAGGAACAAATTGTAAACATTAATGCTGTACCAACGGCTCCAATAAATTTCCAGATGATTGTCGAATTGCACCAGTGCAAGTTGAGGACGCTTCCTATGTATCTTGTAAACCAGCCGCCTCCGTGTCGTCGTCATTTCGTTACATACGCACTATAAAAGAAAGCTTATGTAAACAGTGTTGAACCGCGGAGGACTTGATGATCCCTGGTATTTTGATTTCTGCTCCGATGTTTATATTGGTAGTGGGTTAGAGACCACAAAACTTCTCTAACGGAATGCAAACAAGTCATATTATCAGCGACTGCTGGTTCAACATCGGTTCCATTGGTTCCTCTAACAGTTTAAAACATTTCTGAGGCTAAGTGCAAAGCTGCGTTTATACCTGCTACACTTAATCTAACAGCATGTAAAATTGGATGTACTGATAAGTCGTCGACTAAGAAATGTGAACCTGTTAAGCTGTAAATGAAAATGTCGACTATGCGCCTTGTTTACAAAGCACTTATAGCTAAGAAGCTGAAAATTGTATTTTCGTGGGTTATTCCGGACCCCCTTATCTACCTTGGAATCCAGGTCATGAAATGGTAATCTCATAGAGTAAATGCTTCAAAAAGCGGGCTATCCTATTGGAAGTATAGCTTGAGTGGTAGTCCAAGAAACTATAATCAGAGGAAGGTAAGATACTAGAGGTTACGTGAGCGCTTGGCACACTAAATACTGTAGCTTTAGCATCGTAAAAGGTGATTGCCTTTACGTTGCAAGCAAGCTGAAGTGATTGCCTTAACTGCAACCTGGCTGTCATCCACTGATCAGATTAGCAATGTTATGTTGTGTTTCTCCAGTCATCGATTGGAACGCCCCGGGCAACTGCCTGATGGGCTAATGATTTTGCTTGTAACCGAAATCCTGGGTAATTTGAAGCTCGTTCCTCTACGGCAATATCACATGTTTATATTGTTCCACGTTTATTAAGTGGAAGGCAAATTGTATACTTCTCCAGATAGTGGAGGATCGGGATTTCCGCAACTTTTAAGGCAGACGGCAATTGTTGCGCTGCGGTTTGTTTTACTTTAGGACCTGAATCTCCAAAATACTGATGAAGATTATTCCGACAAATCGATAGGTATCTGGAGTGAGACATTTTAATTGTGCGCACAAGAATGCCTTCATCCAACACGGGATATTTCCGAAAAGAATTCGCTTTGGGTCTATCTCCTCAAGTTAGATGTTGTGAGTACTAGACATGGCCTCATAACAGTCGTGTAATCGGAGGCTTCCATAGTTATGAGCAGTAACTGTGTTTCTACCTTCTCATCGGATGTGCAAAGTTATGTGAGGAAGATTGAGCGATTTATTATCAAATACTTGCTGGACTGGGTCCTTCAGCTGTATCGGGTTCCGGCTGAGAAAGAGGCCAAGTTAGAATAAAAGTATATTATGCTTACACCTAATCTCGTGCAATTGCTGACTGAGCTCGCTCCCCAATGCCCTAAAGGAAACGATTAATTTCCGCCTGTGAGGACAGCGAATTGTTTGGAGGCTTTACACTCGGTGCTAAATGTTTTAAAGAATCCGGGAGAACTGAAACGGCGGTTTCATTAAAAACCTGTTTAAAGCAATCAAATTGCAGACTCCGCAAATTAGTACGATGAGCTCAGGTTAGCTCAGATTAAAGAAAATATCCGGTGTGTTGTTATACTTTTGAACAATATAATGTTTTCGCTTGGGAGGGAATTGGTAGCCTGAATATGGTGGGTTTTGCCAAAGTTGTGGAATATGCAGCGAAATGGTGGTGTTATTGCGTATTGTTCAAAATTGCACAGTCCGGACATTGACTGCGCCATCTCCTCGCAGTCACTTGCGTGAAAATGAAATACAAGATGGTATAATGAACATACCAAATAAATTTTGAATTGCTGACCGGTTTAAACCCCTATAAATAGGCAGACCGTAACAAAGTTCCTACTGCGATATTCCAACCGTTTACTAATAATCTTCAATAATCTTTATCTCAACTGTTCTCTACAGGAAATCAGGATTGCAAATTGATGACTATTGTGGCATTTAATAATGGAATCCCGATTTGTACCACAAAATTATGAACTTGTCATTCTGACAACTGCTTTAGTTACGGACGTGAAGAATCATATTAAACACCGGAGTTACAAGCACTTGGTTGTCAACAACTTACTCGGAGTGGACCAGCATGACTTTATGAAAATAATTCATATCTTACAAAAGGTGCTTTCGGTTTGGAAGAAATAATCGGATATCTTGATTCCAGGATTCCAGTTGTGGTCTGCTACCTGGACTATAGGAAATTACTTGATTCGGTTAATCACTTATTTTACCAGAGTTCATGATTTGTTTTCGGATTTGCTTTGTGGTAACCAGTTTGATGTCAAAGTTTGGGAGGCCAAACGTAGCAGAAGCACTGTGCATTGCGAGTTTTACCGGGGGTTCAGTATTAGGATGGCCGTTGTTCTATATGTCCTCGTGGGCCACTGTCGTTGTTTTAAGCCTAAGATAGTTGGTCAGTGGAGTTACCAGAAATACATTGTCCAGCGACCTGTCTACGGTATCGAAATGGTCTCCGTTATGGGATTGGTCAACGAATGCCAACACATGTTAAAGTTTAACATAAAATATGTAAGCAACTACGGTAAATGGTGGATAGCTTCAATCTTTTAGCAGAGTGTCACTATGCGACTAAGAAGAAACGGCAGATCCTTCACCTCAGGTGAGCAGTCTGCAGTAGTAAACATGAGATCTACCTGTATTTCTAGATGGCAACTACGGTACTGTGTTCAGGCTTGCGCACCGTATCTTTAAAAGAATGCCGCTTTCTCTGAAAAATTAAAATGGCTGGCACTAAGGTGATTGAATGCTGGCGTGAAAATTCCTATGTTGACGGACTAGCCTGTTAATCCTTGTTTTCAGTGAAATGTCGTAGTAGAAAGGTGTAAGAAGGTGTAAGAATTGTAATGGTATCAGAGACATTTATTCTACTAACATCTTACGCCTTGCTACTTCGGACAACCTGCGGGACAACAGCTGAAGCGCATGCAGCAGATGTTAAAACTGAATATCCGGAAAAAAAGTTTTCCACGGACAGTGTCGAACATAGTTGGAACTCAATCCTCCTTACACTTATTGTATGCAAAAGATGGATACACTTAAAAGAAGCCTTTTATGGAATTAGTCGACTCTGTTTCCGTGTCAGCACTGACGTTAATGAATGTTGGATCAAATTATCCGTGGTCGGTAGGATGTCTTACATAGTTTAATGATGTTTTAATATATGGCTCAAACTCTTGTGGTTTATGCTTGCAAAAGTAAGCAAGTTTGAATGTCCAATTGTCGAGGGCCCCGGTTCCCTTATTGACACATGAAAAGGGATGCGCGCAGGAAGATGGCAAGATTCGTCCCCCGCCACCGGGCGAGAACAAACATCGTACATTAACAGTGGAGTGGCGTACGGTAATGCTTTTGACTCCAAACGTTTCGTTATGCATCAAGCAACTCATCTCCGAAATGTAAACTGACAAAACATATGTATATGCAGATGGCTTCAAGGATTTTTACACCTTCCCAATGCTTTATCTTACATCTAAAATATCTGGTACACAAAGTGATGTGAACACTATCAGTAGGTTAGCTGCAATGTGACGGCTAATGTTTTAAAAATCTTAGCGCTATATCCTGGCTTAAAGATGTCACGTAGAAGCAAGATTATACAAAATTCTTGATAGGCTGTTCCCATTATCCCTTCTGTACGTGATTTGGGTTTGAAACAATATAGTTCTCTTAAATTTAGCGAACAGACAATACATATATATATATATATATTGGAACAAAGGCTAAGAAATCGTTTTTGTTCTTAAGGAGAAATTGAAAATAGAACTTGTGAATAAAATACTCTAAACTTCCAGTATCTATAATGAAGGTATGATTGATACCATATTTGCAAACAATTGTTGATACTATGTGAATACTGATCAGGGTAACACACATAAAGAGCGATGTACTGAAACATCTCTGAGAGACGTTGCTGGCGTGAGACTTGTTGTACCCAACAAGTGTTTGTAGTTTGACAAAAGGCTTGAATATATAAAACAGAGGGTTGCAAAGAGATCTCATTTCGATAGTTCACATCAGGCGAATACAGCTACAGCACTGATAAATACAAGAGTAAAGTTGTGAAGGAAAATAGTTTAAACATTGGCATTCCATTACCTAAACTTAAGAAGTTAATTTTGATTTACCTTGAATAGACAATCCTTGTTTGACGGCATATATTATAGACAAATCCATGGCGTGGCGATGGATTCTCCTATTGGACCCCTCCTTGCCGACATCTTTCTGGCAAAGTTTGAGCGCGGTACTGTCCAAACGGTTCTTGCCTCATTTGACACTTATTGGGGTATATGGATGACACTTTCATCATCTGTGATTCTCGCACTGATGTCAACCGTGTGCTCGATTAGTACAACAGTGCACATCTTTCATTGAATTCCACTAGTGAAACTGAAAATGACATTAAGCTGCTTTTCTGGACGTTTTGTTGATGAGGCACGTGGACGGCTCACTTGAGCGAAGTATCTTCCGCAAAGCTACATGGGTTGGTCAATACACACACTTTTCGATCGTCGTTACTCTGAGGTACAAACGCAACTTGGTGCCTTGCTTATATTACTAGGCCACCAAAATCTGTAGTCCTGAAAACCTCCAGGTTTAGAAGGACCGAATTGCGAAAACGCTATTTTCGAATGGTTACTCAGAATAATTCATCCGAAAGAACGCCATAACCCTTGAGATCCATTTGCACATGGCAAGGTTTTCGAAGAACGAAGTGTTTCTGTCTGTCCATTTTAAGGGAGATATCGTCTTAGATCTACTGAACAGGAGACTTTCTAACGCCTTATTCAGAACATACCGGACTTCCCATCTGCACTTACTTGCGGAGACCGCACCCTTTATAAATAACCAATAAATACATACTGCCAGTTTAGTCGGAATCGTATATTTTTTTCAATGTACTTGCACCTGTAATGCCAAGTATCTCGGGCATACGACCAGGTGTCTGTCGGTAAGGATGTCTGAACACTGTCCAGAGTCACTGCGGTGAGGCACGTTCAGAAGTACCAACAGTTCGGTCTTGGAACATTTGTTTAAATTGAGCATAAGCTTTTGAATAACGAAATCTTCAAGGTCTATTATGCCGTACCGAGGCGATATCCGAAATGGTTAAGGAAACGCCTCTTGTAGACGGCTGAAGCCATCGTGATCAATCTAACGGGGTCAGAGACATGCAATCATAGGTTGCTTGTACGACCCTTGACTTTACTATGGCCCTGATGAGAAGTCATGCCTCCGGAGTATTACGCACAAGCAAATGCTATTTACTTATGTAAGTATCTATGATTTCTTTTTCTGGTATTTTTTCGTCTTCTGTTAACATAAGTTGCTCCGTTGTCTGTTAGGCCTGTCACAATGTCACCGGATTAAATCGGTTTGAGCATCGAACGAACATGCTAAATCTGTTCAAACCGTCCCATCCGTCCTCAATTTGGCCTTTACCCGTTTACGGTTGCGTTTAGCTGTGCTGTAGCTATATTTGCCTGATGTGGACTACTGAAAATAAATCTCTTTGCAACCTTATGTTTTACTTTTCGATGGGCATTATCTAATAGGTTGTAGATGACCAATCTTGCCACCCATATAACACTTGGAACTGCGGAACATGCAAGTCAGTCGATAATGTATATATCCACAAGCCATAGTTATTTCGATTCCGCTGGAAGTAACACTCATTGCATGTATGTCTTTGTGAGTAAGAGGCATTTTAAATTGCCACCTCTGTAGGTTACCAAGTCGCAATTTACTGCCGTTATTGTATAACAACATAGAATCGCATCCCACGGCAGTTTACACAGCCTGAAAATATTTGCAAAATGTTTTGCTGGAATGAACTGTTGGATGAGGTAAAGCTAATACTTTCCGTAGCATGTTGCTATGATTGATCCCGGGGACCAAACGATCTCGAAATTGGATATGAAACTAGTTGTAAAAGTTGCACCGGTTTGATGGTCTCTGGATTTGCAGGTTTGCTGGTTATCGTTTTTCATACGCTTAAAAATTTTGCCTATTCAGTTGCTTCAAAGTTTTTTTGGTTGAAAATGTTTCAGCAGTTGCCTATGTGGCGTATACTGGGGTAGAGAAATTGACGGGGCAGGTAATGACAGGTTCTTCAACGGCAAGTAAGCAACCTGTCCAATGACTGTTTTCCCCTGATCGTTGTTTGTATTTCCCGAGATTTCCACAGACACAGCGGCCGGCGAATGCCTGTTCATCATCTGGTATTGACTGATCAAATTTTACCAGCCAGCTTATTTGAAACAATTGATTTCTTCTCCCGACATTAAAAGCAAAGCATCAACATGACTATTCAAATTAATTTTCGAATAGATCATACGCTTGGCAATTTGGAGAGATGCCGCTTGCATGGTTCCAATGCAATGCATTTAGCTTGCCTCGCAAGCACGTCGCCACAACATACTCACTGGAATTATGTCTTTAAATTGATGCCATGTTTCACTAAGGATGACGGATTTTGCTAACACAATTAATGTACCTTGACATGGATATCTTTGGTATCACCTTCTGGTGTTCGAACAATTGGGTTAGGTGCCTTACATTTCTGCAAGAATATTTTGGTACTACACTTACCTGGAGCATGTCTGATGGCATATTATGGAGCCTTTAAGAGATATGAAGACATTTTCTCCTGAAAAGAAAATACCTGCGGTCTCACTGACTCCCCCTTCCGTCTACATTCTATGATAGGCGTGGCCTGAACACGGGGTGTTTGGCCCTATTACTCTCATAATTATACCCATGATCTGAAAGGAATTAATGTTAGCTTCTTGAAATCCCGCATTTGAATGGGAAATTGCAATTTAGCCCTGGATGGAAAGAATTTAGCCATCAGGATCAACCGCACTCACCACCTGATATATCCAGTGTGTATACGTGGACACGAAGTATTCATGCCAACAGCCAGTATACCACAACGAAAAAGCCAAAGTCCATTACTTCGAAATGCTTACTCGACTGCCCAATCCTTCACCCGACGCTCCTCGACATCTAATTTTTCGACCGGATTCATGGACTAATGGCGGAACTTGATCAAGTAATTTGGTTAGCCAAAGCAGAAGTTTCCAAGTCAAAGTTTCAAATTCAAATGAAACAGGAAAAAATGGGCATTCCTGTCTTATTCCATCCTGTATGCTTCGTTGATTCACGTTTGAATACGGTGGCGATATCTTCTGGTTGTGGAAGCCAGAACAGCACGCACAACTCAAATTATGGTCAGCCAATCAAAACCCACGTGCCCGGCACTGGCAGTTCTCGCTGTGCCAGCCGCGTGAAATAAAAAAGCAAAAATATTATACTCTAGCTATAAAGCAGAAGAGTATGCAAGAGGACAAGAAACAGCAAATTAGTTAGAGTGAATGAAAAAGAAGATAGCTGGAAAGCAAATAGAAACTTAATTAAGCGGAGACGGGGAAGATTGAAATTTGCATATCTAAGGTGTCGAGTCGATGTTTAAACACTGTCACCGTGGATGACAGGGTTACCTACTCAGGTAGCGCGTTCCAAGGATCTATCACTCAGCGTGACAAAAGAGTGTCAGCCAAAACCCGATCAGATCAGGGTAGTTGCATTTTCATCGGATGGCCGCGGGGAGTATGTAACTTTTTAAGATGAACAAACCAAAGGTGGTCTGGACCTATCCGCTCTATCATTATACGATAAGTGAGAATCAGGTCGCGACGAAGAAGAAGGTACTGTAACGAAAACATCCTCAGCTTGAGTAACCCATCAGGATAGAACTGGTGCGGCAACCAGTGGACTTGTTTGGCTGCGATTCTTAAGATCCGCACTGCATGCATCCTGTCAAGTGTCAGACAAAAAGGATAACCCTGGACGCAACAACCCAGTTGCATTTTAACAAAGGCCGTAAACAAGTTAACAAACAGTTCTTCCATTAGAATCCCAAATGAGCTACGGATCCTCCAGGGGGTTCGAAAACTCTTGCATCACGCCTACTTCCAGTCTCGCTGGATATAAATTCCTGAGAGAAAGTGATCCCTAAGTCAGTTTTCTGGGATATGTAAGGGATTTTATTATCGCCAAGCATGTATTGCGTTGTCGGACTATTTGTTCCTATGCGCAAAACTAAACATTTGCTGTAATTTATTCGCATCTGCCACAGAACGGATCGGTTTGTCAAGAGCCTGTTGCAGTAGATGGGAGCCACCAGGTTCACTCACAGTGCATCAAAACGTCCTTTTGTTTACAGGAAGTTGCTTAACACGGTTTGTAATGAAGGGGCAAACTTTAGCTTCCTTCCAGTCGGCGGGCAAGGTGCAACTATTAAAGAAATTTCTCAAAAGGCAAGCATAATGACAACAAATTTTATTTGTTAATTCATAAACTAATTTCGGATGGATGTCAACAACATCAGCGAGTTTGGTATGGTTCAGTTGTCGCAGCGAGGAACGCACCTATGCCTCTAACAAGGTGATATCGAGGAAAAAATAGCCTCCCGGAACTTTCTTCTCTAAATCGTTAGTAATTAAAGGTGACTCGAGAGTAAACGTTTTCGTATATTGCTCGCCGAGAAAGCCGGCCATATCGTAGTTGGTATGCGCATTAACCCCATCAGGTCCGTGCGAAAGCGAGATGGATGGATCTGCTCGGCAACGTCTACTGAAGTCAGCGACAAATAACTTGGGATTGCTTGAATCTGTGTTTACTAGCTCCAGTTTGTAAGGAAGCATGGCACTGCTTACGTGCTGCTTACACATGTTCCGTGCCACTCGTCAACACAGCAAGACTGCATATGATAATTTCGAAAAGTAAATCCGCGAAACGTTGTCTCGCCTGTTTAGCAGTTGTCATGTGATGTTGCACACCGTAGAACGACAATCAACGAGAACTAGGCTCATTGAGGGTTCCAAAGATGATGGTGCTTCCGAGCATCCTGCGCTAATATGCATTGCAGAGAACCTTATAGGAGCACGTATGAATGCGAATAGCCGAGGGTACAATCGGTCTGTAAGATACATTGGTTTATATACGTTAGTATTCAAACAGATTGACGGCAGTGCTCCAGGATGTGGTGCTTTTCGCTTGGCAAGCGTTCCCGTCGCAACGAGACTGGACAATAAATTGATGCGACGGTTTGCATACCTCATTGACCCATTGTGCTATTGTGGGCGGTGCCTCCGGGCAAATTGAGTGCTACTCCTAAAAGTTTGGTTAATGGTGAGAAGTCAGACAAACTCTTGGTCCTCCAGGTTAGGTGTTTGAAATGGGGTGGTGTCCATTTCTGTAAAACTAAATCATTGCCGCCACCCCGCTGCCTTGCGGACAGGCTTTTGAGCCAAAGGCTTTAGATGCGGGCCGTATCGTCCTCCTATATATGTCCCTGCGCCCTGACAGTAACCTAACCCACATACAACCATGACATTTTCTTCAAAAATAAACTTCATCCTGCATCGGCCATCTCCCAGATTTCCAACGGTCGCCTTATCTACTGTATACAGCAGGGCGGATAAGCGGACACAAGCTACTGCTGGCGCCCCCTTCTTTCTTCTCCACCTGTTTCTCTTACTCCCATCCCGACCCCCATTACGAACATTGCTTCTAAACTTCCCAGTTTAATCGAGAGCAACCGAAGTGTCACTGGAGTAGAACCATCTGCAGCCACTATCCTACAGCACCCATCGGACGCCCATCGGCAAAAGTCCCTTATAATGCCACGCTGTCACGTTACCATGGCGATGTTCAACGTTTGCACTCTAAGAGAAACAGGTCAACATGCTGCACTCGCATGCACCTTGGACACACTGGGTATTGGTGTGTTGTGTGTCGGAAACTAGGATCAATATCCCTAACGGGGTTATTGAATTAACTTCACCCGGCTTATCCACTCGTCATTCGTTGCATGCATCCGGAGTCGCCGAAGCAGCACTCAATGGTCATTCTGGTGTAGGTATCATTCTATGCTAAAAGGCTTAGCCATAGTTGGTTGATTGAATTCCGGTGAACATCCATTTATATGCAGCCCGTTTGACGACATGGGCTAAGGTGCATTCACGAAGTAGTAAAAAACGATGTTGTTTGTGATTTCCGTTTTGCTCCTACCGACTGTAGTTCTAAGGATGCAAGAACACATTCCATCACGAAGTGAACGTCCCACCACGCAGTGCTACTAGTTCGGATATTATAGTACTGACAGGGGATATGCACGCACAAGTAGGGCGTCTGAGCTATTCAGAAGCTCTGTTGGGTGTTAAATAAGAGCTTACCTCCCAACGGACTGACAACGGTGAGCATCTGCCGCAACTGTGTGCAAAGCACCAGTTGTTTCTCAGTAGCACTGCTTTTAGACAGTGGGCGCCGAAGCGCCACTTGGCGTCCTCATGTTGCTTGCCAGCGATGGACCCAAATTGATTACGTAACCAACAGTTACAGATGGCCTGGTTCCATCCTGGATTGCTGCTCGTACTGGAGTACCTGCCTCGACTCTGATCATGCCTTGCTAAGCTGTCCAGTCTCCATGAACTCAAGGCGCACCAAGCGTCTCCTCCAACTGGTAACTGTGAAATTATCTCAGCCCCGGCTATGCAAGCCTATCAAGACCAGTGCGTACCGAACTTTCGATGTCTTGTCCTAATGACACTGAGGTTCACTGGAATAGGAACTCGGCCGCCATGCACGACGCAGGAGCTTCTGCTTGTGGCACTATCGATGATCACCGCACCAGTCACTGGATATTCAAGAGGTCATTGAACCAGTTGGAATATAGAAGACACCTGCCGTCTGGCTCTGAACAGAACGTGTGTAGACAGGCTATTAGGCGTGAACTAAAGCAGAGCCTACGTGCTGATCAGTAGGGCTCAAGAAATAGAGGAGACAGGAGCAGTAGACAATAACCGCAAGCTCTTCCGTCTAACCAGCAACACAGATCCCAGGAAACCAGGCATCAGTTAGAGAGTCAGAGACAGCGCGGGTGCACTGCTACGCAATAAGGAGCGCCGTATCGCTCGTTTGACGGAACACACAAGCTCAGTTTAGCTGGCCCCAAGTTCCCCGAACACTTCCTACTCGGATGACACAAGACGAGCCATGGAATGTTAGTTTAGAACCTCCGTCGGATGCCGAAGTCCGAAAAGCGATCACAGCCCTTAATCGTTTTCGTTCCGCTAGCCCGGATTCTCTCCCACTTGCACTATTTAAGGATGGATGTGAAGTCCTCTGTAAAGCACTGACGTCCCTATACGAACGTATCTGGAAGCAAGAGAGCATCGTGGCTTCGTACTCTATACTCGAACACTACAGATCGCGTCGGGGTCTACGGTGTCCTATCGGATAGCTTTCCGACTATAAGTGGCGTTCGTCAGGGTTGTCCGATTTTCCCATTTTTGTTCACTTTCGTCGTGGATTCTATCATGAAGTGTTCCTTTGCGGAATCTCACGATGTATTCGTTGAAGTGCTGCCTGGTTAAAGGTTAGTTGATCTAGATTATGTGGACGATATCATCTTGCTTTTCGATGATATCGGGGCGGCACAATCAACCCTTAATAGCCAGTCTAGAGTAGTCCCTTTGTTTGGTATACAATTCCGTCTTCAAGGTGCAAAGTGTTGATGAATGACCACCAGCCACTTCATGACCACTTGAATCTTGCTAACGAGGAACGCTAGGTGGTTGATCATTTCACTTATCTTGGCAGCTGCATCAGCAATGACGGGCGCATAGAAACTGACGTCAGTTCACGCATTGCAGTGGCCAGAGCTGCGTTCTTGAACCAGCGGCATCTTTGGCAACATAAGGGGATTTCCCTCCGTCTGAAGGGTTGTGTATGAAAGACCACAGTGAGGAAGGTTCTGGTCTATGGTAGTGAGATTTGGCCCCTTCCGTCTGAAAATCTGAGGCGCTTTCAAGTCTATCATCATCGTTGTCTGCGAAGCATTGCTGATGTCGGATGACACCAGCGTGTCCGGAAGGGCTTCTATGATACTATCCGTTAAGCGGAATTTATAGGTATTGTAGACACTTAAACTCGGGTCAAATTAGCGTGCAACATCAAAACCACGACAGTCGTAGTGGTTATCCGACCTCAGTAGTGCGTAACCAAGTATGAATGTTCCACTGTCCATGAATTCCGCAGACAACCACGTTTCAGTGAAAGCAAGGACTTCTGGGTAATAGTGGTCCACAAGTGCACCAACTTCGCACAACTTACTACACAAGCCTCCCACGTTACTGATTACTGTAATAAATGTATTGGTACGGTTGGTACAGGATGGCGCGCGACCAGGATGTGCTCTAGCATAACGGAAGCGGACCGCCGGTGCAGGACCCGAAAACCCACCAACCGCAGACAGATTTCCCCGCCGTGCGACCTGCTTTAATGTCTTGGATGGTTGCACCTAGTTTCTCCCTGTCCGCTAGTGGACGGTCCGGCTCTATGCTGACTCCAGTAGCTCTTCGTTTAAAAGCAAACCGACTAAGTGCTTGTCGCTCCACAGGTGTGGAAACGACCACACATTTAATCGAGGCCTTATGGTATGACTACTGATCAATGCTTCTCCAAACCTGGTTAGCTTACGCAAAGTTATTCCAGGGAATCCAGGAAGTAGGAGTTTAGTAACGAGAATTTCAAACCATTCGGGATCATGTGGCATCCTTTCTTTCGGAGATGCGACAGGACGCAATGACATTTCTAAAGATTACACTACTATTGATGTACATGTCACCCCGAAGTGGGGCGTTTACACCGCGTGTTACAAATCCACTGGGTGGGGACAGGTAAAGGGAGCAAAACCGATTTAACACAATCTTCAAATATAAAGTACGGGAACATCCTTCTGACGATGTTCAAGAAACCGGAAAGCACGATTTAAAACAGTGGCTATCATCATTGAAACAGTTTATTTGGATGATAATGTGGCGCTATCGCTCATCAGGATAACTCTCACACTAAAGTATAGAGGATTCGGCCCTAGAATCCTAACACTTGTGGTTCAGTCAGAGCAACAAGTAACGGGGTTTTGGATCGATGGTAGAGAAATCGGATCCATCTTCCTTCTCAACTTCGGTTAAAGGTCGCAGAAGCTTTGCACAGCTCAAATACTAAAGCACGTGAAGCAACAAGCATGCCGAAAAACACACAGAAGCGTAACTTTACTGCTGTTTTAATTGGCTCTGGCGTAGGTCTAAAAGAAGATTAAGAAGCACTTTGGCCAAATAAAGTTTCAGACAAGGTATCATTATCCCGTCAAAAAGACGAGTAACTGCCGACATCACATCGGTCGGCATTCGAATACACTAGTCCCCTTCACCCAACTGTGGGCTCCTAGAGACCGAGAAACTGGCCTGTTTGCATACGGGTGCTCAGGGTCTATTTAATAAACTGACCGAACTGAAAGATCGCCAAGCTTCCGGGTCATATGATATCATCGTATCACCGAGACGTGGTTACACACGGGAAGGAGGGACGCTGAAGTTTCGATACCGGGCATGTCGCTGATCCGGAAAGATAGGCTCACAAAAGGTGGAGGGGTAATTCTGTAGTACCCACACGACTTAGAGTGCGAAGTCGTGGAGGATTGAGACTCGCAGTTCTCCGACTCTTTGGTTGAGCTTGCAGTTAAAAGGCAGGGACGCTTGCCTTGTTGTCTTGGTGTACCGCCCCCTAACTCTACACCCTATACCGACTGCCACCTAGCGGCTGCGTTAAGATGCATTTTACAACGAATGTACACTCACATACTTATCATAGGTGATTTCAACGTTCATTGTGTAGAAACTCCTGCCACGATCGGAGAACAATTCAAAGCCGATCTACAAGATCTCGTAACCACTCTTCCTCCTTACAACCACATCACTTTGCCCACTCGATTCAGAACAGGTAACAGGCCATCTGTGCTGGGTCTTGTGCATACCAACGAGGAGCATAGGATTGATGTGATGGTTTGAGACTGCCCGTTTAGTCGCAGTGATCACGAAGTCATCAGTTTCAACTTCGTCTGCTATGCGGAATATCGGAATGAGAACGATGAGACAGTGCCAACCATCAAAATCTACAATCGATACCTCCAGTTGATCAGCGTTACTACTTGGTTCTTCCTTGCCGAAGAACCCAAGGAATTTGCCTGGCTCGAGTTCGTTAACAAATTCAGTCAGCTGATTGCAGAGGCTTCAGAGATAAGAGTTTGCAATAAGTGTACATCAGTTTCTTTCGTTAGGAGCAGAAGGGGAGATGGAGGGCAGTGCGCCACGCAGCATGGCGAGTGTACAGATAAGCACCAACACCAGACACTTGGGAAAATTATGTGGCGCAACATAACCATTGCACACAACTGCTTAGAGAAGACAAAGCTGCCTATCAGCAGTACATAGCAAAAACGTTAAGTGCTAACCACAAACTGCTGAACAAACACTCAAATAGACTACGAAAGGTGAGGCAAGGCTTTCCTTCACTCAGAACGGCCGATGGCCCAAGGAGAACGGCTGTGGATGCAGCAACCGCGCTGCGGAGGCAATTTGCCCCCACGTTTCAGAAGGTCTTGCCTCCAAGCGATTTTTTAACCTTTTCCTCTCCATGCCAAAACTAACCCACATCACATTTACAGCGGGGCCTGTATTGCAAAATCTGATGTCTCTAGGCTAACACAGCTCGCCGGTGTCGATACCATTCGTCCAGTCATTGAAAGCAGCAGCATGTCAACTGGCAGGACATCTAGCTCAGTATTTCCAGCGCTGCTTAGACCAGAATCAAGTTCCATGGCGGGGCAAACGATAAGTCCTCATTTATATATTTAAATTACTAACTGTTTTGATATCATTATTATAATTATTGGTATGTCGATATCCCTAACATTAATGCAACGGGACTTGTGAAGCAACATTACTAAACCTGTATAAATTCATTGTTCATCGTGCAACTTATCCCCTAGCGGTTTAGAATCACTGGTTGCTCTAAAGGGAGCTTTTGGATCTAGCAAAACGGCGATGCACACTGTTCCGGTCGCTTTGTACTCGGGGGACATGCCATACACGCTGCGGCCCCATTCGCATTTACCTTAGGTAATGTTACTGCCTTCTTAGTCTACCTTCGTTTCCCTTGGTCGGTTGTATGAGCTAGTCACAACTTCTCCTTAGGTGCTGAATTGAAGACACCGTCTAGCCCTCATCGGAGTCGGTAAGATCGTTAAGCTGCTCGAGTCCGTGGAGTCGCACTAACGATCGATATTCCGCAGACCAGGTACCCAGAAGATTTCAAGGTTACCTACAATCCCCGTCACTTCTAGGTCCAGTTAAGGCACCAAAGAAAGCAGGTTTTTCATGCATTCTAACCTGGAAACAAATGCCAAAGAACTTATATCCACAAGCGAAACGCAGTGAGTTCTGTGTTTGTAACAACTGGGACAAGTAAAAAGGACTCTCTCACTATTCGCCATCACATTATACTACTCTGTTCTTAAGCCAGTACATGTTCCGTTAAACCAGTGTCATCAGATGTCACACTGAATCTAGTAATGCAGTTGGTCATTGGTTCTAGGAAATTCCAGTTACCGCATCGTGTCTCTGATTCCGATGGCAGTAGACTGGAGAACGAGTTAGGGGAGACTCCATTAGCCGTCACCAGAGGAAATGTAGGCAAGATGTCAAGGAAAAATAAAATGCCAACTGGATTTCAGAGACCCACTAGACACAAAACGTAGGACTCAATCGAATTTTACCAGACGTGATTCGTTCGTACGGATTTAGACTAACTAAAGAAACAGGTTGCAACCCACACGGTGAATCACTGGTAAATGGCGATGTAGAACCAGTAGTGCTACGGGAAGAGAGCAGCGACGCAAATCTAAAAGTTCTCCAGGAAAAACAACAAGAGAGCAGAAATTCCGAAAGCGACTGTGGATCCGTATGACCGGGATCTAAGGTTATCAATAATTTGAGTATTCTCAGATCAGTTAACGCCCACATCAATAGACGGAAACTTCTGGAGCGAAAATGTGAGCGAGTACATAGGTGAAGAATTTGTATCTCACTGACTACGAGTGGTTCGCTAATGAAAAACCGCCTTTGTGAACGAATTTGCACGCCGTAGAACGACAATCAACGAGAACTAGGCACATTGAGGGTTCCAAAGATGGTGGTACTTCCGAGCATCCTGCGCTAATATACATTGCAGAGAACCTTATAGGAGCACGTATGAATGCGAATAGCCGAGGGTACAATCGGTCTGTAAGATACATTGGCTGTTATGCGTTAGCATTCAAACGGATCGACGGCAGTGCTCCAGGACGTGGTGCCTTTTCGCTTGGCAAGCGTTCCCGTCGCAACGAGACTGGACCTTAACTTGGTGCGACGGTTTGCGTACCTCATTGACCCATTGTGCTATAGTGGGGGGTGCCTCCGGGCACATTGAGTGCTACTCCTAAAAGTTTGGTTAATGGTGAGAAGTCAGACAAACTCAGTCTCCTGGTCCTCCAGGTTAGGGGTTTGAAATGTGATGGTGTCCATTTCTGTAAAACTAAATCATTGCCGCCACCCCGCTGCCTTGCGGACAGGCTTTTGAGCCAAAGGTTTTAGATGCGGGCCCTATCGTCTTCCTGTCTAGGTCCGTGCGCCCTGACAGTATCCCAACCCACATACAACCATGACATTTTCTTCAAAAATAAACTTCATCCTGCATCGGCCATCGCACAGATTTCCAACGGTCGCCTTATCTGCTGCATACAGCAGAGCGGATAAGCGGACACATGCTACTGCTGGCGCTCCCTTCTTTCTTTTCCACCTGTTTCTCTTACTCCCATCCCGACCCCCATTACTAACATTCCTTCTATACTTCCCAGTTTAATTGACAGCAACCGAAGTGCCACTGGAGTAGAACCATCTGCAGCCACTATCCCACAGCACCTATCGGACGCCTATCGGCAAAAGTCCCTTATAAGGCCACGCTGTCCCGTTTCCATGGCGACGTTCAACGTTTGCACAATAAGAGAAACAGGACAACAGGCTGCACTCGCACACATATTGGACCCACTGGGTATTGGTGTGTTTTGTGTCCGAAACTAAGATCAATGTCCCTAACGGGGTTATTGAATTAACTGCACCCGGCTTATCCTCTCGTTATTAGTTGCAGGCATCCGGAGACGCCGAAGCAGCATCCAAGGTTCAAGCTGTTGTAGGTATCATTCTAAGCTCAAGGCTGAGCCATCGTTGGTTGATTGGATTCCGGTGAACAGCCATTTATGTGCAGCCCGTTTGACGACATCGGCTTAGCTGGATTCACGAAGTAGTAAAAAACGCTGTTTGTATGTGCTTTCCGTTTATGCTCACACAAACTGCAGTTCTAAGGACGTAAGAACACATTATGTCACGAAGTGAACGCCCTACTACGTAGTTCTACTAGTTCAGATATTATAGTACTTGCAGGGATATGAACGCACAAGTAGGGCGTCTGAGCTCTTCAGAAGCTCAGCTGGCTGGTAATTATGAGCTTAACTCCGAACAGACTGACAACGGTGAGCGTCTGCTGCAACTGTGTGCAGAGCACCAGTTGTTTCTTAGTAGCACTGCTTTTAGACACAGTGGGCGCCGAAGTGCCACTTGGCGTCCTCCCGTAGCTGTCCAGCGATGGACCCAAATTGACCACATAGCCATAAGTTACAGATGGCGTGGTTCCATCCTGGATTGCCGCTCGTACTGGAGTACCTGCCTCGACTCTGATCATGCCTTGGTACGCTGTCCTTTCTCCATGAACTTTACCGCAAGGCGCACCAAGCGTCTCCTCCAATTGGTAACTGAGAAATTATCTCAATCCCCGGTTATGCAAGCCTATCAAGACGCACCGCGTACCGAACTTTCGCTGTCTTGTCCTAATGACATTGAGCTTCAGTGGAATAGGATCTCGGCCGCCATGCACGACGCAGGAGCTTCTGCTTGTGGTACTATCGATGATCACCGCACCAGTCACCAGATTTTCGAGAGGTCAATGAACCAGTTGGAATCTAGAAGACACCTCCCGGCTGGCTCTAAACATAATGTGTCAGACGGGCTATTAGACGTGAACTGAAGCAGAGCCTAAGTGCTGACAAGGAAGCCTGGTGGACCATTCGGGCTTATGAAATGGAGGAGACAGAAGAAGTAGAAAAACCGCCAGCTCTTCCAGATATTTCCCAACAGGGGTCCCCGAAAACCAGGCTTTAGTGAGAGGGTCAGAGACAGCGCGGGTGCGCTGATACACAGTAAGAAACGCCGTGCCGCTCATTGGACGGAACACACAAGATCAGTTCTGCTGGACCCATGTTCCCCGAACACTTCCTACTAGGATAATGCAAGGCGAGCCATGGACGGTTAGTTTAGAGCTTCCATCCGAGGCCGAGGTCCGAAACGCGATCACAACCCTCAACTGTTTTCGGGCCGCTGGCCCGGATTCCCTCACACATGCACTATTTAAGGATAGAGGTGTGGTCCCATGTAAATCACTGACCTCCCTATACGAAGTTATCTAGAAGCAAGAGAGTATCCCTGCTTCGTGCTCTGTACTTCGACACCACAGTCCGGGTCAGGGTCTACGGTGTCCTATCTGATAGCTTTCCGACCACAAGTGGCGTTCGTCAGGGTTGTCCGATTTCTCCATTTTTGTTCAATTTCGTCGTGGAGCGTTCTCTTGCGGAATCTCTCGATTTAGGCGTTGAGATGCTGCCCGGTGGAAGGACGGTGGCCCTAGATTTTGCGGACGATATCGTATTGCTTTTCGACGTTGTAAAAGCAGCCCAATCAACCATGAATAGCCTGTCCCGAGTGGGCCCATTATTTGGTATGCAATTTGCACCTTCAAAGTACAAAGTTGACTGCAGCACCGCTAGCCACTTTATGACTACTTGATGCTCGCTAACTAGGAACACGAGGTGGTTGATCATTTCACTTATCTTGGCAGCTGCATCAGCAAAGATGGGTGCATAAAAACTAACGTCATCTCACGCATTGCAAAGGCCAGAGCTGCCTTCTTGAACCTGCGGCATTTTGGCGACGAAAAGGAAATTTCCTACGTCTGAAAGTTTGTGTGAAAAGGCCAAAGTGAGGGCCGTTCTGCTCTACGGTACTAAAACGTGGTCCCTTCAGTTTGAAGATCCGAGGCGTCTTCAAGTTTTGATTATTGTTGTTTGCGAAGCAATGCTGGCATGGGATGGCACCAGCGTGTCCGAAATAAGGATGTGCATACGCAGGTACTGGGCTGTGATATTCATACTAGGTCCCTTGAATGACAGATAGCACTGAATAATTTGCGTTGGCTTGGGCAAGTGCTACGTATGCCTGTTTACCGCTTACCTTGGCGGGCCTTGTTCAGTCTACCAGTTGTAGGGTGGCGCAAGGCTCGAGAAGTTGAATTTGCAGTGGGAAATGAAGTCACTGACGACCAAACTGGGTGCCGTTGGTCCATCTCGCGCTGCGAGTGGGAGTCCAGATGACTCGCCTTGTGCTTGGCTCGTGAATTTATTGGACGCGGCTCTCAACCGACACCAGTGGCGCGTCTTCTGCCGTCTCCCATTAGAATTGCCTTTTTAAAGTTTGCTCGGTGCTGCGTTATCTGCTGGGTAATGGCTGATTAAGACGCGGGGCAGTGACAGACGCAAGGAAACTGTCTCGCCGATGCCGACCTATGCTTGTACGATAGCCAGCTGTTTGTGCCCGCGTATTTTCTTCGCAAGGTGTAGGCGCCTTGAATCAGAATGACTGCTTAGGGCATTAAGTTTTATAGGTAAGCCCACTTATCTCCTTCTCCTTCTTCTTTATTTCATAGGTCCTCATGTATATATGGCAGCGAAGCATCAGTTCAAATTGTTGATGTACTGCTATTGATGATGATGATGATGAGGATGATGATGATGATGATGGCAAACGTTCTCACCATAAAATCCGTTTGGCAACACTGCGACATGGCGGATGCAAATCGCCACTGAATAATTGCAATTCAAACAACCACACACTACCAAGTTAACCAGATCCACCTTTCACATCATTTCAATATTTTTGGGTATGTACAATAAACTCACTCCCCAGTATCTACCGTTTTAACTTATACACATCCTTGATCTCAGACTTTCGCCACGTTATTAAACTTCCTGTTTATAACCAGTGAAGCCGCCACTTCAGTATATTGTATATATTGTGAGATCAGCGCATTGTATACAAGGCAATGTGCCATTGCCCAAAAATCAATTACTAATTCTTGACAAAGCCAGATTTGTTGTGCCTCGAAGTTTTCGAACAAAAATTATTTATTATTTACTTAGAACGGACGGTTTTCTTTGCATCATGTTGATATTTTCTTGGGATAAAATTGCTTTCAAAACAATCACGATAACGTTTGATTCTGCGAGAGAAAAGTGAACAATCCGAAAAAGCAATTTGCAACATCATGTATAAAAGCGGTTGACCGCGACGTCAAATTTGGTATCCTACGAACCGACCTTAATTGAAATAGATTATGCTCAAATCCTTAGCTAGCAAGGACAGTGTAGTAACAACGCTTAGTGCGAGCACACAGAAAGGGCAGTAAGTGAATTTGGAATTACGCTTAGCTCGTAGGAACAGTAAAACAGGAATGTCACGATAATGTTCAAGAACAATCACCACAACCGCCGCAGTGCAAATGATGTTCCGGGTTTTTTTTTGACTTAATTGACGCATAGAAAGCAGGAAAATCCTTAAAATCATGATATTTGAAACACATTTTCTTGACTGATGTGTAGTAGTGTGGAATCGGTTATAAGTCAGCAAATTCGTCATGCGCCGGGCTATATCACAGTTAACCGTCCATCAGGTTGGTCCGTGGATGTCACCAATGGCTAAGTGGCACTATCTGCTGGAATCCTGTAGTCATGGGTGTGCAACCCGCATGGGTCGGGTGGAAAGTCCACCACTGACGAGACCAAGAAAGTGGAAACGCCGGTTTCTTGTGCTGATTGGGACTAACGATGATGAATTTGTTGAATATTTCAATGAGTATTTTAGATGGTTATTTTGGAACAGGTAAATTTAATAGATGGCGTGATATTCTCCCGCTTTTTGGGTGAGATGGTTTAGGCAGTGCAGAATGATATTTTACAGCTCGAACATCAACAAGTTAATATCCGGGGAAAGGAATCATCATTCTTAAGTTATCGATCTGAGTAGCACAAGTCACACAAGTTACTGCGTTGCAATGACCGATGGTAATGTACTTGTCCATCAGCGCGTCCGCTCAATCTGGTTTCCTAAAAGGAGAGTTTCACTGCCCTGCGGTCACTACTTTGAATGTGGCGCGGTTCACTCACGAATGCGCTGAAGATTCTGGTTGCTAATAATAGGTCAGATACATTGTATTGTCTAGTCGGCGCAGGTACATGCTGAGTCTAATGACATGCCGTGACGCCTTCATGTATTCTGGTCGTCCAGTCTGAGAGTCTCAATCTATGTATGATAGATTAAATTGGCCACCCATTATTTCGTGAAACCAGATTAGTTCGGAACCATGGTTGTACAGTGTAAGAAGCTTTTCTACTCATGATGTATAACCGTCTGGAGGGTCGCACATAGTATTTGTCAGAAAATCTAGTTGTCACCCAGTGCTGCGTAACCAGATTCAGTTTTCCTTGTTACCAATAGTGTGGTTGGTAGAGCGCTGTGGATTTCCTAGATGTCACAACGCACTCGTTAAAATACCGCCGTAGTATTTCACACCTATTTATTCGTATAAGTTTTACATGAGCATAATATTCACTAGCGTCCGGAAGATATTATTTCATTTCTTATAGTCTAGCATTTACTACACCCGATTAATTAGTTCCGTGCATGCAGTCACTACATTTTACCAACGCGTCGTCTCGGGCCGTTATTGATCAGTTAAATTTTTATTCAAAATAATTACCATTTCTTTAATATACCTCCCTTTGAGTAACGGCATTTCAGTATGGGAACTTGTGCACACCACTCTGTCCGATCGCAACAATTACTGATAATTATGCCATCAGAAATATACACAAATGCCAATGGTACTTTCACCCACCCAATCCACAGCGCGCCTTTTTCCGAGTACCCACCATAACAAGTGCGTACGTTTTAGATTTCATGTCATTAAGCATGAATATTTGGCTACTGATTAACTGGCATCTTTCGATTAGATAAAAAATTACCCCGACAGTGCCAGATACATTATGCGGAATTTCATAGATAGCACTCGGCGAAGCTGAGTGGAACTAGTGAGCAGAATTCCACCAATACCCGTTTGTGCACAAAATGTGAGCAGTCCTATTAATATGACCATATCATAAACATACTAAAAGCTTACATACACAAATGAATTTGCTGAGAATCACTGTAGGTGCCAAGCGAGCATTTTCAGTCAACTCAGGCTAAACGTTTTACTTTATTTACCCATGATGTAACTAATAACTTCCATTCTAGAATCCATCCATTTTATGTATCTCTGTTCTTTCTATTTACCTCAGTTTATTGCTTTGTGCTTCACGATGGCACTTTCCGCCGAGGAGAAGGCAAAAGAGGAGTGCGAGCAAAGATGCGCCGAAACACATCGGGGAAAATACCACTTGGTCCACATGTTCGTATGGGAAGCATACTGGTTTTGTAGGTTGGCATGCTCGGCTTTCGCAAAGTGAGTACTACAGGAATATTATAAAACTCACCATTTACAGGAATACATTTCATTGTACATTCGCCAAGCATTCTTATTTAGTTCCCGGGAGTCAGATGATTTCGAGAGAACTAGTTACTTTATGTTACGTTAGAATTTACTGAAATGCAATAAAAGATATGGGTTCGACACTAGGTGGCTTTTTAAATCTTTCGCCGCTGTGTTGCTCTAATCACAAATGTAGGATAATTAAATATTTTAGCAGAGGTAGCGCAAAATCCTATACTATACAATACACGGCTACAAAAGCAGCTAGTCATTTACATATTCATTAACAAATAAATTTGGTGTTAAGCCCAAATTTAAAGTTTGATTACTGGCGGTGGAGTGTCATTCGGCCGAACTGAGGAGCTTGATCAAATGGAATTTATAGCGTATTCTACCATACAATTGACGAATGTTCCGATACAACCCGCCAGTTCCATCACTCGATTCATACTTGAGTACCGTATGTGTGAAAACCTTCGTGAATAATTCAGGATAGTCAACAACAGAGCGCCACTCGCCTGCAGATTCGTCGCTAATCAGATGGCTGGAACTTACTCTGTGTGCACACACCGAACACATCGCCAGTCTCGCCTCGCCTCGGTGGCTACCTTTTCCTAAACAAACTACTGGCTAACGTCAGATCAACTTTGACAATCATCTTCACTTCGACTGCATCTTATGCAACCCACTCATTTCCGTAATTGCATCTAAACGGTTGAGGATATACGCTGAATAGCGCAACTAATCCAATGAAAAAGTTGTTCATTCTCGATATTTTGAAAGCAAGTAAGCTCAGAAATCAAATACCTCAATACCTTGGAGTCAGATGATCCTAAAGAGTTTAAACTGCTGATCAAAATTTCAAGCTCAAAGTATGCGTCACAAGGTTTAATCGTGAGTCGTGTTACATCATACAAACGTGTAAAATAACATTTGGAATATAAGCATTCAAGTGCAGCACTAATTTTGCGGAGAGTGGAATACTTTCAGAACGAAGCCATTGAATGGCTGTATAAATCCTCTAAATCATAAATAATATATGCACAATCGGTAGTATGGTAAATTGGAAAACGTGTTCATGAAAAAATGAGAATAGATGTTGTTGGGCTTACTATGGTCTTCCTATTGAGGCATGCGTAAAAGTACAGATATGCTCACATGATGCTAATTAGGAGTCCTCCTAATTGGAATATAGCAACAAATCGCTTAATAACGTTAGAAAGCTTCCAAACTCCCTAGCCCAACTACCTCAACTTGATGCCAGCTTGGTCGTTCCGGTTCACACCGTTCCAGCAAATACTTCGTCCGCAATATTACAATACGTGGTGGATTTTCGCCTGGTATGCGTTGGCCATGTAAGAATCCACATAAGTCCGTTTAACAACACTGCGACGTGGTGGAAGTGACTCGTCACAAATGAAGTCACTACCCCTTGCTTATCTGGATAAGCTCTTCCAAACCACGGATATCAATAGCCTTTTCGCAATTTGGTGGCACAAGTAAACGTTTAAAAATCACCGGCATATATACAATCCCAAAAAACACAACTATACACATAGGCTCCTTCGAACATATATACACACACAAATGTACATCCACTGCTACGTTCAATATGTAGTTTGTACATTTCTCTATCACCGTGGTCCTTTTATCGTGATCATGCCTGTATAGGCGTGCCTAGCATTGTTGATAAAAGTACTTACTAATTTATTTGTAAATTATATGAAAATAGGACAATGTCTCATCAATTCATTGTTAAGAACTGGTTTGTCTGTGGCAAATATGGAATAAACAAGGAGATGGTTTCATAGCTTACGTACGTGAAAGGAGAGGATTTTGTGACGGCATTCCAGCCTGTTAGATCGTATGGTCAGATTCAAGTAATGAAGCATTAAGTTGGTTCAGTTCCAATAGTGGGTGGCAAACCTGGTTTTGCTATCTTCAGTATCTGGTTAACCACTGTGACGTACCCGCGCAAGCGTCGGCATTGACCGTCGTACATTCCTGTAGTCTGAACTCGAATCTAGTAAGGCAAATCTAGCAGGTCCCTTGAGTATCCTCAATAGTAGCGAGTTCAAAATTTCCGACTGGTACCGCGTCCGGTTTGCACATTCCACGTACGGTCGCACGTAGACGTCAAGAATCTGTAAGATGATTAAAGTGTTTAAACCGACCAAAATCACTACGAAGAATCAAATGTGTTGGTTACAGTTTCACAGCGCCTTTTCCAATTGTTTCCAGCAACCGATGTCGTCCATGACACTTCTCCCTATGTCTCACCTCTGAGATTCATACTGCGATATATGTATTTCAGTTTATGCACGCACACCCGATGATGTGGCAAGTAGATCACCTTGCACTTCAATGTTTTGAACTGAAGCATCTTCCTCGTTGACCAGTAATGAAGGCAATCCAGGTCACCGCGGTCTGCATTACCAGTACTCGCTTGCTGTATCTTGGAAAGTATAGACGATGAACATTTCAAAGTCAATGCTGAACAGTAGAAATAATCGCTGTCCAGGCAATAAGCGCTCAAGTGCACTGGATTTCCACCTCAGTCGTGTTGGAGACTGAACCTCTACCACGAATACCCCGTGCAAATGCTCCTACAACTTTCGTGAATGGAGCCGCGGTACTCTGGACTCCGTTTTCCGCATACGCCTAGTGCGCTTAGTGAGATGAAACACTGCGGTGTTGCATTCAGAGGCTACCTACGAAACTGGGATTAGTAAGCAACCAAGCTATCAGACAAAAATGCGCTATCCAAAACAATGATAGCGAATTAATCGAAACTGTAGGACGATAAATGACACCGATGTATTTGGCATTATAAGCTTGCTACATACTTCCATGAGTGTGTATGAAATTTGTGGACAACTTGAGAGTAGGTTTAGTTTACGAGTATGACTGCGTGACAATAACATGGCGGTATTTTAGGCATATAAACCAGGAAGCCTGTTTTTTGTTGTTTAGCTCTTGAATTTCGACGCACCCATCGCAAGTTCGGTTAAGCGCTACTCAGCCACTAGCCTCGGTGTGTCATGTGAGGGGCATGCCTCACAAGGATAAACGAAGCCGTGTCAGATCGTCTGTACACAAAGTGCATTGCAGAGTACTACAAAGAATTGACAGTAGATGGTTACCAGTAGGGACTAACGTGGCGCTCGACCTATCAGGTTAAAGTGACTGGGAATAGCAATCAGTAAAACATGTGGATGCTTAGGTGCTGGAAGCCCCATCTAACTGGATGGATAGACGTTTCAGGTTCCCACAAGATACTTTGTAGCAACTTTTCAGAGGGACTTCATGGATCTGGAACTATGCACAATTGCATCTGAATTTATTTATGTAACGCGAAACTCACCAGGTAGAAATACGTGTTAGTGATTTGCTTTCAGTGAAACAACTGTTGAAACGAAATAACCCGAATGGTGTATTTATATTTGTATGAGCACACAACTGCTCAACAAAGGGATCTGTAAATAAGCATTCTATAAAGCGAGCTTAGAAAACACTTTGATTCGTTCGATCGTTGAAGGACATCCTCAGGTCCTCCAGTAGGGAAACATATTTTTAACAAGCACTTGTTCACTGTCACCCGACGGTCGGCAACAGTTCTGAGGGTTTTGCTGGTAAGCTTGATTGCAGTGACTATTGAAGTAACCCCAATGAATTCTGGGCTGACCAGGTCGCTAAGTGACTTCCTAACTGGTACTTGGTGCTCGAAAGGAATTGAACACGGGAGTGCCTTGGATGTCAAAATTAATGGGCTTGATAAGCATGCCAGCTGAGGATTTCAAACATTGTGCCACAACTGATCGAAGCTTGAAATGAAGTGAGTCAGAAGCAAGTGATAACGAAATGCCCGGACTTTTAATACATTTAAGTCCTATGTTGGAATGACCAGAAGATACAACAAAAGCACACGATTCACTTGACTTAAAAGTGTCCTCTGACAGAAATATTTCACATGAGCCAAGAATGGAAAGTGCAGGAGCAATTATGCGTTTAACAGAAAGAGCTATTGGTCTCAATGAATCATTCGGAGTCAAGGTTTCGTAGTACGAACTCGGAATATAAGACACAATAATATTGGTGTCAATGATAAATGGATATTGAAGTCCAAATTTGACAAAAAAGTTTTGGTCATGTGAGGAGAAGTGTCACAAAAAGGTTAACAATTGTTAGCGAAGGAAATTCTGAAGATAGCGTCTGTTCATCCGTCGCTACTTGTGCTATACATGCTTTCGAACGACGACGTGCGGACTGAAAACACTTGTGATTACGGAACTTGCAATTCAGTCGCGAATATTTATTACAGTATGACTACAACCGTTCCGATGTCCTCGACCATAAATAGTGCGTTCGTTATTGCTCTCCTCGTAAGTAGTTGAAGCATTGAAATTAGGCGGTTTCGCTTAAATGGACTTCAGTTTGCTACTGCTGTCGTATAACAGTGAAGCTTCTTCCAAATATGGAGCTCTCTAATCGTGGTATTATTCACAACCGGCACTGACCGAATGAAAAGTGGACTTAAGCAGAAGAATTAATTTTTGCTGCTAGTTCGGAAAGTTTATGCTCTCAAATTTTCCAAATGGGTCTGCAACCGGTCACCAAAATTGTAGCGTGTAGCTAGCGTCAGTAGTTGGAGGATAAAAGCACGTATATTTTGATCATATTTGCGCATAAGGGTGTATTGCTTTGCCTCTTCTGCTTTTACGAATTTTGCTGGCTGAATGTGCTTAAGCGTTAACACATTCAGCGAATCATATTGTAATGAAATCGATGGGTCAGGAAAACCCAAATTCTTCACCAGTCTGTTAGCTTCCAGTTCAATAGTACTGAGAAAATGAGCCGGTTACCTCTCATCGTTTCTTGTGATCTATTTTTGTAATACTGACATCTAGAAATGTTCCATGTAACCCACGATATCGCGACAGTTGCAATGAATTTTTAGCTTACATAGATTGCACTGATCCTTGGTAAAATAGTTGTGATATTGTAAGATGTATCCGAAATCGGAATCAACCTAGTTCGGACTAGCAGAATTGAAATAGGTTTGTCTGTGACCCAGAATAATTGTTAAAGCGGTATAAGGAGCGCACAGCAAGTGCACTTGGAAATCGGATTAATCAATTGGTAAGTGCACTGACTATATAAATACAATAAAACTAGTAAAATATAAGGTTGTTCAAGAACAGTCCCGGCACATTATTATCACCAGACTTAAACAAGTTAACCGTCAAACATTGGGAACTACGGCCCCATCAACCACACGCATAATCTTTTGCGAGTGATAAATGAAATAGCTAGGAAAACATTGTTGAACTTCCTGCTTAGTCACAATCTTTCAAGTAAACAACAACACAGAGTTCCGTTATCCAAATCTACTCAGACATGTTAATTTGAGATCTTAAGCCACATGACTCAACAGGTTGACACAAAACGTACACAAATCATCATATTCCAGTACATGAGAAAAGCTTAGATAGAATACCACGCCCCGAACATTATGTTTGTTGGGTGGAGCCTCAGATACTAGTCGGTAACGATGACACATGAGGAAAGCATCAAATACGGAACAATAGAGAAGCTAGAGGCAGCTGCATAAAAAGTATTTCTTACAGGCTACAAGAGATGTAAGGCGAACCAGCAAGGATGAGGAACGTGTTGCGTAAAACTCACCAGAGCAAGCGGAGACGGATATACATTTAATAAAACATATGGACATTGGGAACTTACAGGCAACATTAACGTCTAATATTGTGAAAGACTGGAAAGGCATGTTTATTATGCGCTAAAAGAGCACCCTACCATAAGGGTGAGGTATGAAAACCTTCGATAAAATTTACCGTATGGGAGAACAGGAGGTGCGAATGTGTGCGAAGGGCAGCAGATGAACATAAGCACGGGATTGCAAGCGTTCGCTGGGTTCATGCTGCTTTGTTATTAGTTAATGGTTGGCGTGTGGATTGGAGTGCATCGTCGGTCGGCCTCCTAGCTGGGCTCTGGGGGACCGCAATAATGCTGGCCAGTCGTGGAAAAGGAGCGACAAGACATTTCCTTCGCAGCAGACCCGACGATGCTTCTGGTAAGTGCCACTCCCTTACCACGATCGAAGTCAACGATACAAACGGTCCTCGTGCCACTAAGAAAACTGGGCATCTTCATCGTCGTCACGTAGCCAGCCGTTCGGGTCTAATCCGGTTTTGGGTGTCTGCGGTCAAGGGCGAATTTTTGTCATTTGGTTCAGTGGCGTGCCTTGGGCTGGCCTTCGAGAGTTGCGTTGGCGGTTTCGGTGGTGAAGATTGTGGAAGATAGAACTATGAGGGATGGGCTAGAGTCGGGCGAGTGCGGCTTAATGCCGGAGAGGTCATATGGAAAGCAGAATAAAAACAAATACACGCTTTTTCTCTATTTCAAAATGTTTGGTGGTGTTTTGTCAAATTTGCAAATATTTTGTTGGTCGAACGCACGACCACCACCAAAGGCGATAACATGCGTGTCAAGGCAAATAAACAATCTTCACAAAATCAATAAAACGGACGGGATGTTTAACTGATTTACCACGGCGGTCGTTTGCCTGAAGTTTTGACAGGGTAGACAGAGGGTCAGTGGAAAATTGATTTGGGTTTTCTTTTACTCGGGAAGTCACCGCCGGTGCGGTTGCTTATGTGATAGCATCATGATGGGTTGCAGATGTTTCGTTAAGTAGAGATAATTTGAGGTGGTTGATGAACGTGTTGTTCACTGCCTGTCCTCGTCTAACTTGAAGTGCTTCAGAGTTTGTTGCAGAACTCTGGAAGGGACAGTGCAGGGAGATTGGAGAGGGCGCCGCACTTAGTCGGTGCAGTTAGAGTGTCCGCTGTGCATTTGCCCAAATTTGGTCCGCCCACGAGGCGAAATCAGGAGTATTGAATGTACGCTTTGTGCTAGGGCGGAAACAAAGTTAGACGGAGCATACACGAGGATGCGGGTTTGAAACAAATTCTCCAGGCAAGTTTAGTGTTGTATCGTAAACTAGCTTTGCTGGTGCACACTGTAAGTCAGCTTTTATGCTGCTGCAAATGCCGTAAAAGGTCAGCTACAGTCTGAGAATGTGCAAAGCGAGGCTCTTATCTGCTTATGCAGTCGTTCAACTATTCCGTTGGCTGTGGGATAATGCGCTGTCGTCTGATTGCGGATAGCCTTAACGGTTGTAGAAAGTATGGAATTGTGAAGTTTTGAAGGTGTTCCACAGTCAGTTGTGGGGGTAGATTGGCATCATTAATGGGGAAACCAGTGGTCCGATAAGGTTTGCAGTCTGTAACGAAGATGGCTTCTCGTTAGCTGTTTAAACAACATACACTCATTATACACGTTAGCTAGACCTAGAAAATATCTCAGCTACCTTAAAGCAATATATGAGAAAAGAAAGGAAAACGTGCAGCAAAAGCAAGCCAGCTGAGCTACCAGTAACGGATGGATATCGTTCTAGAGAACTAACTGCCGGTTATTGTACCGAAAATATCAAAATAAGCGTCGGAAATGAGGGAATGTTGTGGCAGGGGAAGGAACAATGCAACATACAAAACCAAAGCCATTGAGATCAGCTTCTAGCCATGTCAACGATTGTATCCAGATGGTGTTCATAGTCTTTCTGACCCAAACGTGGCTAGATTCAAAAGAAGGACTTCCATCCTCTTGACCAAGTCATCGCTCGGAAATCCCACCTATTTTTTGACGCACACCGCTGGTGCGCAAACAATGCACGCTGCAGAACTCCGTGGGCCGGACGGGCAACCTGTGGCACAGCCATCCGAGCCTGGCGCAATACATAACTTTGCTGACCAGTTTGTAGGACAAGTAAACCCTAGTCCGAGACAGTGCGCAATTGTAAACGCAGAAGGCAATCGGAGTCGGATACACCGGAATCTATTCCATGGGCTACAAGAAGACGTGGACAGATGAAGCGAGACAAGAGCAACACCTTAGGGCGGGAACTTACAAGGCGGCCAAATGTCGAGCCGGATGTAGGTCAACATGGTTGAAATGTAAGGTGGATTAAAACAAGAAAAAATAATGTACAATTAGTCATCAGCGAAGTTGTGCGCAAACGATAATAGTTATCTTTTGGGAAGCTGTAGTGCACCCCCTAGAAGGCTGAACAAAGGAAGCTTTCGAAATCGAAAATGACGGGTGAATCGTAGTTAGTTAGACAAATGGTGCCGAGTGAGTAGTCGTATGGGTAAAATGGGGTTCGCCGGAAGTCGGGGTCCGCTGTGCCGTTTGTGATTGATCATTTATTTATTGCAGCGCAGAGTGCATTTCAGCGAGTTGTTGGAGCGGGCTTGTCGGACTAGAAAAATACTGGCTAGCTCAGAAAAAGACCGACAGGACGTCAATTTCCGCTCCTGCCAAACGTTGAGCTTGGGGGTGGTCTCTCCCCCAGCCGCACCTCCTTCGCGCCAAAACGACCCTCGTTCCACGGAGAAACGGTCATTGTCCTACGAAGAAACGAACGTCGTCCCAGGAAGAAGCGACCCTCATCCAGCGGAGAAACGGCCAGCGTTCGCGTCAGGATCTTTCTTGACAGCGCCGATCCTCGAAAGCTATGCTCGTGTGGGCCAATCGATCGAAGGAGAGAGTTGGGGCATGTAGAGACGAGAAAATAGAAAAACGCGCGCAGAAAACGCTAGAAAGAACGAACGAATATCTGCGTGTTTAGATTTTTGTTTTTTCAATATTTTTAAGGAAACGGTTCTTCGGAGGTTTATGCTTTTTTGCTTTCAAAACGTTAATCGACCAAAACGAGGCAAATATGTACAATATCTACAAACCTAAACGTATTTACGCTGTATATAGTCTGAAAAGCGAACGGAGTTAAGGACCTCCCGATCACGGCGATTGGTCATTGGCGGCAGCGGGTTAGATTCAGGAGATGTCGAGACGGATGATGCTTGCAGACCAGGATCGTGGCCTGGTTGAACTACACTCTGATGCAGAACGTTGGTGCGGTGAGTTGTGACGGCGCAGGAAACACGACTAGACTAAGAACGCGAGGTGGCCTCTTCCATAATTGCAGGCTTCATAAGGTCGATGGTGACGACTTCGCGTCGGCCACCGCGATCAATATCGTACGTCTTATTCGCACGGTTTGGCATTTTGAAAGGTCCTATGTACGGCGACTAAAGAGGCTGTCAAACCCTCTCTGCGTGAAGAAGGAAATGTGAACACGTAGACAGCTTCTCGGACACGTACGGCGATGTCTCCTGCGATCCAGGAGTGGGTGAACGTAGCTCACCCATCTGGTGACCTAGTCGATCGGTGTAACTTCCTTGGTCAAAAAAGAAGTAGACGGGTCTGGTGCTGAGAGCTGTCCGGACAACCGTAGACAAGCTGCGATTGTCTTGCGTAGAAATCAGTTTTAACAGTGTTTCTTAAGCGTTGGAGGACGAGAGGAAGTGTTTCAGACCATGAAAGATCTGCGTGCGCACGTAAGGCGGCCTTCAATTGGCAGTGAAAGTAATCCACCATCCCGTTAGCGGACGAATGATACGCTATCGTCTGAAAGTGGCGACAGCCTAAATCCCTAAGCAACGTGGGAAAACTCGGCGAGAAATGTGACCCTCAAACGGTGGTCACGAGGGCGGGACAGACCTATTGAGCTGCCCAGCTCTCCAAAAAATCTTTCACTACCGTTTCCGAAGAGCAGTTAGGTATGGGAATAGCCTCCGGCCATCTAGTGAATCGATCGACACAGATCAGTAGACATACGGAGCCTTTCGAAGGCCGCAGAAGACCTACGAGTTCGACGTGCACTTGGTGAAAAAGTGTAGCTGTCGGGGGAAATGTTCCTACTATGCTTTTCGTGTGTTTATACACTTTCACACGTTGACACGGAAGGCAAGCAGCTGCCTAGGTACCAACGTCACGATTGACATTGCGCCAGACAAACCGTTTGATCATGATTTTAAACGATGCACGAACGCTTGGATGAGACTAGCCGTGCAACGTGTCGAACACGGTCTGTCGGAACTCGCGTGGGACGACTGGGCACGGTGGGCTCCGAGATAAATCGCTAAGTATAGTTCTGTCTGATGATATCAGCGGAACGAGTCGTATGTCCAGTGAGGAAGACCTGCGTATTATATCAATCTCAGGATCATTAAGTTGCGCTGCGGCCATGGCTGTCAAGTCGACAGCGTTGCCGGTGTCCACAAAGATCGCTTGAATTCGGGGAAGTGCTTCGGCGACAGTGTTGTGCACACAAAATATATGTCTTGTATGGGTCGTAAACTGAGCAAAATAGTCTAGGTGTCGCGACTCTCTAGGAGAGTAGCAGTCGGTAGTCATGCTAAGCATGTTAGTCAAGGGTTTGTGATCGGTGGTGATGGCAAAAGAGCGTGCTTCTAAGACATGTCGGAAATGGCGTATGGATAAATAGTTACTAGTTCTCTACCGAAAGTACTGTAAAGGGATTCAGCAAGTTGCAAACTTTTGGAGAAAAATGACAACGGCTGCCCAGTGTCACCTATCTTGTGTTGTAAGACCGTCGTAACTACCACGTCAAAAGCTTCGGTACTGAGCAACAGTGGGGCCGCTTGGTCGTGATGTGCAATAGAAGTTATGTTAGCGATAGCTTCTTTCAAAGCCTTAAAGGCAACGCTTGCTGAAGCAGGAAACTCGAACATTTTAAGCTTCCTTCGGAGAAGGTCGGTGAGGGGCTGCGTAAGCGAAGCACAACTAGGTTCGAAATGGCGATAAAAGTTTATGAGGCCATCAAAGCATCTTAGCTGTTTCAAAGAGTAAGGTCCGGGGTAGTCGATGATGGCCTCAAATTTATATTTTAGGGGCACGACGCATGCAGGAGAGATATGATGGCCGAAGAAACTGACCGAATCGACACCAAACGAACACATTTCTGCGTCGATCGCCACCCCGTGTTTAAATAAATGATCAAACAGCGTTCGAACGTGGCGCAAGTGCACTCGCGTGAGGAGCTTGCTAGTATGATGTCTGAAACAGTTAGTTCCCTTTAGTAATTTGAGAAGCACAGTAAGAAGACGAAGACTGGCAAATGCACGCATTTCGTATTGTCTCATCAGTGCCTTTAACAATAACTCGCAATAATATTTATTCAGTGAAGGGTGCGACCAAACATACATACAAACAGACAAATAGACCAACACGTGATAAGTGAGACAGAGTTATCGCCCCTATCCCCAGGGCAGTCTAATGCTGACCGATAATTGTTTCTGAACACAAAGCATCGGCTTAATCCGGTTAATTGCAATCGCCTCTGCGAAACGGAGGAGGCGAGAATTGGTGTGTTGTAATAGGATTGTGAACGCCGAATTGACCTCGACTCGGTGACCTGTGGTCAATAGGTGTCGGCCGATCGAAGAGGCTGGTGGCTTTTGCAGACAAGCATCTGGACTCTGGCCAGTTTCCTGCACGGTCGAATGTTGAACCCACTTAAGTATGTGCTCCTTCATTCGGGAACTCAATGTCCTATCCGTCTTGCCTATGTAACTGGCGCCGCAGTCACAAATGAATTGGTGAACGAAATGCGATTTGGCCCCGCTAGACTGAGCCGCCTTTACAGAAGGAAGTGGCAGTTTTTGGGTTTTGTTAATGACAACGACCTTCGCGGCATAGTAAGTTGTCTGCATGGCACAGATCAGACGCCTTGTGGTCCTCAACGAGGAGACGTCAGCTTTGAATGGCAGTTCAATGATTACAGGCTTCTTAGGTACCGTGTGAGCTAGGTCCCTTGGTCGTACTTGACTATGTTTCTCGATGAACCTTCGGGGGTAGCCGTTTTCGATGAGCGCGTTGGTAATCAACTGCAGTTCGTCAGCCAGGCAATCAGCAGAGCAGATTCGTCTGGCACAGCTAATCAGGGTTCTCACGAGCGTCCGCTTGTATCGCATTGGTGTGAAGCTAGTGAAATGCAGATACTGTCCGGACCATGTTGGTTTCCTGTAGACAGACCTCTTAATCTGCCCGTTTTCTCTGCGGCTGGTAAGGATATCTAAGTACGGAAGTCAATTTTGCTTCTCTACCTCACAGGTGACCCGCAGGTTATAATGCGCAGAATTTAATTGCGTTACCAACTGCTGCATCTGATGCTCCGATGAGCAAATTGCCAAAATATCATCCACGTAGCGTTTGTAGTATGGAAGTCGAGATATTTCTCCAGACATACCTCGCTCTACCATTAACATAAAGAAGTCAGCAAGTACTGGGCCCAATGGACTGCCCATCGCTACTCCATCAATCTAACAGTACGGTGTGTTTCTGAAGTGAAAATTGACGTTCTCCGTACACAACAACAAAGAGTCTCTTAGTAACTCAACTGGCATCGGTAGGGGACACCGCGAACTTTCACTGAATAATTATTATTGCGAGTTATTGTTAAAGGCACTGATGAGACAATACGAAATGCGTGCATTTGCCAGTCTTCCTCTTTTTACTGTGCTTTTCATATTATGATGTCGTCGAGGTAGGCATATGAGAAGTCTAGGCCGCGACAAACTTGTTCGACGAAGCGCTGAAAAGTTTGCGTAGCATTCTTTAGACCAAATGGCATGCGCAGAAGCTCAAACAGACCCAATGGAGTATTCACGGCAGTTTTAGCGATATCCGCTTCGGCTACCGGAATTTGGTTGTATGCGCGTACTATGCCGATTTTGCTTAAGATATTATTACCTTCCAAACTTGCCGTGAGAACCACGATGTATGGAATCGGATGGCGATCCGGCGTGGTGGCCGTATTCAAGGTTCGGTATTCGCTGCAAGGACACCAGTCCCCCATGACCTTTCTCTGGACCACGTGAAGAGGCGACGCCCGTGTGCTATTGGACGGTCTGACGATACCGAGCTGAAGCATGTGGTCAGATTCAGCTCGCGCTGAGCGTAGCTTGTCTGGAGCAAGCCGACTTGGTCGTGCGCTAACTGGTTGACCGCGCGTGACCATGTAGCGAACGAACTCTGTTGTAACTGGCGGAAGCGCTGCAGCTGGTCGTACTACTCGCGGGTATTCAGACATAGGTTAGCATAATCTGATGGTAAATCGGCGCCTCGAAAAACGGGACTGATTATCTAAGCGTCCATAAGAACGCCTTCAACCCCAAGTTTAGTGCGGTCGTCTTAAAGTCTGTGGCGACCAGCATCAACAAGCAACCCAATAGGTTAGAGGAATTTGAGACCGATAATTGCGAAGGATACAGATGCAACCGTGAAGACCCACTGAAATCTCGGCGAAGATTCAGGTCCAGGTTCATCATGCGCTGATCGAATAAATCTATCGGACAAACGTTGACCGCACGCAGATTTTACGTATGCTCTGGGTTCTTTTCGTTGGCGTTCACTGGGATGACGCCGACTTCTGCTCTTGTGTTGATAAAGAACTTGATGGAAGAACGTCGATCCTTAACGTAAAACAGATGATTTGCTTGGTTATTGATGGATACGTTGGTCGTGCTAGTATGCGGGATATTCGCTTTCGCTGAATCTGCTGAGTCGTGCCTAGTGCATGGAGCCCAAAATCCTCTAGCTCTTCCAATATATTGGCGATGATACCAACATAATTCCTCGAAGGGTTTGGTATTATCTGAATGAGAAGGTGCAGGGAAGATGTTGCGCTTTCCTGTCAAACGAGACGTCCTCGGTGCGGGAAAAGACGAGCCGCAAGGAACAGTAGCCAAAACGTTATCAGCATCTGGCACACGCTGCTTCGAAACCCTCATTGCTGCTATCCTGCTGCTAAGTAGCACAATTTCCTCGTCTTTAGGATCAGATCGGCCTGACGACTGGGAGCAAATATGAGATTCGGTTTTCATCGGTGAGAAAACGTCACCGGAGTTACTAGTCGTCTGCGGCGGAAGGCGTTCGAACGCAGCGTCTGTCATGATAGCTAGTTCTTTCAGGGGCGTATCCAAAAACATGGACAGCATTACCCACAATAGCTCTGGTAGATGTGCAAACTGCAGTTCCTTTATCCGCCAAATTATAAAGGACCAGCCATGCGCGGAATTTCGCGGAGCAACGCCGATGACTTGTGAGCTCACAGCTTGAGGCTACTGAGCTGTTCAAATCGAGCTCCTGCGCTAGGCTATAACGCTTTTAGAATCGATTGATTCATCGTCTCATACTTTGCCTCATTCGATGTGTGGAGTAGAAGGTCCTCAAATAGCGTCACAACCGACGAATGAAGGCGTGGGATAAGCTAATTGTAACTCGGACGGTCCGTCTTAATGCCCTAATTTTCCAGTTCGATCTCGAATATCGCAAACCAAACCTCTGGACTGCGTTCCATGAAACTTGGAACAGTCAAAGTAGACGTATTTACGCTGTGAAACGACTCATATACCACTTTCGAACTGTGAATCGAAAAGATGAAGGATGAACAAAATACACGATTAAACTACTAAAATAACACCAGAAACAAATGAATACACATATATAATTGAGAAAAAGGATCAAACCCACCAAAAAATACAAACGACGAAAAAATATTAAATTCGCGCGTGCGAAGCCGGGTCCCTAATTTGTAAGACTAGCAAATACTAGTCCGAGACGGTGCGCAAAATTAAGCGCAGATATCAGAAGGCAATCGGAGTCGGACACACCGGAATCTATTCCGTGGGCTACAAGAAGACGTGGACGGATGAAGCGAGACAAGAGCAACACGTTAGCGCGGGAACTAACAAGATGGTCAAGTGTCGAGCCGGATGTAGGTCAACATGCACGTTGTATAAAGTGGATTAAAACACGAAAGATAAGAGTTATTTTTTGAGGTGCTCCAAATTCATTTCCACTTCTTTTGCCGAAAACAAGGCATCGAAAACGCTCATTGCTCACACGGTGTTTCCAATAAATAAGAGCCAAAGCGCGAATACAGTGGTGGTCAAACGTAACTAGTATCTTTACGTCTACCGATCCATTGGGCCAGGTTTCAAAACCTACAGTAGGGTAGGACGTACGATTGCACTATAAACCGTACCCCTCGGTGCGAGAGTGATGTCGTGTGGACACCACAGACGGCGAAGGTTAGCAAGTGCCGCCAGCTTTTACTATCTCATTCTTGACCTCATATTCGATTACACCGTCGCTGAACTAACTGTCAAGGTAGTTGATTTTTTGGACGATTTCTAACTAATCTCCACCAAGGATAAGCGCTGGAAGCTGTCCCTGTCAATCTTGGAGGGAAGCCTTAGACTTTAATGGCGCAAACGAAAGCGCAAGACGACTGACAGTCATTGGTAATCTCTCCGGTGCAACTTGGCACCATTTTCGAATCATTACAGATGAAAATACTATCGTCAGCATACCCAGAAATCAAGAAGTCCATCACCTGAGAGTATCGCCACACCTTCTAAACCCTGTCTAGTGAATGCTAATTGTATGACTTCTTCAATAGTGAAGTTAAAGAGAAATGGTTCGTACACCGCCGGAGATATTGAAGGGCGACAACAGCTTGCCACAAGCCCTCAATCGACCCGAGCCAAGTACGTAAAATGCTCGGATATAGCTTACATATTTCTCGGGACAATTATGCTTAGCACTGAAGCCCGAAGAATACATCGATTCTTCGACTTGGCGCCTTTGCTTTCGAGCAACGTGACAACGGTCAGCCGCAAATTTATATGACGGTGCTCCCAACACATACAAAATGCGAATATGTGATAATTGCAGCTCTAATTTCGACGAAACCCGGCTTGCTGCTCACCAATATGGCTTCCACAAATGCCATTCAATCGATTAGATGAGACAGAGGCAAGCTACTTGGAGGAGATGAAGATGAAACTGAAACGTATATTGCCTCGTAAGCCACGCTTGAAGCTCGGAACAGTAACGGAGCGGCTGCATTCGGCTGCGACGGTTTCCAGCCTTCATAGGTTCAATAGTAACTTTTATTAATCTGCAACGTGGAACAAGTTGAACGAATTGGGCCTACTTGCAGATAAATCTCCTCTCGGCATACCTTCTTCCCGTGTAACGTGGTTATCTCCGGATATCACGGGCGGTGAGGTAGGTTTTTCTGTCTCTGCACTGCTTAGAACTGCCTACTCCTTGGTTATTCAAGACGGAGGCGTAGTTAAATTATTGAGCTATACATTAGATATATAGATGACCTGCACATTTCACTCGTTGCTTCCGACTGTTGAAGCTTAATCGGATATTGTGTTCAAACCATCGGTCCAGTTTACGATTGTATCGGTATACATGAGTCCTCGAAATAAATTCATGGGAATTATTGACCTTATTCCTGCTCATTTTGCGAATAGGGTTTAAGTCCTAGAGGATTTTAACCTCCCTGAAGTATATTAGGCCTAGATCTCGTGTAATTCGGCGTCAAGATCATTCGGCACAAACCTCTTGAGTTTACTGTCCAAGTGCCTTTGCATCAGTTCATGGAATCCTCTTTTCAGTATATGAACAACCAAGTACCATTTACTTTAAGCCTCCTTTTCGCTAAGTCCCTCGACTTCGTAAGTGACATTTCTTGCGGTAAACCTCTAGTGTCCAGCGATTACTTATGCATATCATTGCCGTCTTCTCTTTCAAGGCACCGACAGACGGCCGTGGATTACTCCCTGAACATTTGGCGAGCGGACTATAGTGCAACGTGAATTAAGGCTTCACTTCTGATCAGTGCCATCGCGATGGCAGACACCGTAAACTTAGCTTTGGATATATTCTTGTCGTATCTTACGGGGGCTTCATTTCCATACGTTTACACTATAAGGAAAAGAGGTTTACTGGCGCAGCCTCCATATAGATAGATTCCGGAGGAAAAGACCTACTCAAGAAACCGTCTAGATGCTGGTGAACATAGCAAGCAGCTCCATCAGCTAATACTTACGTCAGTTATCATATGGTTAGAAATAATAATATGCAACGTCACAGGACTTCTTGTCTTCAATACCAGAAGCGTTTACTTGACTAAACCGTTGTAAATCTCAAGAAGTTCTGCATTTATGTAATCAGGCGCAGCAGCTTAAATCTCTATTTACAAGCGTTACTGCCTGCAGACTGGACCCGTCTGCTCTTAGACTGCGATAGTGCTTGTAAACTTAGCGAACAGTATAACGGTGTCTTTACTCGTGAGACCTCATAACTAAAGGTTGAGGAGTGATTTCAATATTCCCAGAGGTTTCCTTATTAATCGAGTCAAACATGATCGAGATTCAGGTATTCAATTTATTATAAGGTATAAACCTTTGTAAAGCTCCCGGCCCTGAATCAATTTTTCCGAGGCTTTTGCGTGAATTGCTCGCTAAACTGAGTAGTCCTCTAACATGCGTGTTTTCAGTATCGTTTGACAGTCACGCCTTACCTTCAAACTGAAAGGGGTTCAAGCATCTGTTCTATTTACATGAGCGGTGACTGTAATCTGCACGAAAACTACCGGCCTGCCAGCTTGAGGAGAGTGAAAGTCAGATTGTTTGAAAACCTGGTAAGGTATACGATGGAGTACTACGCGAACGAATGTAACATTCTCAGTGCCGCGCAACACGGATACAACAAGGGATATTTTTGTTAGTCTAATCTACTTATTGCTCTTGAAACCTGGGTCGAAGAGGTAAACAGTGGCCACATCATAGACGTGCTATTCTTAGCTCTTTCGAATGCTTCGACGCTGTCCGTCATCTTCGGCTCTCACTGAATTTGGGGTCTTCTGGGTTATATAATCGCTGCTTTAAATGGGTGTCTTTGTTCATGGATGGGAGGTAACAGTGCGTACGCATGATGTGGAGCCTTTCGCTTAGGCAAGCTGTCCTTAGTGTTGTCCGCAGGGCTCGGGATTGGGGCGATTGTTGTTCGCGACCTATGTACATGATTTGTCAGGGGAGCTAGGTGTGCCATCACTAACGTTTGCTGACGATCTTAAGCTTTAGAATATCCCAGATATGGCGGGGTTGTTGAGGCAATTCAGTGTTCTTTGGATAGTCTCTGGGAATGGTCTGCCCATTGGTTCATGCCTATGAATCGGGCTTAGTGTTCAGTTTTCAGAATATCAGCTGCTAGTCCAACCACAAAATACTGTCGGCCGTGGGGAAATTCCTTTTGATACTCAGCTGATTGATTTACGTGTCGAACTGTCATAAGCACTTCACTACTGCGAAGATTGATAGAATGCTGCTTGTAGTGGGTTACGTAGAATGTGGGTTATCCTCTACTCTTTCGGAGTCTTAGCGGCCGACATGTTTGTGAAGTTATCCTCGGCATTCGCGAGACCCTACTTAAAATATTGTATAAAAATTTTGGCCACCATATGTTATGCGAGCCTAAACTACTCAGTTAGGGTTTATGCTTAGGTACTGTGTTAGTGCAGGATTTCCGGGGACAGACATATCCCAGACACTTGTTTAGTTTGGGGATTTATTCAATGCACAACCGGAGGATAGAAGGGGACTTGATTCTTACCTACCACATCTTGATGGGAAAGTTCGGCCTATAATTGTCTTGGCTACTTAGTCCTGCTAAATTTCCTAGTCTCCGCGGCCACCCAGTGGAGCGGCACAAACTGCGTTCTGATCGGACTGTGGCGGAAACACGTTAGTCGCGCATTTATGGGGCGTTGGAAATCGCATTGCGCTTCCAAGCAAAAATAGCTCTAATCTGATTTCCTAATTTAACTGGCACGTACTTCCTACAACCGACTTCCACATATAAACGATTATTCTGCTTAATCCTTTGCTACCATCAAGGTACTATGTAGTAAAAAATATTACTATGCAAAAGTAGGTAAGGTTAAATAGTGAGATCGCGGTTGGAAGGCGAGGCTAAGAAGGATGGGATGGGACCAAAGAACTCACAGCACGAACGCCACTGAGGTCGGCTGCTAGCGATATAGACAAGTGAATCCAGCCAAACCTGTTCGTCGTCTTTCGGACCCCAACAAAAGGCCGTGTCGCTCCAACCGAGGCCAGCTTCGAAGTGAGGGTCTGCATTCATCTCAACCAAGTCATTGCGTGGTCACCCCTCCTCCTCTTCCATCCACACACCAGGAGCGAAAACAACGCACGTCGCGGGAGTCGGCGGGCTGGTATGCGTAACAGGTGACTGAGCCATCGGAGCCTGGGGAGTGAAATACCGGTGCTGAATGGTTTAATTCCTTTTCCAGTGCCGAAAACAATGCGTTGAACAAGCTCGTTGCTTACTCGGTGTTCCCACCAGATATGAGCTAAATTGCGAAGGCACCGGTGCTAAAACTTAACTAGCCTCTTAATGTCCGTTGATCGAAGGGACCTAGTTTCACGACTGTACCGTAGGGTCGAACGTACCACTTCATGGTACACTCTACCGTTCAAAGAGAGAGTGTGATGTCGCGCTGGCGCCATAAGTGGCAAAGACTAGAAAAAGCATATCGAGATTTTGCTATACGGTTCATGATCTCAACTTCAACCCCACGGGCGCTGACACAACTTTCCTGGTAGTTGGATTTTGAAAGAATTCTGGTTGTTCCCAAACAAGGGTTAGCGTAGCAGGCAGTACAGACGGATCCTGGAGAAAGGCTTTGCACTTCGAGGGAGCAAAGCAAAGCCCGAAGTGACGAACAGCCAGTGCTAATCTGTCCAGTGCAGTTTAGCACGTCTGGGAGCTGTCAGAAATTAGGGCAATATCGTCGGCATAGTCCAAGAAAAGAAGTCGTCCTCCTGGGAGCATATCCACACCATTTTAGTAGTGTCCTGTGAAGGCTATTTCCATTACTTCGTCAATAGCGAAGATGAAGAGGGAAGGTGACAGCAAGCATCCTGGTCTTCCAGCGCTGGAGATTATAAATAGCGAGGACAGCTCGCCGTAAGCCATCACACTGCCTGAGCTACGCGCATATAATGCTTGGATAATATTTACATATTTCTCAGGTACACCTTTACTGAGCAGACAGTTCAAAAGTACACGTCTATACACCGAATCGAACACACACTTGATATTGAGGAACACGACAACGGTGGGCCGCCAATATATGTGACGGTGCTCCAACAACGGATGCAAGGTAAAGATGTGGCCAATGCAGCCACCACCTTGATAAAAACCGGCTTACTATTCATGAATATGGCTTTCACGAGTGCCAGTAAGTCTGTGAAGGAGGAGAGAGGCAACCAATCTGCAGGCGATGGAGATCAGACTGACTCATCTATCGTTGTTGCATTCCAATCGTGAGCCTTCCTTGAAAATTGAGACTATGACGGAGCGGCTCTAGTCGGTTGTAACTGTTTCCTGCTCCCACAGTTTCACTACTAACTTGTGTAAAGCATCCACAAGAGTAATTCCCCCGAATTTAAAGTGGGCTGGAGGAAGATCCTCCGAAACCGTGGCTTTATTTAACATCAACAGTCGAATCTCAGGTTCGAGTTCTGAGCGAGAGGGTGGATCCAAAGCGACAACTCACGGAACGAGGCGATCAGTGGCCGGCGAGAAATTTAACAATTCCGACCGATGAAATGCCTTCCAAACTGCTCAGACCAACGCTCCATGCGTTTTACAAGCTGCGCTTAAGGTGTCCAATCTCGTTTCGTATTGTTTCAATATTAACAGGTTTCCTGCTGCCCGTTTCCCGTAGCAGCCGGAATAACTTACCATGGTTACAAAGGGCAGCGGTCATTTCCATCTCTGATGCCCGATGACATCACCAGGATTCGGGGTCTCTCTTCAGTCTAGCACAGAGTTTTGCTCGAAGCTCTTTGCGAGTTTCATTGTGTTCGCTTCCAGCCGGAATATGCCGGCGAGCATTAACGAGTTCCAGAGACCGCGAAAAGACCCAATGTCCACATTGGCGATTAGACTTACCACATGAGGAGTTGCCTGCTGCTAGTAAGGTCTGGTGTATATGAGATCAGTGTGCTTCAGTTGGATCCAGTGAGCGTTTTTCCAAGTCGCATGACAGCGTACTTTGATAGGCATTCAGAACATCTGGATTTGTCAGTTGAATGGTGTCAATGCGCTCACAACGTCCTCGTGGGCGTCAGCTAAAACGCGTCCGCAGGTCAGCACATAAAAGTAAATGGTCGGTGTCCACACATGTGCTCCAAATCGAGCGACAGTTCTGGACGCAGCCACTCCAGCGGTAACGTATCGCAATGTGATTGATTTGCGTCCATAGCAGGTGGGCGCCAATTCACCCTCCGGCGGGTGCTGTGTCGGAAATTAGTGCTCGCAAAAAATAAGCTGGTATCTTCACACAAATGAAGTAACCGCTCACCGTTATCATTACGGAAGCCTACAGCGTGCTGACCGCCCAGATGCAGTTCACCAGTGGATAATTTTCCAAGTTGAGCCTGCAGATCCCAATCAGGACAAAGGTGTCAAAGCCTCTTATGTGTCGAAGGGGCTCATTCAGTGTGCGATAGAAATCTTTTCCCGAACGTTTGCTAGAGTTTGTGGGTGCATAGGCAGCGATGATGAAGAGACACCTAGTAGTTCCGCGTGTCATCGAAGCTTTGAACGAGCCAACTAATCTAACCGCACACTAACGGCGACTGACCAGGATCCAATCAACGACAGTAGCTTCAGCCAGGGGACTCAGGGCAATATCAACACCAGCTTGGCCGGTGCTCGAAGGTGCATCGTCACCGGATAGGCGTAATAAAAAAATGCTGTTTGCGTCACCTGAACGGGACTCCAGAGTGAGCAAAGAGCTAGAGTCTTGCAGGCGGGTACCCGATAAGCAGCAGATATCGATCGATAGGGTCTCTAATGTTCCGTCAAGTGCTGCCTGGAGACTCAATTTTTGGCCTCTAACCATTGACAAATCTGGTATGAGTGGCTTTGAATGTGCAACAAGGAACCACCCGGCCTAGCTCAATGGATCGCTGAAGCACGTAAATCATCGCATCAGGGTAAGGTCCAGCCTCATTGCGATGGGTCAGAAATTTTGAAACTCGGCGGAACCGCTTACATTCATGCGGTGCACCATTTGGTCAAAGCGTGTGGATTGAAGGGAACGTGCCGACTGACTCATGGACTCCTTCCTGCTGCCACTCTACACGAGCAAATGTGGCAAGCAAGCGATATGTCCCTAATTTTCGTCGCATCAATCTGTTGTGTTGCTTGGGGAAGGTGATCGTACGAATCGTGCTCAGCTGCCATGCAACTCAGACTGGTGAACCAAACGTGGTGGATGCACAATCCGGATTCCGGTCCGGCCGCATCATCATGGACATGGTGTTCGCACCTCATCCGATTTGGGAAAAATTAAAACAGCGACACCAAACATTGTACTCACTGTTTGTTGAATTCACCATGGCATTTGACCAGGTGAACCACAAGGCACTGTGACTGGTGTTTGGGAAGTTTGGATACCCGAGTATGTTTCTAGGCTTAATTGAAGGTCTGCACAGTAAAATATGAGCGTGGGTACAGCTGACTTTGCAGTTGTCTCTGTTGTGAAGCAAAGCGACATCTAATCCAATGCCCTCTTTGACATTTACCAACATGCAATGACATCGTGTACTTGTGAGGCGGCTTGTGATCATGGTGCTTGTGTGGAGCAACTTACTGATGGTTAGTTGTAGAACACCCATAGATTTTAAGTGAGAACCATAATGAGTGAAACAAGCTTCCGGATGTTGGTTTTTGCCGACCTCTGACTGATGTTTGCACACTGGTCAGAGGCGTTGCAGCACATAACTTAGGCTCTCGCTCTGACAGAAGCCAAATTCTGGCTGGTCAACAAGACATCAAGTCTGTTTATCATTTTCAACTTTCTCTAGGGATAGATTTCGTTGGTCTGCCAAACATCCATATTTGCAACAATGGTTTGGAATCCACTTCGAGAATTTGCTATCTTGGAATCGTAACGTCCAAGTACCTAGAGATGACTTGCGAACTACGCATGCGCGTATCGAAGGCGGCTAACGCATTTGTCAAGCTGGAAAAGCGTGAGTGTAACAGCCATCAGCTCACTGTCGAGACGAAACTTTTGGCATGCAAGTCTACGGTGCTATCCAATCTTTAATGCGACATCAAAACATGGACCCTTTATCAAGAGTACATCCATTTTCTGGAACGCTTCTTTTAAAAGCGTCTGCGTCAAATTCTGCGCATCGGCGGAGGCGACAGAAGTACAGACACGGGGGTGCTCTGACGCAGTGGCATCTATACAGTGGACTGCATCTGCGGTGGTTCGGGAGTGTTATCCGTGTGGATTCGTCGTGGATGCCGAAACAGCTGCTTTGTGACCAAGTGCGTGCAGGTAAGTGGCATGTGAAATATCGTAGTTAACTTATTAAGACATACTCAAATTTAGTTTATCACGAAGCAATGTTGGTTTCAGCGGTTGGGATCCCGTGACCATTGAATGGAGCTGATGTGGAGAGCGAATGTGCGTGCAAATGACTCACTTGTGCACTCGTGCTTTTTTCACTGTGGCTCAGTGGCATTTTGTCGCACACCTTTAGATCTATACGCATTCGTGGTGCTTTTAAAAGCTCCACCTTGTGATACTATTTTCTCGAGTACACTCCAGTAGATTCTACATTTACCCTGAATTCTAAATTCCGGGCAGTGTTTCGCCGATATCCAAGTGCAAAACCTTGCCTAACTCCAACCATCGGAGATATTGTTTGGTCTCAATCGATAGACCATTTCAAAGGCTTTCGAGCGAACTGTCACTCGTTCAAATCCAACGTTGCTTGGTGCAGCTACTGGTCTCAAGGCATATTCACCGGGCGCCATCCATAGGCTTAACCACGAAAATTCTCAACACACCATGTATTCTGCCCCACGTTCAAGATGACACATTCGAATGACACCCCAGAGAGGACAGTGTGTAAACACACAACTGCAACGTGAACGCTGTGACCTTACCGAAAACGTCAGGAACAGAACAACCTTTTACCATAGAGAGTGAGTCATTCAAATGGTTCGTAAAATTTGCTCAACAACAGTGATGCCCAGAGTGCCACAGTATAAAGACCTATGTGGATCATGTTCCAAACTTGTTAACGGGGGCATTTCGTGACAAAACTGTTGCAAGATTTTACATGTGAGATCCCTCCGAGTTAAACCTAGTCAGGCCAAGTTATTAAACAAACCAGACGCTCTATGGTTCTGTGTGGAATACACATCGATCCCACTGATAAAAAGCGTGTTCCTATTATCTCAGAAGTATGACCAGCTAGTAGCCAAGTTTGAGGAAATGGTGACCACCAAAATCCCTACGGTTAGCGTAAGCATATCGGACTGTACAACCCAATCCTCCCCCGTAAGTGCTGCTCCTATCCCGCGAAGAACTGCGAATAACACCATAAGCAACACGACACCTAGAGTCCAGAACATCAATAGCTGTCCCAATACCACAAGTGGCTCACATTTGAATAATGGGGTTCCCAGTTCGATCGGTGTAACTACACGTAAGGCTAGTTCCAAACTCGCGACGGAGTGCGTAGAAAAAGAGCAAGCCGGTAGGAGCGCAAGTTGGGTTACGGTTGCCTCCAAGAAGAGCCGCCATTTAAAATCAACGTCACCCCCAACTGGATCGAAAACTGAGGAGGGTAGCAGAGTTTTCCTAGTGCAAACACCGCCGGCTTCCTGCGGTACATCTCTGAGTACTTCAACCACTAACCGCGACATGTCGAAAGGTGTTAAGAAACAACTACCTGTACTGAGTGTACTGTGCTCCAATATCCCAGAATCAAAGTCGACAAAAATAAGAGGCAGGCAGTTGGATGACCTCAACCAGTGGGATATTATTAGTAACCTAATCGGAGTTGTACTGAAACCTGTGCACGTGGTGCGTATTATACGACACCCCAACTCTAAGCATTTCGGAGAGCCAAGACTTCTGCGCGCTGTGCTGAACTACATCATTGAAGTAGACTCAGTACTATTGTCGACAAGTAGTCTCAGAAATAAGCACTGTTCCATCCATATCTTTTCAGACATCCCATGGGGCGAGCGTTATCGAGTTAAAGGCATATTAGAGATCTACCGGAAAGAAACTTCAACCAGAACCATACTTCTTCATGGCGCTCCTGAAACTGAAGCATGTGATGAGCATGAAATAAAAACCCATGATAAAGAACAGTAGCGTTATTTTCATGAAACACTCTGCTTGGATGACGTGTTAGCGAAATCCGTGTCACGGCTGCGTACCTCACCGAACTACAAAGGAAGTGGACCGAGAGTGTTGAAGGTGGCCTTTCAGACAAAAATTATGATAGCACGGATGCTGAAACGCTGGTACGCGTTCCGTTGCAGACTACCATATGAGGTTCGGCTGAAAACAATCAGCGATATGCCTCCTAGAGATGATATGTCACACAAAGAACCGAACGCGATGGGATCTACAAGAGAACAATGCACCAGTAGTGTGTCAAATGAGCCCATACAACCTGTAGAAGATGATATTGACCAGACAGCTTACACTGTATGTAGAAGACTAGACAGGGGCTTAACTACGCGGACGATGAATAAAACGTTCAACTCTTCACCAAGTACACATCGAAAAAACGATTAGTCGCCGGCCACTCACTGGTTGGCGGAACTTCAAGTATGAGTTGTACAACCTCCGAAACATTGCTTAACTCTGAGTAACTTTTATCTATGTACACTAAAGCCCCTGCGCTCCTAAACAAACTTACCGAATTTCTACTACGTCAGTTCGCGAATGCTTGGGACCTAATTTCTATTGCCGAATTTTGGTTACACCAAGAGGTGACTGATGCCGAGGTTGAGATAGCCGGAATGTCACTCACCCGCAACGACCGCCCCAGCAGAGGAGGTGGAGTCCTACTCTAATACCGCAGCCACCTGCAATGTACAATAGTTGATGATCTGGAAACACAAGTTAACGACTCACTCTGTTGCGGTCTACGACTGACACAAGGACACATGTCTCGTAGCTGTGGTTTACCACGCCCCAATGTCTACTCCGGAAATGGATTCCCGTTTGATACGTGGCCTGAACAGAGTAACGCGCACTAGGTACAGCCACATTCTTATATCCGGGGGACTTCAATCTACAAGAGCTGGAGGTTTCGGCTTCGCTCAGTGAACAGTTCAAAGCAGACTTGAATGAACTGACGGCTAATATTCCCTTGTAAAACCATGTCACCACGCCCACTAGATTCAGGACAGCAAACAGACCGTCTATATTGAGCCTTGTGCTTACTGATGAAGAGCTCATAGTTGACAATTTATTGATGGATAGCCCATTAGGGCTCAGTGACCATGTAGTAATAACGTTCAACTATGTGTGTTATGCAGAGTATCCATTTGAACACTCGGAACTAACTCATAAAATCACACGCTACCACATATTGAAAGAACTCGCCGACACAGCTGATTGGAAATTCTCAAACAACAGTCCCCTTCACAACGTTTGGACAGAGTTTGTTAATACACGCAGCGACATCGTCAACAGTGCATCAGAGACTGAGCCGCTTCCTCCCACAAAAATGCCTTCAATTATAAGGAGTAGGACTCGCAAATGCCTGGCGATAAGGGATGCAGCATGGCGCGCCTAAAAGATTAACCCCGACTCAGAGACTTGGCGCAATTTCCTGACCCATCGCGACCATTGCACTGCATTTGTCCTTGAGCACAAAGTAACAGCAAGAATGCCTAGCCAAAATATTCATGGTAAACAACAAACTGCTATATAGATATGTCAATAATCTTCGTAAAGTGAAGCATGGAATCCATCCACTTTGCATGACAGGCGGTAGATTACAAAGCGCCAAAGAAACAGCTAATGCCCTGCGTGTACAATACGCCCCCATTTCCAAACTCGCAACTTCTACCTGTTCCATGATGCCATGCACATTAACGACTCCACTGTTTACACATGTAATTTTCAATCCATCACTTGTGCTAAGGAAGTTACTCTCACTGCGTGAGCATAGTTCTCCGGGAGCAGACAACATCAGCCCGAAGGCACTGAAGACTGTGGCTAACAAGCTAGCTGTATCACTGTCACATTTTTCCAGAGGTGCTTTGATGAACAACAAGTCCCCACTATGTGGAAGAGTGGTACTATCACCATAATTTTAAATGCGGTAGCCGTTCAGATTCTGCAAACTATCGCCCAGTGATTCTCCTCCCCGTGTTCGCGAAGGTGATGGAAGCAGTCGTCACTCAGGCTTTAATGGACTACCTGGAAAAATGCAACATCTTGGTACCGGAGCAGCATGGCTTCCGTCAACACCGGTCATGCAGCACCAAACCACTGAGTGCAAGAGGTAGTTGGACGGAATTGTCTGATGATGGGGTCGGAGTTGACGTCATCTATCTGGACTTCTCCAAAGCTTTCGGCCGCCTTGATCACTGCATCCTACTTCAACGGATGCAGAGCTACGGAATCGGAGATCCTGTACTTGGTTGGATTAGCAGTTTTCTTCACTAACGGAAGCTTCAACTACGCTTTAGGGGATCACCCTCTAACCCATTTGAGGTGGAATGTGGTGTCCCACAAGGCTCAGTGCTGGGAGCGCGTTTATTCCTATTGTTTTTCAGCGACCTGTTAAAAGTTATCTCCTTAAACTTCATTCTTTTCGCCAATGACGTCAAGATATGGCGGGCGATTAGTAACAAGCCAGATCACGAGCCACTTCAACATGACCTAGATTGCATTTATAAATGGTTAAAGAGGAACGTGCTACAATTGAACATAGCTAAGTGCAAGTGATCCATCTGCGTCACCACCGAGTGAGCGCTTACAAGCTTGGGGACCACACCTTGGAGATGGTCTCTCAGGAGCTTGACCTGGGTGTATTGGTACAGGAAGATCTCAGGTGTGCAAAACAAGCAGAGAAGGCGACGAGAATCGGCAATCAACACTTCGGCTTTCTTCGCAGAGCATTAGGTCGGTTTGAACCCTCAATCTTTCCCCAAATGAACACGAGACCATAGGTAAACAATTGTTTTCGATGATTCTCTTCAGACCATTACAATCATATTTAAGAGTAAAATAATGAACTGAAATCGACTCATTGGGTCAAGTTACATAGTTAATTAACGGATCAGTAAGGGAGGCTAAAAGTTGGCCATTGATCTGACAGGTCGATTGCATGTTATTGAGCTTGATCTGTGGCAATCGACCTCAGTATCGTTCGTTCTAGCAGGCCAGGGAAGCTGTAAGGCATGGAGCAACTTCTTTTGCGAGCATAATGAAGGTTGAAACAACCGGATGCAAATCGATTCAGCTGTCGCGAGCGCACGGAGGCGCAAATCTCTTGACTGATGATGGGGGACCCTGTAAATTATCCTGAAGGCACGCTTTAGATCGACTTGGTGCCCCGTGTCGACAATATGGGCTAGAACGGCGCTGCTAATGGCCCCAGTTCCTCCTTGACGCAACCAGCGTGGGCAGTGCTCCTTCACGCGTTTGGACAAGTGCCGTGCCGTTCGACCAATATAAGTAGCGTCACAAACGTACTTGAACTGATAAATTATTTATTCAAGTGCGTTTGTGAAGCTACTTACATCGGTCGAACGGCACGGCACTTGTCCAAACGCGTGAAGGAGCACTGCCCGCGCTGGTTGCGTCAAGGAGGAACTGGGGTCATTAGCAGCGCCGTTTTGGCCCATATTGTCGACACGGGGCACCAAGTCGATCTAAAGCGTGCCTTCAGGATAATTTACAGGGTCCCCCATCATCAGTCAAGAGATTTGCGCCTCCGTGCGCTCGCGACAGCTGAATCGATTTGCATCCGGTTGTTTCAACCTTCATTATGCTCGCAAAAGAAGTTGCTCCATGCCTTACAGCTTCCCTGGCCTGCTAGAACGAACGATACTGAGGTCGATTGCCACAGATCAAGCTCAATAACATGCAATCGACCTGTCAGATCAATGGCCGACTTTTAGCCTCCCTTACTGATCCGTTAATTAACTATGTAACTTGACCCAATGAGTCGATTTCAGTTCATTATTTTACTCTTAAATATGATTGTAATGGTCTGAAGAGAATCATCGAAAACAATTGTTTACCTATGGTCTCGTGTTCTTTTGACTTTAAATGGGAATTTTCAAGTTGCTTTCCCCAAATGCTTAACGCCTACGTGCGACCGCACGTGGAATATGCTATTCAGGCGTGGCAGCCATGGCAGAAGCAGGATCTTGTTGCTCTCGAGTCTCATCAACAAAGGCAACCAATAACGTCAGGGGCTTCTTTCATCTGTCCTACCAACTACAGGTTT
>OX104069.1:5153785-5190156 GCA_944474145.2 Dicrocoelium dendriticum | reverse complement strand
CTACGAAATGGACGTGGATACAGCAATATGCTTTGTGGCTTTTCCTCATCATTGGATCTCCTCTTGTTAAGGCACTTTTACGAAATTGGCACACTTTTGGCAGTTTTAAGCCAATATTGGCTGCTAGTCCATAAGTAGATGGTACACATAGCTGTGGAAAATCACATTTATCCGGTTTATCCAAGAATGAGAGTCATCAAAATAGCAAATCTTATCTTTTACGAAAATAGCGTACTGTCGTCCACAATAGAGAATGTATTTTTCCACTTATAAAACTGCTGCAAATCTATAGACAAGTATGAACGTAGCTAGCTGGCTTTGTGGAACTGTGTGACTTTCTCGGTTACTGGGTGCTGAAGTGCTTCTGTTCCTATAGCTTCTGTGGTAACTAGCAGGTCATCCAATGCGGCATTAACCAGATATTTAACATCTGCTTTGATCTCCCACCGTTTCTCATGTCCTTACTGTTGGTCATCAAGTAGGCGTGTCAGCTCATCTGCTTTACCACGTGAAATGATTGACTGTTATCGGATCTCGAAACACTAACCCAATATGGTGAGCGCCCGTCGATGTAGCCGGTTGGCTGCGTATGCTAAATACCGTTTTTTGAACCAAAGGTAGCCAACAAGGAGTTGTCGTCTGTAAAATTCTTGAAGCCGCGGCGGATTTACAGAATCCCTCGAAGGCAGTGTTAATGAAGCCGCTCGAGATGTCTCACGTCTTGTCGGTACATCGAGCAAGTCTCGCTGCCATATGGGAGAACGGTCAGCATCATGGATTTATAGACAATCAACTTCGAGCAGATGGTATGCTTGTGGTTGTTCTACACGCATTACTCAAACTCGCCAAATTCTGCTGCTGCGTTCGATACGCTGATACGAATGTCAATTTATATCTGTTGGTCAGTCGAAACCACATAAAGAATCTATCATTATTACGTAATTCCCATTTTGGGGTTGGACTGGGATACTGCCACGGCGTCCACAACTGACAAGAGAATAACTATGGTCCCTAACCAAAGACTTCAAAAAGGAATGGACCCAATGATAAAAGGTGAGCTCAATGAATCAGTAAACTGACCCAAAAGGAATGGTGCGACCTGGATATTAGCTAGAGGTCTGGTGTTACCCGAAGCCTATCCATTGGCCGCCACGAAGATGCATTAAGGATAAGAGATCACAGAACAACATTAACAGCAGCGGATCGATGGTATTTTGGAGTTGTTAGGCATAGTATTCATTATGTTTCAACTTCGCTGCCCGTATTGCGATTTCGGTGCAATGAAGCATTAGAGTCCTTCGCGGTTGAAGTCTGCTAGATTAATTTACCTTCTCGGAGTAGGTTGATTCATCCAAATATGCGGCAAATAGTCAATTTCTCACGGACACCAATGCACCAATGGTCGCGCTTTTGTCATTAAATCAACTGGTATGTTCGAACGCATCGGACACCTGTTCTCGGATGTAACACTACAGTTTTTCCAAAATTACCAAGAAGAGTAGCCATCATATTCTCTAGGTTCATCCTGTGCCTAAAAGGACTTAGGTAACGAGCATTATACTTGAGTCGGTTCACGGAAGGTAAGTATTAATTAGATTTATGGATGTATGTGTGCAATTTGATCCCCACCTACTTGCCACAGTCAGCTCTACGCAATGCACTTTACCGGTGCAATTCACGTACGTTCTCTGGTGTATTGACAGGTTCGAGAAAGTGAGAATGACCACACCATGGGTATATATATCATTCGCACCCAGTGCAAACAGGGTGTCCGTGTTCGTCAGCTAGTGGGTGGCGCACAGTGAGAGCAGCCGTTCATCGTTCCCATTGGAGACGACAATAACATAGTGCCAGATGATGTTCGTCCACACAGCGGCATCAAACCCAACGCACAAGTCGAAATCATCCAGTAGGAATCGCCAGTCTACACAGACCTAGTCACAAAGAACAACTGAGTGTATAACTGATCATTTGCTTTGTCATACTAGTAAGAGTGACAAAGTTACAACATTCAAAGCATAGGCAAATATTTATCATTCTTAAGCTGTTGCCCGTGGTCTATCTTCCACCCCATGTTCATGTTGAGCATTTGCGGCCTTTCCAACCGAGCACTACTATCTCGCAGCGTGACTAAGTCGGCTAGTCCAGCATAAGACAGTACGGCAATATCAATGCAGTAACTTGCGAGTTCCATCCTAACCAGTGCAGTGATTTTCTCGGGAAGCTTGCTCGCGTTCCGGTCGAGTAGTGTGCACAAGTTGCAGCACCCGGTTTTTAGCGTTTTGTGCAGTAGCAAGAGATTCCGACGGGTATTCGCTCATAGGGGGATTTGAGTATAGGAGTTACTGTTTATTATACACAGCGAATCGAAGGAAAGAGTTGTGGTGGGAAGCGTCAGCGATGTATGCAGCAAATAAGGTTGACAATTTCGCTTCCCACCACTGAGCGAAGACCGATGCAGATTCATACTACACGTATTGGTGACCTACCTTGTTTGGCATTAAAATGTTGGTTTACTAAGACGTCCAAATGCAAACAAGTAAACGGCTGGGTTTCGATCTAAAATATTTAAAACAATGTATTCCCAAATGGTTGCGGAAAATGCTAGTTGAGTAATTAAACCGGCTCACGTGAAAGGTTGTCCTATCCAAGGCAACTGGACCAATATTTTCTGTCGAAATACGGCAGATGAAAATCAAGTTCCAGTACTCAAATGATTACATCCCCAAACTAAGCAAGCGTTCAGGATACTTCTATCCCCCTAGACCCTATGCTAAGCTAGTGTCCAATATTAATGCCCTCGCCAAGTCCATTTTGTCTCGGCTAAAATATGGTGGACAAAATTATATACAGTATTATAGGTGGGGTCACTAGAATAATAAGATAAACTTCAGGCACAATAGGGCGGCGTATATACGAAATCGCAGGGAAACAATTAAAAGCATCCTTCTTCTAAATGTTGTCAGAGCGCAATGATGATGTGTACGACATCTAAATCAACGTGCTGATGGACAACTTGGATTTCACTCCCATCGACAGCATACGGCTTAGGAGGACTATCAATTAAAATTCGGAGAAAATAACAGTTTGACCGATTTATGGGCATCAATCATAAGGCGAACCATTCTCAGAACCAATCTAAGGTACTCTAAATTGCCTACAAAATCAGCGAGATATTCACGATATTCCGGGGCGTAAGGTTGTCAGTGAACATCAGTGACGATACTCCTCCCTCCTCCGGCAAGTCAATTACTCAGATCACGCACAAAAATGGCCTCAATACCGAGTTTTGCAGGAAGACAATAAGGACAGCTTGCCTAAGCGAAAGGCTACGTCCCACGCGTGCGCACCGTGCCCTTGCTATTAGGAAAGAACTATTTAAGGGCGCCATCATATATCCCGTAACATCTCAAATTTTGTGCGAGATAAAGTTGAGTAACAGTGTCAAATGCTTTCGAATAGGCTAAGAATAGTGCGTTTTAGCGTTTCCCCTGTCTAGCGCTTAGGTCCAATTTTCACGATTCTGACACAAAAGCCCTTTGCGGAAGCAGTATTGTGCGCCACTGAAGTTAAATTTCTCCTGGCAGTTTTCCAGCGAGTCACTTAACAATTTTTCAAACAACTGGAATTTATGGTTATCAAACTGATAGTATGATGGTTCGCTAGCAGAATACCGTTACAGTTCTTAAAACTCTGACAGACCCTTACGGCCATCAATTCAGAATTAAAGACGTAGCTGCAAAGCGATTTTGAAAACACACAAGTGAGAGCGCCACTATATATAGCGGCCTTATCTTGCAACAGCTTCGGATGAACTGAAAAGTGCAGAGGCTTTAGTGGGGTTTACGATTAGCAATAACTTGAAGAGCTGCGTCTCTGTTTTCTTAAAATTAGTTCATCAAGATTCTTCTGGAAAAGCTGAAATCTGTTCTAAACTTGTGTTAAAGTTGTATCGGGGGCAGACACCAGTATACTGTTCGGTAAGTATACAAACATTGTCATAGACGGTGCAGTCAGGGGTCCCATCTGTTCGAATTGGCGCTACTATATAAATATGCTCACCTGTGCCTCTAGGTAAGTATAGAACATAGGATTTTCCGGCTTAATGTGCTTAAGAATTAACTGATTCTGAGCATGATATTGTAACGAATGTGGTGTGACAGCAATAGCAAACTTCTTCTCCAAACCCTAATTTTCAAGTGCAATAGTGCTAATAAAATGAGCCGGTTGCCTCTCATCAATTCTTTTGATCTATTTTCGTGATGCATGACATCGCAAGATGTTCCATTTAACCCTCGATATTGTGACAGCTGGAATAAATGTTTAGATTACCTGGATAGCCCGCATTCTGGATAAAATATTTGCGGAATTTTAAGAACTGATCACAATAGGAATCCGCTTAGTTCTTACGAATCGGACCATAAATAGGCTCAGCTTGGACCCAAAGCAATTGTCAAAACCATAGTATTAGCGCACAGCGAGTGCACATGGAAATCAGATTAAGCAATTGGGATGTGCAATAACCAAACGGGCACGTTACAACAAGTACAATATGATAACGTTCAAAAGCAATCTCGGCACATTTTTATCCACAGACATAAAATAGGCAACTGTCAAAACATGGGAACTCTTGACCCCATAAGCCGCACACATACTGTTTCCAGAGTGACAGGTATAATAGTTTCAGTAAACTTACTGAACTTTCTGATTAGTCGCAATCATATCAATAAACAGCAAAACAAATTTCTGTCATGCAAATATTATAAGACCTTCCAATTTGAGCTCATAAACCATGTGCCTCAACACGTTTACGCAAAACGAACACTAAACATCATAGTTCACTAGATGAGAACAGCTTTCGATGGCATACCACGCACGGAACCTTATATTTATTGGGTGACACATCAGATACTAGTCGGTAACGATGACAGATGAGGGACTGCCAAATAGGAAACGGTAGAGAAGACAGAGGCAGCTGAATTGAGCATATTTTTACAGGCTACAAGAAACGGAATGCGAATCAGTGTTGAGCACATCAGAGCAAGATGGAAGGCGGATGAAGATACTAAAATATATGAAGATTAAGGAGTTACCAACAACAATAAAAGCCACTGTTTTGTAACACTTACGTAGCGCGTGTATTCATTTTCGCTACAACAACACCCTTATATATGCCTGAGGAGTGGAAGATATCGTGAATACTGGAGGTGAGGAATAGGGCAGAGAGCTACAGACGGATCAGAGCACTTGGGTCCAAGCAAAAGTGTGTATCAGACTTCGCTTGGTTCTTGCTGCTTTGTTATCGGTTATTAGCTATTTGCTTGTAGCTTGGAATACGCAATCGTTGAGTCGCCAAGGCTGGCTTATCAGACTGCGACGGGAAACGGGCTACTCAAGGAAAAAGCACGACATCTCCTTTGCCGCGTGCTTATCGGAGCGCTTGAGATGTGCCACTCCCCTTACCACACCCCAATTCCAGCGAACCATCTGTCCTCGTCCCACGAAGAAATTTGTGCACGTTTGTCAGTGTCACCAACCAGGCGTTTTGTTATACTCCGGTTGTGGGCGTCTGCAGTCAAAGGCCACTATTTTTCACTTGGTTCAGTGAGGGGCCATGTGCCGGCCGTCGAGAATTGCTTTGGCTTTTCCAATGATTGATATTATGCAATATAGAACTAAGAGATTTGGGCAAGATTCGGGCGAGTTTGACTTATCGCTTGAGAGGGCACATTGCAAGCAGGAAAAAAATCGAATACACTTTTTCAGTCCTTCAAGGTGTTTTGTGGTATTTTGTCTATTTTGCAAAACTTTGTTGTTTTAATGCTCAAGTACAACTAAAGACGAAAAGGTGCGTGTTAATAAAAATAAGCGATGTTCCTACAATCAGCGGAAGAGACAGGACGCTTAACATGAATACCACGGCGTTTGGTAGCTTGAAGTTTTGAAAAGGTAGACGGAGGGTCAGTGAGAAAGTCTTACTGGAACTTTTAAGCTTCAGCCTTTGTACTCGAATAAAACAAATGTTTCCTTATGTAAACGACTGAGGCCCGTGAACTGAGAAAAATCACTAGCTTACTTCACAACAGGCATCCTTCTCCAAAAATAAACCTAAGAAATTTTCTTAGAAACACCAGCCATCTGCAGTACTCCTTGCTTTATAATTGAAAATACCATCCGTGCGTTTATGAACACGTTTTTGTTGTACAATGGGAAATTTACAAGTTTTCTTTCAAATTTTAGCATAAGCATTAAATCAGTGAAATTAAAAGGTTCTTCTATGGAACGGTGAGGTTACAATGACTGCTTTTAATATTTCGTATGATCATCACTTAGTCTTAGTAATTGACATGGGAAAACAGATCGTACTTTGCGGTTTAATGTCCCTATAGTGTTAACCATTAATACCGTAGGCAGGATGCTAGCCTACTGATGACCAGAATTTGTAAATGGAATTATGTAAATCAGTAGTCCTGTAGATACGACGCAATATCTCGCTTTGTATGTTAAATTTTATAATACCGCTTGTATCTGAACAGGCAGCCGAGAAGTCAAATCAGTTGTTCCTTCACTGTGTTAGCTAAGATATTTATGATGGCACATGGCAGTTTTTAGGTTTAAGTTAATTGCGTTCGTTTTGTATATCCTTTATGCCCACTGACTGTCGCTGTTGGTGTGTTACTTCGTGGTTACTTCGTTTAAGTATTTGAAATCTTGAGTTAAACAATACCCGGCTCAAAAGATCATAACAGTAGTTCAGCCGCACTAATTTGTTTAGATAGCATATGTCGTCTTCAGTAATGGGGTTCACATCGTAGACACAATCGGAATCATTACTAGACCGCGTAACAGCAGGTACAGATTTGATGACCGACTTAAGCAATAAAAGTTCCTTACACAGCTTAAAGTTTACCCTGTTATTCAGTAAATTGGTACGGTGCAGTTGAGCGTACGATTTTTAATTATCAGTTAAAAAGCTTAAAAAAATCTGAGCCACGAACCAGTCCATTTGGGCCCGATATTAAAACCATGACTGGTGCTGCTCAGAGCGCGAACGGTACCGGTGTAGTGTGGGTAGGTACGCTCCAATCGCCATTCTTCGATTTCCTAAACGCGTAATTAGGTGCCGAGTTTCATTATTTCAGGTGGTTGGTATGCCTTATCGTTTTGTGCTTATTTTGTTATCTATTAGTTGTGGTTAGCTGAAGAATCTTCTATTAACTTACACAAGTCGTTTACACTGATAGCAGGTAAATTTGTTTTCCTCTCTCGTTTGTTGTGAACGTTTTCGATCACTTGTTGTGCCACCTTGAATTTTTCGCTTATGTTGATAATTTAGCAAACAGTTATGTCGCCATATCTGTATGGTCTTTTCGATTTATTTTGACTGCTATTGCTATTACAGGTGATCGGCTGCTGCTTTACATCCCCGGTGTGGCTATAATTGATATGTAGCTTGGTAAGGTGCTTAGGTTCCTTTTACCCGCCATGTCGTCTACTTGGCTCCAGGCGACAGTTGGGTCTTGCTGTAGGGGACAGTGTGCATAAACCTCGTGGACGAACCAGACAGATTGGTTTCACACAGTGTAGAGTAGGCTATGGTCAAAGCACCACCCTCTGTACGCTTGCTAACTCAACTACCATATGCTTCACTTTGCCTGTGAACGGGGTGTTGGCCGGCTACCTTGGTGAATCGTGGCTCCCAGCCACGTGCCTTCCAGTTTTAATTCCACTGTTTCACCTGCATATGTTTTGTGTAGCTAGGGATTCGTTTAGTGCAACGCCCGCCACCAGTTTTCCCTCTTTAGGCGCCGGCGACATGTGGCTGTCTTTTGGAGGATAAAGTGACAGGCAAATACGAATCCGGATGCAGTCGAACATATATACATATATATATCCCGTTGCATGATAGGTATCTTCCGAAAGTTCAAAAACTTCTGCTGTGAATTGACATGATTTGCACTCGATTTTTTTGATTTGTAAGTAATGCTTATTTTATAAACGGTATTTTATAAACGGTACATATAAAAAAACATTTCAATCTTGAAGAATTTACATTAGTTTACTTCTTTACACCGCTTCTTAGTAGATTGATTTGCTGATTAATTTTTTGGGTCATGTCAGTTGGATTGGAAGAAGCAGTGGTCAATTATCTCGCGTGGCTGCGTTTATACTAAGCTGTCATAATTCCCCGCGTTCCACTTGTGATTATTGTATCGCTTTTTATTATATAGTTATATTTAATTTGCCTTTCCAACAATTTTTCTTTTCAAAACAAGGTGGAATTCGCTCTGTTCTTCGATTTACGATGGAATATATATTTATATATATATGGATATCGATAGTTCGTATAAGGTTTGTTTTGTTTTTTAGTTCAAAAAGTTCCTTTTAATTTTCATACATTAAAATGTAGTTGACATTACATTCTCGCTTCTTTATCTAGGCAGAGGGTCTGCTTTACTTCTCCAGAGTAATGTCTTGCATATGATAAATCTTTCACTATCGTAACAGGGTAGCTTTACTAGTGCGACGTATGGTCGGTTATCATCAAATCCGCGCTAAGGAAGAAATGTCCACAATATATTTAAAAATGTTACAAACGTAACAGTTGCCGAAGATAAGCGCAATTAGCGTAAGCAACGTGGCTTAGTTAATAGAAGATATTTCAGATAGGCAGGACAAACAGTATAATAAAGTGAAATGAAATTTATCCAGCTTACAAAGACCTAGTTTGTGTGAAAGTGTGACGCAAGTTTAAAAGTGCTACGTATAGGTGCAAATCAAAAGGGGTACGACCGGAGTCAGCATACTAGCAAACAGTTGGAGAGTTGTGCAGATAGGTGCCATGAAAGCAGTAGTGGGACATCTAGCCAGAATTGATGATCTAGGTTTACTAACACGACCGTTGTGCCCTGTAGCATCAAATCAGCATGGTTCTCAACAGAACGATAGAGACAGTCTGAGCATTGCTGCGTGACGTCAACTGGAATGAGCAAATCACTGTCAAACACGATGCTGTGCTCAGTAATCACGTGATTAAAATCGCTTTGCTTTCCGATACAACACAATTAAATATTACGGTTTGAGTCAGCATGTTTCCACACTGGCAACATGACTGAAGTGGGTCCGTATTACATGGACCTGGAATTTAATGACGGAAAGAAAGGAATGTGTTGCTCCGCCGGAGAAAATAAAACTGCTTCACTTTGCAGAATTACGACAGACATGGAAGTATTTGCTTACAGGATATGCTGCCAAATCCAAACAGTTCTCACACAACATGGAGAAATACAACGCATGTTTTCAAATGACGTCATCTGACGCAGAAATCAGTATACATTTATGCGTGACCTATTACAAAGTGAAAGTACAGATTTAGCAAACTGCAGGATAAATATTTCCCTCCCAGCTGGTCAGAATAATTACCCAAACATGTATTCCATTTCCAAACTTTTCCATTATATAGGAGAACAGCAAATATCCAGTCTTGGCAACTGTTACACAGGTGCGTTTACGATGACTTGCTTAAAATTTTTGAATGAGTTTCGCTGTTATGGTTTCAATCCTACTTTACTATTTTCGTGAGTAAACTTCCTGTTCGGCGTCATGATATCACCGCAGCTTGGCACAAATCGGCTCAAGCAATTTATCATGTCGTTTAAGCGATGAACTCCCTTCAACTCCTTAAGGGGCGACATCTCACGAATTTAAATAATTTTTACCGGATCGACCCTAACCCTTTGGGTTGTTAGCAAATGCCAATGGAAAGTCACTTCATCTTTTTGAAGTTCAATTTCCTTACCTTTATTTTTGTTGTACTTTCGCACCCAGCGATGCAAGAAAATGGGGAGATTATCCTCATATTCCTTTTCTGTCAGACCTCAGACCAAAACATCTTTTGATACGCATGTTTCACCATATAATTCGTCTACCACTTGCACTAATCGCTTTTGATAATGAACAATGAACAATGATTTATGACGGGTAAAGAACAGGTGCTTGACATGTCCCGTAGGGTGGATAGCGTGACGAAAAAGATAGCAAGGGGGATAATGTTGTCAGTTCGGGCGCTTACAGATGTAACTACATTTTCGTATCAAGGGGGTTTGAAACGAGAATATACACACACAAAGCAACAGGAGAGTGGTTATTGTTCACACCACAGGCGGGATAAATTTAAACAAAACGATAGCAAGGACAAAGCTTACTTGTGTGCGATTATCGTCGGACGACAGGATACAGAAATCCAGTGTCTATTGTATTAGCGTTTGTCAAATTTCGTGCAAGGCGTTTGGAGTGACTCACTCTCGAGTAAGGTTATGGCACTAACCCCTGTCTGTTGTGCATTATTGCCAGCATCTGGTGGTCATGAGCTATAGCACGTAGTATAAATGTGACAAGGTATCGTCAAGGCGTTTTTTGAGAAGGGATAGGGTGGATGCATTAATTACTTGTTCGGGGAGGGCGTTCCAAGGCTGTGCCACCCAAAGGGAAAAATAGTTTCGCCGACATTCCAGGCGGCTGTACTGCGTTACTAACTTAAACTGGTGACCTCTTAGCGAGGTGGTTTGACTGAGTATTAGAAGGGAATGGCATGGGTGGTTGGGGTCTCTCAGGATTAGGTACACCATTATGAGATCGCCCTTAGCCGCCGATAACGTCCACTGTAGATTTTAAGGTTCTTCAGCCAAGGTGGGTAGGGGAGGCTGGTCAAACCTCTGACGCTCTTCCTTGCCCTACGTTGTGCAGTATCGAGCGCGGTGAGATTGTGCCTGAGCCATGGTTGCCACGCTTGAATAGCGTACTCCGCATGCGGCCTCACGTACGCACTAAGCATTTTTGGAAAGATCGAAGGGTCAAACTTCCCGAAGGCTCTGCGAAGAAGGCCGACCTACTGGTTTGCTTGCTTAGCTGCCTTTTCAGTTTGCCTCGAACAACCGAGGTCATCTTGAACTATCACGCCGAGATTGCACTCATGAGAAGCCCGCTGTAGAATTTGGGATCCTAGGCGGTAGCAGAGCAAACTCTTGTGCCGTATACTGAGAACCTTGCACTTGGTGACGTTGAAATACAGCATGTTGTCGATAGACCATGTGTACGCTTTGTCCGGGTCCTCTTGTAACAGGGTGTGATCCTCCACTGCAGCTATAGTGCGCCATACCTTCAGGTCATCAGCAAATACCAAGCAGTTAGAAGACAGCACAATCACGAGATCATTTATGAAGACCAGGAACAGACGGGGTCCAAGTACCGAGCCTTGAGGTACGCCGCACTGAACTTCGATTTATTCTGATGGGTTGCTCCTAACCCTAACAAACAGGTGACGTTGTAGGAGAAAGTCTCCTATCCAGCCCAGCACAGGATCGCCGATTCCATACTTCTGGAGTTTGTGGAGGAGAATGCGATGGTCTATGCGGTCGAATGCCTTTGAGAAATCCGAGTAGGACGCGTCGATTCCAACACCAGCGTCCACAGATTCCGTCCAGTTTGCACGAGCAATCAAGAGATTAATTGTACAGGAGCGATTTCTGCGAAATCCATGCTGTTCCGGAACGAGAATTTGGTTGTTCGTCCAGGTACCCAAATAAAGCCTCAGCTACAATGGACTCCATAACCTTGAAGATCACAAGAAGGGGTGTTATCGGGCGATAATTTACTGGATCAACACGATTGCCACTTTTGTAGATAGGCGTGATGATCCGTGCTTCCACATCGTGGGGACGTGCATCTCGTTCATACACGGTTGAAAGAAAATTGCTAATGATCCTGCTAAACTCACGGCAGCAACTTTCACCGCCTTCTTTCGAATGCCGTCCGCACCCGAGGAGCTGAACTCGCGCAGAGACATCAGCCTCTTCAATACAGCTGCGGAGGTAAACGATATGTGGTTTAGTCCTGATGGCAGCGTTATCTGCTTAGGCAGGATATACGGTGATTGCTCGCTTTGGAAGGTACGGCCAAATTGTTGTCCAAGGACTTTGGCTGCCTATTGTGCGGTTTGGGCTAAGCCGCATGCTGTGTCAGGGCAGGAATACCGCGCTTAACACGGCGCAAATTGTTTACGTGTCTGTATAGCAGCTTGGGATTGGAGCTAAACGTTTCCGCTAGACATTGTTGGTTCTTAAGTTTATCCTCTCGAACGAGTTTGAAACAGTGGTTCCTGTGTATTGTGTAGAAATCCCAGGTATGATCGTTCAGGGAGGCTATATAGGTGTGACATGCCGACTCCCTTAACGACATGCACTTACGTGTCCTGCTCCTTACGAAAGACTTCATCCTTTTGGTCCGGTAGCATCTGGTTTCAGATGTCCGTGCCACGAGCTTGGTAAATATGTTGACGAATTCTCCGTAGGCCACCTCAGGCGTTATTTCAGCTAAGAACGACCATCTGGTTGCATCAATTAAGTCGGACAGGTATTCATAGTTGGTTTTGACACGATATTCCTCGGTGTGTTCTTTAGGATAATCCGCGTAGCACATGTAATGAAACAATAGCGTCGCATGATCACTGCGGCCCAAAGGAGTATCGGTTATCACTCTCTCGACCATTAATTCTTCATTGGTGAATATTCGGTCTAAAATGGATGGCCTGTCAGTACCCGTGAATCTGTTGGGCGTAGTGATGTGGCCATAAATAGGATAGTATGAAACCAGATCTTGCAAATCCGCTTTGAATTGCTCTCCTGGTGTGGCCTGGGATTCGAGGGCATGTAAGTTTAAGTCACCGGTGACAAGAATATGACTGTACTTCCTGTTTATCACGTGCTTCAACGCAGCCATCAAATTGCAGTCCATCTCAGGAGTAGACGATGGTGGGCGGTAAACAACAATCAATAAGCCAAGATCGTTCCTTCTCAGTCGGAAATTACACCAAATGGCGTCGGGTAAGTCAGTTTCCGAATCGCTTATGCGTTCGCATTGCATGTTGTTACGAAAATTAAGGGCTACCCCACCACCTTTGCTGGTTCTATCCTTCCGGACAACGGACATGCTCGTTAGTGCAATCTCAGCATCTGTTATCTATCACGTTTCGGTGACAGTTACGAGGTCCCAAGCGGCAGGCGCATGTCGAAGTCTTTATTCTGTTAATTTGCTAAGTAGACCTTGGGCATTTGTGTACATGCATGAGAGATTCTCGGAGACCAAAAGTGTGTTAGATTGGATGAATGAAGCAAATGTGTTTACTCCGACCATTAAAGGGTCGGCGGCTAATCGTTTTTTGTATGGGTTGCATACTCTCGAGAAGTATTTGATATATAGGAAGGTATCAGATGCTCCGAATCCCGTTGTTTGCTCGTGCTCTGCTGCGCCCCTCCGGATAGTATGGCTACTCTGGAAACCGTCCCCGAGTCGGGTCCTGCAGTTGTTGTTTTCACTAAGTGTTGTGCCTCTACTGAATTGTCATTAAAAGGTGTTGGTGTTCCCGCTGATTTCTGATGAATTTCTGTTAGCAATCTGCAACGGAATTAACCCAGTTCGTTAGTACGGTTTGTGCCATTAGTTCTGACTGTAACACAAAATTTTTAAGGGCCAGGGACCGCAACCTTTATAGTTTGGTGATATGGAGATCCTTGTCATCAAGGTGACCACCACATATTCGAGAGAAAGAACCTCCCGGATGCAGTGCCATTGCTCGCGGTCATGCATCTGTGCATCGTCGGAAGAGGAGTCAGTAAGCTCAGGAACACCGTGAGCAATCACTGATATCTTATCTTGAATTATTCTGTACATATATTTGTTAGCTGGATCCCCTGAACGTTCTTTCCACGGGATTTCGGGTAGTATTCGCACTCCACTTGAGTCGTTGCGGAGACGATTCGCAGATGGCAGAACGACCTCAGTCTCGTCCGCCGAGTTTAGTGTTACCCGAAGTAACCGGGGTTCGCCGTAGTGCAATGCGTTGGAATGGCGCCAGATGCTTTTTAATGTCGTGGGATTAGCATGGACTCCGATCGAGGTACAGATGGAACACCACTGATTTTGATCGTCCGTCAACTTACCCTTGATTGCATTGGATTTGGATTAGGGGACATTAGTGCATACAATGTTTAGGGCACCATGGTTGCGCCTGGTGGCTACTGGTTTTGGATTTGGAGGCTTAGTATCTGGTGTATTTGTTGAATTTATGAAAGACATTGGTGTGTGCCATCCGTGCTGCGGCAGTTTTATTTTCTGTAGTTCGGGCACAAAGATTACCGGTGATCTTTCCGGTGTTTGCTTGGCGGCAACCGATGCGTACGTTGCCGGGCGGTTCACTATTTCTGGTTGACTGTAGCTTACAGTCCTGAGTGTAGCGAACAGACTGCTAGGTGCGGCACACAGTACAGAGGTTGAGGCAGACACGCTGCAGGCACTGCTTTTAGTTATAGGTGGGAGAGAGAATGGAGTTGATACTGCTGGATGCTGAGTCGTTTTGGTTGGGTTGGGATGGGACGCCTGGCTCGCTTCTTCGGCCTGACTAGGGAGTTCGGGGTGTTATTTTCACTCACAATTGCAGGCCCGTTCCCTCCCATGGGTGAAACTCTGGCGCTCACCAGTTGCTCGACAGCTTCGGTTAGTCTTTCACACCTCTTCAGTAGCACAGATGGGCAGCTAACAAATGGAATAGACTCGCGTATTGACAGAACCAAAACACCTCTGCTGTGTTGGCTTTCGTGGACGCCTTCCCAAGGCAGGTATTGTGGTAGGTTTTCAAACACATGGTACACATCAGACCACTTTTACCTTTTTGGCACATGATTCTCATTTGCGCTTCATACGTGACATGTTCTCGGTAGGGGTAGAAATAGGATGGAGATACTGACGTACCGCTGCGTGGCGATCGGCGCTAGTTTGAGATCAGCAGGTCCAGGCGTGTCGAGGCCAGATGAATCACGCGTTCTTTGGGGTGGATGCGCGTGCTATCGATCCAGACGGTAGAGGGTAGGCAGTGGTGAGACGTAGGACTGAGGCAAAGCAAGGTGACTTGGAAATTACTGTCTAATGACGACAGTGGCAGTTCCAAGGGCGGATCAAACGGACGACTGTCGCTTTGTAGAGCGACTTGAAAGGATGCTATTAAGCTGATCGAGTGACTCTCAAAATATCTTTAAAATAAGACCAAAAGAGGTCTTATGCGACGAGAGGAAAAATAAAACATCCGATAAATTTCAAATACGGTTGACTTCGAAGTTGCAAGAGCACAGTTTACTGGTGATCCATTAATGATAGATCCAATAGATGAACAGTGGTAGCAGGAGCTCGCGAAGCCAAATTGAATGATGGCACGTAGGTCTCTGTGAGTAGAAATCCAAAGATCTGGAGGCAGATAACGCTGGAGGACAGATTTTTGGCGACCGCACGTGAGTTCACCGGTTATACAACTGATCGCACGTGAGTTCACTAGTTAAACACTGGTTAAATTTCACTCGACACTCAAATTAAAAGGTAAACGCGGCCGACGATAACGCCCAAACGATGTGGCCAAGGTAGTAAGGAAATTTGAATCATCATTTTGTACAAAGTACCAGATTGCCGAAGAGAGGTCTACTTTCGTGTAACACTTAGCTTTAGCGGAAGACGGAAAAAATTCTTCTAGTTTGGGTAGCGCGTAATGCTCTCTACGCGGGGCATTATTAATCCGTTTCGAGTCAATTCACAAGCGTAATTCGCCCGTCGTCTTCCTAATGATTATAATCAGACTAACCCAATCGGTTGGAACGTCGAGTGTGACAAGCAAACCCTATATTACTAATATGCTTAATTCAGCAGATAACCTGTCATGCAGAGCAAATAGAAATCTCCTAGCTAGTCGCGCTCTCCGGCGTATCAAAGGATCTAAATATAAGTAAGCGTTTCCTTGACACTTCCCCAAACCCGGGCTAAACACACGGATACTGAAAACAAATACCGGTTTCTCCATAGTAGAATTGCACAAATCGATCATGATAAAAACAACAAAATGGAGACAATGGAGCGAATCAATGTACCGAATCAATGCACAATCACAAACTCCAGTCGATGCAAGGCTCCGACCCCTGGGTTAACCACTACCGTTGTGGCCGAGCGCCTCGGATGATGTCTGAAACTATCCCAAATGTACAGAAACGCTTAGTCGGATCGAATGCACTATCCATGATAATGATTTGTGGTTTAATGTTGATAGTAACTTCCGTGTCCAACCGGAATAATAAATTGCTTTGCCTTCGATCAACAGATTTGTGAAGACACTCTTTGCTTCAGCCTGCAATGTCGGATTCCTAAACTAATTGTTGCCAATGATTCAAGCGTTCAATAAAATGCCTATGTTTCGTGCCACGCAGAGGCGTTTAACATGGTTCCACATTAAATATATTACAGAAACCAAACAAAGAACACAACAATCGTTCCAAATCGGATCCAACGCGCGACAGTTCAGAACGCATGCTCAGCTTCGGCCAGGCATTTATAGCGGCTGCTAGCATCTTCCATTAGCAGGCCTTTATATGTCTTAGGTCAACAGACCGACGTCAGCAGGCCGTTCAACTTGCTCCCATGGCATATCAATACCGGTTTCCTCCAATTCCCTGTTTGTTGTCAACAAATGGGATCAAACCGGAGCTTCGTCTTCTCAAACAGATATTATTATGTTTCCGGCTGCCTTGCATGTAGGGCTATGATTTCCGTTTTTCATTTTGTTGGTTTGCACGTTTGCGTCACTTGCCGGATGGATTTCATTTCCATTTATCTTTTTGGGCACTGAAGATCTGATAAAAATTGCATGCATCTGCGGAGTTTTGTTTTACACTGTATTTTGCACAACATTTGTATATGAGCTCCAATTGTACTTGGATGCAAGGTTACAAACTCTCCATATAAATATAGAAATGAGGATGAATCAATTCTCCGTTGACATCTGCGCACTACATTCTCACATGACTTTGATGTATCTTCATTGCGTTTACCTAGTTGACAATCCATCTCGGACATGCTAGCCCCAGAGACAAGAGTAACGGTAATAAAGTGCCAAAATTAATGCTGTACCAACCGCACCCATAAATGTGTAAGTGACTGTCGAATTGCACTAGTGGCAGTTGATGGCACTTCCTACGTATCTTGTAATTAGCTGCCGCCGTATCGTCGCTATTTTGTTACACACGCACTATAATAGAAAGCTTATGTAACCTGGGTTGGACCACGTAGGACTAAGTGATCCCAGATATTTTGACTTCTGTTCCGAGGTATATATTACTAGTGAGGAATAGGCCACAAAACATTACTTGGAGAAATGCGAACAAGTAGTATTATCAGCGACTGCTGCTTCAATAGCGGTTCCATTAACTCCTCCAACAGTTGACAACATTTCTAGGGCTAAGTACAACAATGCGTCTATTCCTGTTGCGCTTAATCTAATCGTATGTAAAATTAGATCTACTGATAAATAATGGACTACGTTATGTTAAACTGTAAAGCTGTAAGTAGAAAGGCTGACCATGCGTATTGTTTGCAAATCAATTATGGCCAATAGGCCGAAAAATGATGCGTCGGAGGTTCTTCCGGAATTCCGTTATCTATCTTGGAATCCTGGTCATGAAATTGTAATTTGATAGAGAACAGGCTCCAAAAAGTAGGCAATCACATTGTACATATAGCAGGAGTGAAAATCCAAAAAACGCTAATAAAAGGAAGGAATCTTTCTAGAGGTTACCTGAGAGCGTGGCACACTAAATGCTGCAGCGTCAGAATTAAAAATGGGAAATTGACGTTCGTTGCAGGCAAGTTGATGTGGTTGCCTTGTCTGCAAACTGGTTGTCATCCACTGGTCATTATAGAAATGCTGTAGTGTTTCTACAGTCATCGGGTGGAATGCCCCGGGCAACTGGTTGATGGGGTAATGGTTTTGCATTTGACCGAAATCATGAGCGCTGGGAAGCTCGTTCCTCTACGGTAACATTAGATACTTATAGTGTTTTATGTTTATTGGTGGGACGCGCAATGGAAACTTTCGTCTGTGTGTTTCGCAGCCATGCTTTTTCACAACAGTGGAAGATAGGGATCACAGCAACCTCTTAAACCAGACGGCAATTGTTGCGCCGCGGTTTTTTGCACTTTATGACCTGAACCTCCACATACAGATGCAGACTATGCCGACAAATCTACTGGTTTCTGGATTGACAATTGTTAAATTAGATGCACGGGAATACCTTCATCCAACACGTGATATTTCCGACGATAAGTCGCTTTGGGACTATCCCCTCAAATTAGATGTCGTGATTACTTGACATGGCCTCATAACTGTGGTGTAATCGGAGGCTCCCATAGGTAGGAGCGGTAACTGTATTCATACGTTATGGCTAAATGCGAAAAATAATATGATGAAATTTGAACCAATTGTTAATAATTACTTGCGGGACTGGGTCCTTCAGCTCCAACGGGTTCCGGCAGAGCAACAAGTCAAGTTAGAAAAAGGTGTGCTATGCTTACGCCTAATCTCATGCAAATGCTGCATGAGCTTTGTGTCATCTACTCTGAAGGAAAAGAGTAACTCCCGTCCATAAGGTCAGGGAGCAGCTCGGCGCTTTCAGAGGCGTAACACCAGGTGCGAAATGTTTCAATTAATCGGGCTTTCGACGATTGTTTCATAAAACCTGTTTAAAGCAAGCAGTTTGCAGATGCGAGCTGAATATTGCTATGAGCTCAAGTCAGCTGAGAACACAACAAAGTAATCAGATTGTATTATAGTTATGAACAATACATTGGTTCCGCGAGGGAGGGATTTGGTAACATGAATAAGGAGGGCGGTAATAAGGCTTTGGAAGATGCAGCGAATGGGTGGTTTTTTGCTTCCTGTTCAAAATCGCACAGTTTGCACAATGGCTGTGCCATCACCTCTTAGTCACTTGTGTGAAAAGGAAATGCGGGACGTTGTAATCAACAGACCAGATATTTGAGGTGTTGACCGTTTTAAACCCATGTAACTCGGCATTCGCTGACAGGGCTCATTCAGCGATGTTCCAACGGCTTACTAATATTCTACACTATCACATCTTGGAACTTCTTAACCGTTATCTACAAGAAAGCAGGACTGAATTGTGTGGAGTATTGTAATATTTCGAAAATGAATCACCATTTGTGCCACAAAACTATGAAATAGTCAGTCTGACAACTGCTCTGCTTAAGTACCTGAAGAAGTTTATTAGGCGCCGAAGTTATAAGCACTTGGTTTTGAACAAATTACTTGGAGTGGAGCAGCATGACTTTATGAAAAGAATTCATATCTTACACACATGTTGCCGTGTTTGGACGAAACATTTTGATGCCTTGATAAGGAGGCTCCAGTGGTAGTCTGCTACTTGGACTTCAGGAAAGCACTTGATTCAGTTAATCGCTGGTTTTTACCAGAGGTGATGACTTGGTTTTCGTATTTGTCCTGGGGTAACCATTTTAATGTCACAGATGGGGAGGTCAAATTAAGGATGAACACTGTTCATCGCGAGTTCTTTCGGGTTCAACGCAAGTATGACGGTTGTTCCAAATGTTTATAAATGAATTTGCTCTACTTCTCAAGGGCCGCTGCCGTTGTTGCGGATTTGTAAATCTTGTCGTTCGATGTACTAGTAATACCCCGTCCAACTACCTGTCTACGATAGTGAAGATGTCCGTATTACATGATTCCTCAATGAATACCAACATATGTCAGAGTTTGACATAAAGTATGCAGAAACATTTTAATACAGAACCTCGTGGGATCTACAAACGCTTAGTCAATTAAACGCTTCAGGTATTGCAAAAAGGAGTCCCGTTATGTTGCTTACTTTTCTTTCCAAACTTATGATAACCGACTGAGATATTAGCTTTGGAGCTGCATGGTAATTTCGACAGCATCTGGGCCGTTTCTTTAATAAGTGTATTTTTCTGGAATCTATTCATGGAGGTAACGACCGTAAACCACTTTTCTTTATGAGGGAAACGTAGGGAGATGTAGCCTTCGTAACATATGACAATTATATATCATAGGCTAACTTGACGGAGTCTGCAATCGAGCTCTCACAGATCAGAACTGACCCTTATTTCACGTTGTACTGTAGTCCGGCCTCCAAATGTTCAAATACACGGCGGTCTGTTGGTGCCTTGAATGGGAACACGGAACTGATATACATACGTGATCGCTGGACACTAGAGTTGTACCGTGCGAAACGTTACTTACGAAGTCCATGGACGTAGCGATAAGGAAATTCAAAGTAGATTGTACTTGGTTGTTCAGATACCGAAAAGTTAACTTCATGAACTGGTGTAAAGGCATTTGGACAGTCAGCTCAAAAAGTCTGTGGTAAATATTTTTGTCGGCCTAATACACTTCAGAGACGTTAAAACCCTCTGCAACTTAACGTATATTCTCAAAATGAGCGTGAATAGGTTCAATAAAACCAATGAAGTCATTTTGGGAAATCATGAATCCCACTACAACTGTATATTGGACAGATGAATTGCACACAGAAGCCGATAAAGCTTCACCAGTCGGATCCAACCAGTAAAATGTGCAGGTCAGCTACACCTCTAATTTAAAAGTCAATAATTTAACTACTCCTCCGTTTTGAAGAAACGAGGAGCAATCCGTTCTAAGTAGTGCATAGCAAGGTAAACATACCTCATTGAATGTTATATCCGCGGATAACCACGTTATATGGGAAGAAGGTAAGCCCGGACGATAGTTTTCTACAATTAGACGCAACTCGTTCAAGTTTTTCCTCGATGCTGATTTACACAACTTACTTTTGAACCTGTGAAGGAAGAAAACCGTCCCAGCTGAATGCAGCCGCTCTGTCACCTTTCCGGTCATCAACAGAGGCGCACGAGAGGACTGCCTCAGTAATAGATGTATCAGTTTGATCTAAATTTACTCCAAGTAGCTTGCCTCTGTCGCCACTCACTGCTTGACTAGCACCCGTGAAAGCTAGTTTGGGGAGCAACAAGCTGAGTTTCGTTCAGCTTGGGGCTGCATCGATCTAATAAACACATTATGCATTTGTTGGAGCACCGTCACATATATTTGTGGCCCATCATTGTCACGTTCCTCGAAATCAAAGGTGCCTTCAAATCGGAGAATCGGTTTTCTTCAGGTAGTCAGCATTGGCGTCCCGAGAAATATGTAAGCCATATTCGGGCATTTTACGCACTTGTGTGGGGTAAAATGAGAGCTTGCGTTTAATTGTTACGGCCCTTCAATACCTCCAGTGGTGTAAGTATGGTGTGCTCGTAGTCACCTTAGCTATTTAAATTTTCCATTGACAAATTCATATAACTAGCATTCAGTGGACACGGCTTAGATGGTGTGGAGATACACTCGGGTGATCAACTTCATGGTTTTGGAGTAGGCTTACGATAGTATCGTCATCCGGTTTGATTCCATAAAGGTGCCGTTGCATCGGACATATTAGCAATGACTGTCAGCTGTCTCGCGCTTTTGTTTGCATCATTAAAGTGCCGGGATTTCCCCCAAGGTTGGAAATGACAGCATCCCACGCTGATCCTTGGTGAGCATAAGTTAGAAAACGTCCACAAAATCAACTACCTTGAAAGTTGTATCAGCGGCGGTGTAATCGAATAGGAGATCACCAGAGCTGGAGGCACTATTGTTAACCTTCGCCGTCTATAGCGTCTGCACGACGTTACCTTCGCACGGATGGTACGGTTTATATTGCTGTAGTAATTCCGAACCTACGCTAGGTTTTTAAGCTTTCCCAATCGGATGGCAGGCGTTACGAGGCTAGATACTTTCGCCCACCACTGGGTTCGCAGCTTTACTCATGTTTAGTGGAAACACAGTGTGAGCAATTAGCGTGTTTGACTCTTTGTTAACGGCATAGGATTTGTAAGTGAACTTCTCAGCAACGTTAGTTATTGCGCTAGGTTCGAATTCCTGGCCCACGTGTTGAGCATTCCAGTACACCAACTCACGCGACCTGCATTTTTGGCGCACCTGCTGTGTGCATTAAAAATTAGGAAGAATGGTTAAGCGCTGCCTCGGTCAAGAGGAATGAAGTACTTCGTTTGAATCTGGCAGCGTTTAGGTCCCAGATACAATGAATACGTCTGGTTGGATCATCATTATACACCTCATCTAGAATTGGGAAACACCTCAGCTACTGTGTCGCAGCACGTAAAGGAAATGTGAATAAGTACAACGGTTACATGCCAGCTGAGCCATCAGCAGCAGGTAGGCATCGTTCATGTAAGCTACCAGCTCACTACTAGGCAAAAATAATTATGATGTTTTACAATGGCATGAGATCGTAGGTGGATGGGGAAGCTAAAAGTGCTGGGGAACGACAAATAAACTCACAGCAAGAACGCCACTGAGGTCGGCTCCTTGCCATGTTCGCAGTTGTTTCCAGCCATACATGTTCGCCGTCTTTTGGACCCCAAGCAGGGTGCCGTGCCGCTCCAACAGAGGGCAGCTCTGAAATGAGGGGCTTCATTCCTCTGGATCAAGTCCTCGCTTGACCGCCCCTCCTCTTCTTCCATGCACATCCAAACAAACATGCACGCAAACAGCACACGTCTTGCAAGTCGGTGGGCTGGCACGCGCAACACGTGGCCCAGCCAAAAGAGCCTGGTGCGTAAAATGACTGTGCTCAGAGGTTCAGTTCCTTTTCCTCTGCCGTAATCAAGGTGTAGAACACGGTCATTACTCACGCCATGTTCACACCAAAGTTGTGCCAAACTTCGAAGGTACCGAAATTCGGACGTAACTAGCCTCTTTAGTTCCGCCGATCTTAGGCTCTAGTTTTCGCAACCGTACAGTAATGTCGAACGTACCGCTACATTGTACACTCTACCCTTCAGGGCGAGAGTGATGTCGCGCCGCTGCCATGGTGGCGAATGCCAGGAAAACACATGGACCTTTTGTTACACGGTTCGTGATCTCATCTTCAATCCCACGGGCGCTGATACAACTTCCTAGGTATGTTTATTTCTGAACGGCTTCTAGCAGATCCCAACCACAGGTCAGTGCAGAAGGCGATCCCTGCCAAACTTGGAGGAACGCTTTGCACTTCGATGGTGCAAAGCAAAGCCCAAAGCTGCTGACAGCCAGTGCTAATCTGTCCAGCGCGGCTTGGCATGTCTGGGAGCAGTCACAGATGAAAGAATGTCGTCTGCATACTCCAAGTCAAGAAGTCGTTCTCCTCGTAGTAGTTCCACAACTTCCAAGTATGTCCTGTAAATGCAATCTCCATAACTTCCTCAATAGCGAAGTTGAAGAGGAAAGGTGACAGCGGGCATCCTTGTCTTACACCGCTGGAGATATTAAAGGGTGGCGACAGCTTGTCGTAAGCCCTCACTCTGCCCGTGTTACGCGCGTATAATGCTTGCATTTTATTTGCAGTTATCTCAGGCACCTTTTCCTGAGTAGACACTTCCAAAGGGAACCTGGGTCAGTCGAATCGAAGGCAGCTTTTAAGTCGAGGAACACGACTACAGTGAACCGCCAATATATGTGACGGTGCTCCAACGACTGACGCAAGGCGAATATGTGGTCGATGCAGACACGACCTCGACGAAATTCGGCTTGTTCCTCACGGATCTGGCTTTCACGAGCGCCAATCACTCTGTGAAGAATTATGGAGGAGAGTAATTTGAAGGCGATGGAGATCAGGGTGATTATTCTATGGTTGCCGCATTCCAAACGCGAGCCTTCTTTGATGCTGGCAAATATAACAGGGCGGGTCCAGTCGGTTGGGACCATCTCCTGCTCCCACAGTTTCACTAGTAATTCATGTAAAGCATCAACAAGAGCAGAGCCTCTGAAATTGAAGAGGGCTGGAGGAAGATAATCTGGTCCCGCGGCTTTGTTTAACTTCAACAGTCCGATCTCAAGCTCGACTTCTGAACGTGAGCATAGATCCAAACGGACAGCCCACGGAGCAGGGCGGTTACTGGCCGGCGAAAAATCGAACAATTCTTGCCGATTAAATTGCTTTTCAAAATACTCAGCAAAATGATCCAAACGTTTTGACAAATTGTGGATAGGCTATCCACTCTCGTCAAGTATTTTATCGCTAATACCAGGTCTCCTGCTGCCCGTTTCCCGTAGCAGACGGATTACCGTAAGAATATGACCAACGGCAGCGGCTACTTCCACCTCTGACGCACAATGAGACCCATAAGATTCGTGTTCTCTATTCAGGCTAGCACGGATTCTTGCCCGGAGCTCTTTGCGAGTTTGATTGTGTTTACTTCCATCCGGGATATGCAGGCGAGCGTCGATAATTTCCCGAGACCGCAACGAGACCCAATATCCATGTTGGCTATTAGAAATACCACATGACAATTTGCCTGCTGCTAGTAAGGTCTGGCGAACATATGACCAGTGCCTCTCAGTTGTCTCCAGTGAGCGCTTACTTAATTTGCATGTCAGCGTACTTCGATATGCATTCAAAACCGTTGGCTTTGTCAGTTGGCTGGTATCAAAGCGCTCACAGCGTCGTCGTGAGCGTCCGCCAAAACGCATCCGCAGATCAGCACATACAAGTGCATGACCTGTGTCCAAATATGTGCTCGAAATCGAGCGACAGTTCTGGATGCAGCCTCTCCAGCGGTAACTGATAGCAATGCGATCGATCTGCTTCCAAGGCTGGTTCGAGGCTGTTGGGCGCCAAGTCACCCTCCGGCGGGTGCTGTTTCGGAATTAGTGCTCGCAATAAATAAGCGCGCGTCTTCAAACAAATGAATTAACTGCTCACTTTTATCATTACGGGAGCCTAAATCGTGCTGACCGCCCAGATGCATTTCATCAGTGGACAAATTTACAAACTGAGCGCTCAGATCCCCGCCAGCACAACAGTGTCCGTGCTTCTTCTGTGATGAAGGAGCTTGGTCAGTTTGCGGTAGAAGTCGTTCTTTACCGAAGCCTCGTTACAGTATGTTGGCGCGTAGGCAGCAATGGTGAATCGACGCATAATAGTTCCGCGCGACTTCGAAACATTGAACGAACCAGCCAATCGGACCGCACCCATCCGGCTACTGATTGGAATACAATCATCCAGAGCAGCTTCAGCCCGGGGACTCATGGCAATGCCGACACCAGCTTAGCCGTTGCTCGGAGCCGCGTCGTCACCTGATAGGCACAATGAGAAAATACTGCTTGCGTCACCTGAAGGTGATCGCAGAGTGAGCACAGAGTCGAGTCTTGCAGGCGGGTCTATGATATGCAGCAGATATCGATCGAGAGGGTCTCCAATGTTCGGGCAAGCGCTGCCTGTTGACCGATCGGTGGTAATGTGCGTACATTGAGGCATGCAAATCTAAAGGAGAATCGAGAACTGCAAATAGAAGCCGGTGTACTGGAATTGACCGCTTGTTTGTACATGAGCTTTCGACATGAGAGGAGTTACGCACCGCGTTAGCCTTTGAGTTGAAATTAGAAGATGAATGCTTAGCAAAGCATGTTGCTGGTGGGCCAAGAATCTGCGGCTGAAAAATGGGGGATACAAATTAATTTGTAGCGGGACGGTAAGAGTGAAATAGTGTAAGAGGAGGAAGAAGAAGACGAGAAGGCTTGAGGAGTAGCATCCAAACCCCTATCCACCCGGCACGATGCAGCAGATAGAGCACCGAGGATTATTCTCTGAGGTGGCCAGGGCATCAATAAAATGATTGAGGTAGGATTCATAATATTGCGCGGACAGTGTACTGTCAGTTTGCCCAGGCTTATACAGGAGAACGAATAGGGTTGTCAACCAAAACCTTTGAATTAAAAACCTTACCGCAAGGCAGCGGATTTGGCTTTGGGCTAAAAGGAGTCTGTTTTAAGGAATGGAGTGCCACCCTCAGTCCAACCCTCAAACTAGAGGACAAGGAGGCTGTGTTTGTCTGAAGTCTAACAATTGACCAATCTGGTATGATTGATTCTGCAGGTAAAAAAGCGCCACCCGTAAGAGCTCAATGGATCGCTGAGGCACACAAACCATCGCACCATGGTAAGGTCCAGCCGCAATGCGATGGCGTCCGGTAGTATACACTTATGTAGATAGCTAGAAGCCGATCTCAATGGCACTTGTGTTGTTAGTTTCTTTGTAAATGCCCCTCCCACTTTAGCTTCCCTCCAACCAGGATCATATTTTCAACTGATAATTTGATAGGTATGGTACAATTGCCAGCTGCTATCTCTCTGGAACGATGTCCATTCGTTACTGGTAGTTCAGCTGGCGTGCCTTTGCTGCACTTTTTCTTTTACCACATATTGCGGCACAGCAACTGAGACATTTCTTACATCTAGCTAACGTGTACGATGAACGTGTGTTGTTTCAACAGATAAGGAGAAGCCATCTCCTTAGCAAACTGCACAACCTCATCGGATCACTGGTTATCCCATTACTGATGCCCAACTACATACACCGACTTTGGAACACCATTCTTAACTCAACTTTTCAATACCTACTGCAACTCTTAGGATTTCCTTCGCAATCCTACGACAGCGCACTTTCCCACTGCCGACGAACTAGCTGAACACTTCCATAAGCAGATAAAAGCCGCGGTTTGTGCATTCTCAGACATAAGCTCGCTTATGACAACATCTGCGGTAGCATGAAAGCTGACTTACAATGTGCACCAACACGGCTACTTCATGGTGCAACACTAACTTTGTTTCCTCACTGGCAACAAGCGTGGTTTCCATACTTAGCTTTCGCATCGTGGGAGAACATATTTGGGCAAATGCACAGCGGACACTCTTACTGCATCTCGAACATTGTCTGCACTGACTTAGAGTGGCGCCCTCTCCAATCTCCCAGCGCTGCCACTTCCAGAATTCTGCTACGTACACCGAGGCACTCCAACTTATTACGAGGAAGGTAACTGAACGACGTGTCCATCAACCGCCTCAAAGTGGCTTCATTTAACGAAACATTTGCAACCCATCCTGAAGATATCACACATACAAACGCACCTGCGGAGAATTCCCGAGAAACGGATAACCCAAAATCCACAATGTTTAGTGACCCTCCGACTACTTTTCAAAACACCAGGCAAATGACTACCGCGGTAAATACGCTAATGTTCCGGTCCATTTTAATGATCTTGTGAAAGATGGTTATTTGCGTTAACACATATATTTCGTCTTTGGTAGTGGTCGTGCGTTCGACAAACAAAACTTTTGCGACTATGACATAACGCCACAAAACATTTTGTAAAACAGAAATATCTTGCATTTGTTATATTGCTGCTAGGTATGTACCCTGTCTGGCATGAGGTCACGCTGGCAAGAAACTTGCCAACCCCTCAAATTTCTAACGTCCATAATCGTAATCTCCGAAACAGCCAGTTAACTCTCGACGACCGGCTCAATGCCCGTCACTGAGCCAGGTGACAAACATTCGCCCTCGACAACAGACGCCCACAACCGGAATAGAAGTAAAAGCCTGGTTACGTGACGACGACCAAGATGCCCAGTTTTTTTAGTGGGACGAGGGCCGTTTGCTCCTTTGACTTCTGGTGTGGTGTGGCGAGTGCCACTTACTAAGCGCATCGTCTGGTCTGCGACGAAGGGAAAGTCTTACCGCGCTTTTTCCCGGACCGGCCAGGTTTCATTTGCGGTCCCTATGAGCCGAACTCTTAGGCCCACCTCCGATGCACTCAAAGCCAAAATACAGCAGGAGAGAACGGGTAATACAGATCGCGATTTTCCCAAACCTGTCTCGGATTTCCTCCATTACTGGTCATCGAGGATGATGCTGCAGTTCAAAATATGGAAGTGCAAGTTGATCTACTGGTTACATCATACGGTGGTTGTGCATAAAAATAAATACATATATCGCAGAATGCATCACAGAGGTGAGACATAGGGAGACGTGTCATGGACGATATCGGTTGCTGGAAAAAATTTGAATAGGCGCTGAGAAACTGTAAACAACACTTTGGGTTTTTCGTAGTGCTTTCAGTCGTTTTTAACCCTTTAATCATCTTACAGATTCTTGACGTCTACGTGCGAGTTGGAATGTGCCAACCAGACGTGGTAGCAGTTGGAAATTATAAACTCGTTCTATGGATAATCCTCAGTGAATGGGATACACTCACACCAGAGACTTGCCTGATTTGCTTGCCAGCATCGAGTTCAGATTCCTGGAACACACGACAGTCAATGCCGGCTGTTGCGCAGGTACATCACCTTGGTTAACCAGACCTTGATGATAGCAAAACCACATTTGCCACCCACTAGTGGAAATGAACCAACCTAATGGATCATCACTTTCTTCTGACTATACGATGCAACAGGCTGGAATGCCGTCACAAAATCTTCTCCTTACACTTACGTAAGCTATGCAACCATCTGCTTGTTTATTCCGTTGTCGCAACAGACAAACCAGTTCTTAAAACGAGTTGATGAGACATTGTCATTTTTTCATGTCATTTACAAATAAATTAAGAAATGCTTTTATCAGCAACGCTAGGCACGCCTATACAGGCAGTGAAGGTACATTTGTGTGTATATATACAGGTAGGAGCGTATGTGTATAGTTGTGTTTCTTGTGATTGCATATATGCCGATGCTTTTTAAACGTTTGCTTTTGCGCTAGAGTGCGAAACGTTTACGGACATCCGTGGTTTGGAAGAGCTTATCCGGATAAGAAAGGGTCAGTGACTTTATTGTGACTGGTCACTTCCACCAAGTCGCAGTGTTGTTTATTGGACATCTGTGAATTGTTAGAAGGAGAACGCCTGCCAGGCACAAATCCACCACGTATTGTAATATTGCTGCCTAACTATTTGCTGGACCGGGATAAACCATATCTCCCTAGCTGGTGCCAAGGGGGAGGTTGTTCGGCTAGAGAGCTGGGATGCTACCTCATGTTATAAAGCGATTTGTTTCAATTTTTCTATCAGGAGGACTCATACTTAGTATCAAGTGAGCACCACTCTACTTTTACGCATGTCTCGATGGGAACACCATACTTAACCCATAACCATCTATTCTCATTTTTTATGAAATTATTTAATGTTTACACGTATTATGTATTGCGAAATTTTTTAATGTATTCCATACTACGGATATGTATATATATTTTTAGATTTGGAAGATTTGTACAGCCATTTATTTTCATCCCGAAACTATACTACTGTCCGCAAAATAAATGCTGCAATTATAGTTATTATTTGAGCTCAAGAGGAGGTCAAATGTCTAAAAGCGGCCGACTCTTCCATATATCATTTCACTGCGTATATTTTATTGTTACTTTGTAGAGAAAAACAGGACACACAATTAATGCACGTGCTAAAACATTTAAACACTAAATTATGATCAACAGTTGTAACCATTTGCGATCATTTGACTCTATATGATCGGAGATGTATTTCCGAATTCTGACCTTACTTGATTCAAAATAACGAGAGGAACAAACTTTTCATTGGATCAGTTGCACTATTCAGCGTATTGTCCCCAACCTTTAAATGCCATTTCGGAAATGAGTGGGTTGCATAAGATGCAATCCAAGTGAAGATCATTGTCAACGTTGATCTGACGCTATCCAGAATTTTGCTTAGGGAAATGTAGCCACCCAGACGAGGCGGGACGGGCGATGTGTTCGTTGTGTTTACACAGAGTGTGTTCCAGCCACCTGATTAGCTGCCAATCTGCAGGGGAGCGGCGCTCTGTTGGTTTACTATCCTGAATTATTCACGAAGGTTTCCAAACATACTCTACCCAAGTCCTAATCGAGTGATGGAACTGACGGGTTGTATCGGACCAGTCGAGATTTCTAAGGTGGAATATGTCATCAATTCCTTAGGATCATTCTCCTCAGTTTAGAAGACACCGCCAATAATCAAACTAATGAGTTTGGGCATAGCGCTGAATGTTTCATTAATAAATATGTAAACGACTAGCTGATTTTGCAGCCGTGTATTGTATGGTCCACGATTTTTTGCAATCTCTTTTAAACTGTTTACTTTTCTTACAGCTGTGATTAGTGCAACACAGCGGCGAGTTTTAAAAAGCCACCTATTGTCGAACCTTTTTCTATGTATTGCATTTCAGTAAATTCTAACGCAACATAAAGTAACTAGTTTTCTCGAAAACATCTGACCCCCAGAAACAAAAGCACAATACTTGCTGATTGTAGAATGAAATGTATTCTTTTAAATGATGAGTATCAAAATATTCCTGTAGTAATCAATTTGCGAAAGCCCAGCATGCAAACCTACACAACGTGTATGATTCCCATACGAACATGTGTATCAAGTGGTATTTTCCCCGATGTGCTTCGACGCAACCTTGCTCGCACTCCTCCTTTGGATTCTCCTTGGCGGAAAGTGCCATCGTGAAGCACAAAGCAATGAACTGATATAAATTGAAAGAACAGAGAAACATAAAGTTGATAGATTATAGAATGAAAGTTATTAGTTACAGCATGGGTATATAAAGTTAAACATTTAGCCTGAGTTGACTGACAATGATCGCTTGGCACTTACAGTTATTCTCAACAAATTCATCTGCGTATGTAAGTCTTTATGTGTGGTTATGATGTGGTCGTATTAATAGGACTGTTCACATTTTGTGCACAAACAGGTATTGGTGGAATTCTGCTCACTTGTTCCAATTAGCTTCGCAGTGTATTATCTATGAAATTCCGCATAATATATATGGCACTGTGGGGGTAATTTTTTATCTAATCGTAAGATGCCTGTTAATCAGCAGCATAATATTAATGCCTATTGACATGAAATCTAAAACGTAGGCGCTTATTGTCTTGGGTTCTCGGAGTAGGGCACGCTGTAGATTGGGTGGGTGAAATTACCACTGGCAGTTGTGAGTATTGCTGACGGCATAATTATCAGTAATTGATGTGATCGGACAGAGTGGTGTGCACAAGTTCCGATAATGTAATGCTTTAAATTAAGGGAGATATTTTAATGAAATGTTAATTATTTGGAATACACCTTTTACTGATCAGTAACTGTCCTAGACAACGCGGTGATAAAATGTAGTGACTGCATGCATTGAGAACCCACGGAACCAATAAATCGGGTGTAGAAAATGCTAGACTATAAGAAATGAAATGATATCTTCCGGACGCTGGTGATTCGTATATTCATGTAAAACTTTACGAAGAAATGGGTGTGAAATCCTGAGGTGGTATTTAAACGAGAGCATTGTGATATCTATGAAATTTACGGCGCTCCCCATTCACACTATCATTTACAAGGAAAACGGAATCTGGTTATGCAGCACTGGGTGACAACTAGATTTTCTGACAAATACTATGTGTAACCTTCCAAATGGTAATAAATAATGAATAAAAAGCTTCTTGCACTGTACAACCATGGTTCCGAACTACCTTGGTTTCACCAATTAAGGGTGGCCAATTTAATCTGCTATGCATAGATTAAGTCTCAGACGGGACGACCAGAAATCATGATGACGTCACGGCATGTATTTAGACTTAGCATGTACCTGCGCCGACTAGACAAGACAATGTATCTGACCCAATATTAACAACCAAAAACTTCAGCCCTTTTCGCGAGTGAACCGCGCCACCTTCAAGGAAGTGTCCGCAGGGCAGTGAAACTCTCCTTTTAGGAAACGTGATGGAGTGGACGTGCTGATGGACAAGTAAATTCGCTTTGGAAATCGAAACGCAGTAACTTGTATGGCTTGTGTACTCAGATCGATAAGTTAAGAATGATGATTCCTTTCAACGGATATTATCTTGTTAATGTTCGAGTTTTAAATTATCATTTTTCTCGGCCTAAACCTTCTAACCCCAAACAAAGCGGGCGAATATCGAGCGATCGATTAAATTTATCTGTTCCAAAATAAGCACCTCCAAAATCATTAGAATATTCAGCAAAGTCATCATCGTCTGTCCCAAGCAGCACCAGAAGCCGGCGTTTCGAAATTCGTGGCCTCGTCCCAACCGACCTATGCCTCCCAACCGACCCATGCAAGATCCACACCCATGACTTTTTGATGCCTGCAAATAGTGCCACTTCGCCATGCGTGACTGCTGGGGAGCTGCCTGATTGACAGTTGTATGTGATATAGCCTGTCTCATGATGGCTTTGCTGAATTTTACCAGAATCCACATTGCCACACATCAGTCAAGAAAATGTTGTTTGAATATCATGACTTTAAGATGTTTCGTGCATTCTTTGCATCAACTGAATCAATGCAAAAACCCCGAAACATCATTTGCACTGCGGCGGTTTTTGTGATTGTTCTTGAACAACATCGTGATATTCCTCTTTTACTGTTCCTACGAGTATAGCGTAATTCCGAATGAGCTTATACCCTTTCTGTGTCCTCGCACCAAGCATTGCTACTGCACTGTAGTTGTTAGGTATGGGCTTGAGCATAATATATTTAATTTAATTTTGCTTTTTGGAGTGGAGACTTATCAAGCAAAAATGCATCACGTCCTGGAGCGCTACCGTCGATCCGTTTGAATGCTAATGCATAACTCGCAATGTGTCTTACAGACCGATTGTATACTCGGCTATTCGCATTAATGTGAGCTCTTATCCGGTTCACTGCCGTGTATAGTTGTGTATGGTGCTCGGAAATACCAACACTGTTCGAACCCACCATGTGCCGGGTTCTCGTTTATTTCCTTCATACGGTGTGCAAACTTTTTTCTAATTATGGTTTTTCAATAGCATACAGATTATACTATTCCGAACTCCTCACTTTTTCGCTCCAGTAGTTGTTGTCCATTGATCTGGTCGTTAACTGATCAGAGAATTCGCAACATAGTGCTAGCCTTATATCCTGGTCATACGGTTCCACAGTCGCTTTCGGATTTTCTGCTCTTTTATTGCTTCCCCTGGAGAACTTTCTCACTTGGGGTCGCTGCTCTCCACCCGGAGCACTGCTGGTTCTACATCACCACTGGCCAGTGATTTACTGTTTCGATTCCAACCTGTTTCTTTGTTGAGTCTAAATTCGTATGAACGATTCACTTCTGGTAAAATTTGGTTGAATCCTTCGATTTTTGCCTAGTAGACCTCTGAAAATCAGTTGGCATTTTAACTTTCCTCTTGAACTTGAATAAATTTCCACAGGGAGCGGCTACAGGAACCTATCCAATACTTTTCTTCAGTCTACAGCTATTGGACTCGTAGAAAGAATGCGCAAATATAAATGCTTAGAACCAGTGACAAACTGCACTAATTGAATGCACTGTAGCATCTGGTTACGCTGGTTTCAAGAAAGATTCACTGTTTTGATTACAGAACTGTATTGTTGAAAACGATTAGTTTGAGCTTGTCATTTATGTGCCCAAATGCTGCAAACACATAACTCGCTGCGGTTCACTTTTGGATGCAAGGTTTTCGGCACTTGTTTCCACTTTAGAATATCTGAAAACCTGCTTTCTTTGGTGCGTGACCAGGACCAGAAAATGTATGAGATTTGTAGCTAATCTTGAAAACTTTAGGTTCCAAGCCTGCAAAATATCAATAGTAAATGTGACTTCACTGCTTTGAGCAGCTTAAAGAACTTGTCGGGTCCGATGAGCGCGTATTCTGTTACTGATAGACGGCTAGAGGGGGTCTTCAATTCAGCACCTAAGGAGAAAGGGTTTGAGGCTCATACACCCGTCAAGGGAAAGGAAAGTAGACTAGACAGGCAGTAACTTCGCCTAAGTTTGTAGCTAACGTGGCCGTAGCGTTAATGGCCAGCCCCGAGCACAAAGCCACTGGAACAGAGTCCATCGCCGTTCCGCCAGCTTCCCAAGCTCCGCTTAGCGAAAACAGTTCTAATTATTCCATTTAAGCCTCCACAGAACTCACATCCTTACCGTGAGATATCCTGCTAGACACATTTGGTTTGGAAGAGTAAGTTGAACGGTTCTGTGGATAACATCAGAATCTGCAGGCATTATATGTTCTGCAACGTGAAATTGGAGACGACGACAATGGCTGTTAGTTGACTCCAAGACAAAAAGTTATGAGCAACATTGAGTTCGTACAGTATGCGAGCAGCATCCATTTGAGAAGCGTGGCAAGGGGACGCCGCAGCATTCGAACCTGATTAGGTTTCTAAACGCCCATCGTGGGGACACAGATTGCTACCCGACCGACGGTGGCCGTGCTGAATTACGCCGGACGCTGATGAAATCATTTGGACATCATCACACGGGTTGCTTCCCGATTTACTGTACCAGGGCTAAGTCACTTGTGAAGCTTATATTCTCAGGCCGTCAGCATGAAACGTGTTGCTATAGGAGCTGATAAAATGTGACCTACAAAATTAACCAGGCTGTATGTCTAATCGACTTCGGTTTAGCATGTTTCTGTGAACGGTTTGTCCCCCGGCTGGTTTGGCCTGGCCGTGAGAAAGCAGAGTTAAAACAATTTCCTAGGCGCATGTAATCTGATATCAAGCCGTCGAGCGAAGAATTTATAACACCTTGAATATTCAACGGTGACCCAATGAGTCCATACTATACATCTTTGCCGGAATAGCACAAACATCATTCTAATGGTGTTGATGGCACTGGACTGTTTATCAAGTGGAATCTGCAATTAAGCAGGTTTGAAATGGAACTGAAAAACATTTGGATCCGTTAAACAATTGAAGAATATCCACGGACTTAGCAACAATGCAACACTTGTGTAGAAAGCATTTGTTCAGGGTAGCGTCTTGGTTGCCACAAATTCTGGTAGTCTTGCCATCACGTTTGAGGGGAGTAACGGTTGCAGTGGCACAAACGGAAGTATGAACCGGTGAAATTATACCTTTTTAACTAAGTTGTCCAGTGATCTCATCAAATTCTTCTTAGACCGAATGGACTGGTTCGTTTTTTCATGAGTAAAGGAGCGCCCTGAATATCAAGCTTTACAGTCTCAACACATGCCAAGGGGGCCAAGGAAGACTCTCGACCGCATGTGCTACAGAAACATGCGCTCAATCTTGTTGGAGTACACCCAATCGGTACCTGTCGCTTCCGGAACTGCCGACTCGTCTCCCCATGCAAAAGAGTTATCTCTTACACTTCGACAACAACATTGCACACCACATAGTGCTACGCACAACGATCAAACGCCTTTGATTCGAAGGTGATAGGCTTACATTGTTTATGTGCTGGCACCGAAGCTTCGGTCTCTTTACACGCCAATTCGCAACATGCAGCCTACCATATAATAGCGACTTCGGTATCCGCGGGGAATCCAGATGCTACACATGACCGAGTCACCTTAAGTGTCGTAGCAAAAGTATGCAGTTCAATGCATACATCTTCAGTTCGGCGAAGCACATCCTTGTCTACGAATCCGCCGCACCCATTTTGCGTAGAATCCCTCGAAGACAACGTTAATGAAATTGCTCGAGATATCACACGTCTTGCCAATACATCGAACACGCTTCGCTGCAGGATAGGAAAACGATCAGCAACATGGAATTGTAGACAAACAAAGTCGAGCCGACGGTAAGCTTGTGGTTGTTCCACACGCAGTACTCAAACTTCCCGAATGCTGCCGCTACCTTCGATACGCTGATACGAAGGTGAATGTTTATTTGCTTGTCAGTCGAAACCACAAACCGAATGTAGCATTATTACGTAATTCCCATTTGGGGTTGGACTAGGATACTGCCACGGCGCCAACAACAGACAGGAGAATGCCTGGTGTACCCAATCAAAAGCTACCATAAGGAATAGACCCAATGGTAACAGGTGAGCGCCATGATTCAGTAAACCAACTCACTCGGAATGGTGTGTCCGGGATCGTAGCTAGTAGACTGGTGTTACGCAACGCCAACCCATTCGTTGTCACGAAGATGCGTCTAGGATATGAGGTCAGAGCACAACATTAAAAGCAGCGATAGATGATATTTTGGATGTGTTAGGCATGGTATTCAATAAGTTTCGCCTTCGCTGCCCTAATTGCGTTTTCGTTGAGGCGGAGCTTTAGAATCCAACACCGTGGATGTCTGCCAGATAGATCTACCTTCTGGGAGTAGGCAGCCTCATCCAAATGTGCAGCAAACACTGCATTTTTCCCGGACACCAATGCTCCAATGTTCACACTGTTGTCATTAAATCAACAGGCGTCATCGAACGCAGCGGACCCCTGTTCTCGGATGTGATACCACAGTTTTTCGAATGATGCGAAATTACCAAATGGCCTAGTCATCGTCTTCTTTAGGTTCATCCTTTTCCTAAAAGAACCTAGGTAACGAACAGTATAGTTGAGTGGGTTCACGGTAGGTAAGCATTAAATGGATTTATGAATGTATGTGTGAAAGTTTGTTATTACCTACTTGTGTATAGTGCCACAGTCAGCTCTACGCAGTGCGATTAAACGGCGCAATTCACGTACGTCTCCCTGGCGTACGATGACAGATTCGGGAAAGTGAGAATGACCACACTGTGGGTAGATATATCATTCGCACCCAGTGCAAACAGGGTGTCCGTGTTCGTCAC
>OX104069.1:5041237-5153689 GCA_944474145.2 Dicrocoelium dendriticum | reverse complement strand
CCAACCCTGTCCCTGTAGAAGCCATAAGGTTAAAATATGCCGATGACGTACTAATTGGCGCGAATCATCTGGCTTCAGCCACTTCGACCATGCTACAATATTGTTTGGATAAAATTGTGCATTGGTCAAGCTTCCTCGGCTGAATGCTTAAATGCTTCCAAGTGCAATGATTTACCCTTTTCGCTGCATAAGGCAGATCGTTACCAGAAACTCTTCGCTGAATGTCCCCAAGTTTACATCAGTGCTGAAAGCCTGAACTAGTAGATTTCACTTATTTATCTGCTAATCACACTGAGCCATAATATATTGTGATCAATTTCCGTGAAGCAAATATTCACCAAAGACAGGCGATTGTATATTATGTCTCACGTCTTCGTTCGTCCACATTCTCCCGCCACTTGCTTCTGCGATTCAACATAGCATGTATTCTACCACACTGGACCAACGGTTCGTCTGTGATCTTTCCTGGGCTATTGGGTAAGCTTTTCAAACTTCTTCCTACCATGCTGAAACAAATATCTCGTCGAAGTGGCATTTCTAAACTAAACTTAGTTCAACACTTTTTATCTGTTCAAGTTTATTCATGCACAATACTTGCTTGGAAAATACTCACAGATATCAGTCATCATTTATATAACCTTTCATCTAACTGCCATTCTAATTACTCAATATGACGACACTATGGCGCAATATTTGCCCACACGCGCGCATACGTCTCATCTGTCATAAATTATCGAGCTAGATTTCTGCGTGATCCGATTGAATATACCACAACCCGGTGCAAACCAACAAGACAGTCCAAGGATAGACAACCTGATGTAATTCATAGTCCACTCTCGACCTAAGACGACTTCTGTAATCCAGACACCTGTGTCTTTAAAAGCGCATGGAAACTAAGTACCCGGTAGCACCCAAAATTCCTTATCCACCGACCTATAATCACCAGGGCAAACAAAATTCCATGTTGTATAAGACCAATAACAACTTCTCTTTGCTAAGGCTAATTATCATCCCAAACTCTACAATAATCACTGTCAGTGCATAGCGAGTGGAAGGACGCCGACCAGTAGGATTATAATACAACCCGCTGATTTCCTTGTTCCTTCAGCCTCTCAAGTGGCTTCTTCCAGCAACCAAATTTTAGCCTCGACGGGAATAGACTCGCATCCATTCCCATCTCAGGTGCATTCGGCGGAGGTTAACCCCTTGATCCTACTCTTCCTCCAAACTGTCCAGACGACAAATCTAGTCAAACGTCAAACCAACGGCAACCCAAGCTGATGTATAGGCTCGCGCTGTGCCTACAACTGTTGCGAAAATCATACATGACAAGCTACAGTTACCAACAAATTATCTAATAGCTAACTCGGACCCAACATACGCGCAGTTACCTACCATGTACGCCATGCTCGTAAGCAAAGATTCAGACGATCACACAACGCACAGACATCATTCCCCAATACTTATTACTTTTCCAGTGAATCGGATTAATGCCAGCTCCACCACCAACAAACATATTTTTATAAACACACTTGCACAGTTCAATGACCCAGAAGCGATCTCCGTCACTGAAACGTGGTGTTCCTCAGATGCACTTGACTCTACTCTGATGATTCCAAACTACCACTTATTTCTAATTGATCGCTGAAAAACAAAAGGTGGAAGGTGTATTATATACGTATGCAAAACATTTACAGCTAAACTTATAGCAAACACACAATTGGTAAGTACCACTGAATCTATTTGGCTGTCAATTGTGACTGTCTCATCTTACACACAGCTCGCATCTATCTACAAAGCACCGATTAGGTTTAACGTAAGAATCACCAGCATCCCTACTGCATTTGACTTCGCTTCAGAGTTGTCACACATCTAGAAGATTATTGCCAGCGACTTCAACTTACCGAAAATAAGCTGGTTATCCCACCCAATGTCGAAGTTGCACGCGTCCTTTCTTTCTTCCGTCAGAGCTGGGGGCTGGACACATTGGATTAGCAGTCCAACCACGTCCACCAATGTACTGGAATTAATATTCACGTTGGTGATACCCATCCGCAGAACGAGATTTTAACAACCTCCTTGGCAAGGACCATAATATGATCCGACTCAGTTTCTAAATTAAAATGCTTTATAAAATCACGTCTACAACGTCAGCTGCAAAGCTTAAGATAAACGAGCAATGCTTTCAGCAGTTCATTCGTTTCTCTGACTGGGATGCATTTTTCCTCTCTCACAGTGTGTACACCGCTGTGGAGCACTTCTATAACCAAATCCATCACGCCATAACCCGCATTGCTCTACAATGTATTCATGCCCCTCATATCCCCCAAGATTCCTTCGAGCACTTAATCAGCAAGAGAACCAAAATGTGAGCTGCAAGATACAGATGGACCCATGACATTTCACTTGTCTTCAAATAATTAAATTTACCGTCAGTTCAAAAACGCGCAATTAACACGATGAAAAAATGAAGAACATAGAGTCCTACGGACAAACTGCAAATCTGGGGAGCTTGAAAAAATACTGCACCCTAAAAGGAGTGACTGCTCTCTTCTGATTATTGAAATTGTTGATGATGAAGGTCACATACTCCATGACCCAGATGAAAGACGTTAAGCATTCAGCGACCTTTTTGAGAATATCATGAGTCGCGAAGCTGATTCGGTGCCTGTGTGCACAGAGCTCAGCGAAACAAACCTCTTAAGCAGAATCGATATCTTAACGCTATCAGTCAAGTTATCAAATTAATCAGACCATCTTCTAAGCTGGGACCTAATGGCATTTACCCAACCACGATTGAACAATGGGGACCTGATATACCATTGCTACTGGTGATCATGTTCACCCTATCGCTGGAATCCGGCCACTCCTCCGACCACTGGAACATATCATTTATTACGCCTCGGTATAAAGGAGGTCCCAACAAACGATTGATAACTACCGACCAATCCACCACACTCCGATAATCGCTCGGCTAGTTGAAAAACTTGTCAGAAATGAGATGATTAACTTTTTGATTCTATTGGCCTGAACAACAATTCTCAACATGCTTTCCATAATAAACGATCGTGCACCACCTGTCAACTGCATTAACTTAATCATATATCACAAACAATCTATTCCGGCTATGCAGTAGTAATATTCTTCCTTGAAATACACCAAGGGTTCGACTGAGTACCGCACAAGCGACTGCTACAAAAGTTGTTGAATTTTGGGATCCGGGACGCATTAGTTGTTGACAGTCATCAGAATAGAGTGATCGTCATTATGTAATCACATTAGGAGATTATCGCTAGTCCCCACGCGCAATCACCAGTGGATTCATTCAAGGGAGCGTGCTCGGCACCTTAATGTTTTTGCTTAACATCCATAACATCACCACATCTGTACAACATGGTACATCATTTTTGTTTGCTGATGATATCAAACTAGGCTATAAGTATCGACGTGACGAGCTTCACGGGACATTACTGCTCATGCAAGATGATTTATATTCCATTGAGTCATGTTGCTTCACATGAAACTCTCGGCTAAGAAATCAAGCATTATGTCTTAAGGCTGCTCTGTCCCAGAAGGATCTATCACCTTAAACAATGAACGCGTCCCTACACAGTTGTCATTAGCTACTCATCTACCTTCAAGTAGCACGTGCCAAACAGTATATATTTAAGGTACCAAACAAAATACACATAACTCATGCCAGCGTTGAGCTTTTCAAGCTAATTACTCGCCCCATCCTCGGGTACTGCAGCGTAATATACGGAACTATGAGCAAGAGGGATAGAATTGCTGTGGAGAACCTGCAGAAGTCACTTACTAAATATTTGATTGGTAAACACTCGGCTATGAGTTATCGAGCACGTTGCAATGAACGTCAACTTAAACTACTTTGGATTCGACGATTGAAGCACAACTTGTTGCTGATTTTCAACATCTTACACAGAATGACCTATACCAAAATGCCTACACTCAATTTACAACATTGTTCAAATCGAGCGCTTTGCAACAAAGAGTTTACGTTGAATATACCGAAGGCTAGAGCGAACGTCCGCAGTAATATCTTCCGGGTCAGGTACTGCTTTCTGTAGAACAAACTATCAATAACACTCAGGTCATTTGACAATTAGGCATGACTTACTATCAGACCTCCCAATTATCTTTATATAACCAACTTAAGCTCTATATTCACCTGCGAATAATCCATCAATGAGCTATTCCAAGAGGGGCCCAAAAGCGGCTAACCACCACCGTTTTCATAACTAGGCTTTGGCCTCAACCATCTGGCAGAATGTTGATACATGAACACCATATCCCAATACTCCACCTATGCATGTCACCCACGCAAGGGCATGGATGCTTCTGCACAAAATTATCTGTGCCGCTATAGAACATGTTCGTCTCATCAAGGAAGATAGACCTATTATTATTATTAGTAGTACTAGTAGCATACAAGAAATCAACGGCAAATATGGACAGTGATCCTGTAACACATATGAAAGCTTGTTTTAGCTGCCGTTTTTTTGCTGTTTTTCCATGCATTAAATTGCTTGTATTTTCCGTTTCGAACGCCGGTGTGTCAGAGATAAAATTTCACCCTTCGTGGGTACATAGAAGCAAATTCCTGACTTGACTTGACTTCTCTTAGTAGACACGAGAACCCAAGTGATGTTGTTTATAATTATTTCTAGCATTTCGGTTACTTATGAGCAGGAGGACTTTAGTTGGCGCGTTTCCGGTTTGGGGCGGTTCTATATATGTTATGTGCAACTAAGATGAATACATTAAAAAGTTCGAAAAGTTCATTAAATGTCGTGGGTACTGACCAATGGAACTGCATCGTAGGTTAGACAGGAACTACACCGTTTCTTGTGTAGGTCTATGAATGTGGAGTCTATCCATGATGGCTGTGTTGGTATACATATATTCCTCATTAATGGAATGTAGGGGGGAGAGACTTTGGCATTATATGCCTTAAAGTTTACCAGGCTAACTGGACAGATGCGACCGTCGAGATCGCACAGTTTAGAAATGCAGCCTTAACTCACATCGCACCATAGTCCGCGGGCCTAATATACGGAAGTAATTCAACGACAGTCTTTTGTGGCCATGAAAGTACACGCCGAATGGATACGCATATATGTTCGCTGGACTCAAGATGTGTACTGTATGGAAAGTCAGTTAAAAAGCTGAGGTATTTGGTAAAAACCAGCTATAAATAGTTGGTACTTGCAAAGTTGGACTTGTTGGTACTTGGTTGTCTGTCTACCTGCTGCGGAAATCCACGAACTGGTGTAATGGAACTTAGTGGATCAGAACAAGAAATTCTGCGCCGAACGTTCATGAAGCCGACTTGCACGAAAGATGGGCCAAACGGACTTCCAGCAAGATAGACTGCACAAGAACTAAACACAGCTTCGCGAACTGAAGGTGAATAAAATCAATAGTCTTTATGAAGCTACTACTAGAACTTTGGTATATTTTGTGTACCACTACAACTCTAAACTAGACAAAGGAAATACACATAACAATCAAAAGCGCCTCAAAATTATAATCTAACGACTGAAATGTGCAGGTTTACAACACGTCTAACTTATAGACCGTAAAAGTACAACGTATCCGACTTGAAGACCCACAGATGCCGCAGTTTCAGGTAAGCGTGCCTCAGCTTCGTAAATTCCAGGAAAAACCACGTTTCAGTAAAGGAAAGTATGTCGGGACGTGATATGTCTACAATCAGACCCGACTCGTGCACCTTGTTCCTTAGTCTACACACGTTGCTAAGTAGTATAAGAAGGGATTCGACACGAATAACACTGAGTCGTTCGCCATCAGGATGGTTTCTTGTAGGACGAAATTTGACGTTCGACTAACCACCTGAATACCCACATGATGAACGCCTTGTCCAACAACCGCTTGCCTATTTTTTGGTTTTTTAGATGGAATCTACCAACGTTCCTCTATTTGACTGTGGAAGAGCTAACTGAATTTTGTTATTACTACCCTTAAGTATGAATGAAAAGCGCGGTAATAATTTGCATTCCTCCGAGGAAAAATGGCTATGCGAAATGGTTGTAGACGCCGATTTGGTGTACCGAGACGGTCGTTCCCCAGTCTCGTCCTCTCTCTGAAAGAGCCACTAAGGAAGCCACGTTGTGAAGCACAGATTGGAAACGCACTGCTTGAATCACTTGAGGACATCCAGCATCCGTTCTACAGAGTTGCTCTAGATCTAGTAACGTTACGGTATACAACTCTAGTGCCCAGATGAAATTACCAAGACCGAATGTATTCAGACTACATGTCTTTATTTAAAGACGTACACTTGATGGCTTCATTACTGGTGATGGGATTTTCTCTATCCCCTCAAAAGAGGTTGAAGAAACGGTAAGGTATATTTATCGCTCCATTTTTTGCTTTCACTTTATCGGGGCATCGAGTACACCCGATAGTTTACAGGCAGCTTTATTCTGCCTATTATTTTTGATAACGGGTGCAGTGACACGTGATGACGTGCCGTAGAGAGAAGAGTCAAACAAATCCCCAGAACGGGCCTTTACTGTGCAGCCGAGATTGTCCGCACCATCAACTGATAAGTAACGGGTGTGGAAACTTCATCATCTACACAACTGTAAGATAGCTCAACGAGTGACGGCGTCTACATTTTCGGTTCCGAGACAACAAAGTCTCCGGGTTTAGCTGAGTCTATAGAATTCCCAAGTACACTTTGGCTTTTCGTGATGGGCTCATGAACTCAGAATTCAGCGTCGTTTATATTACACCTAAGTATGCTTTCCATAGCCAACGAGACGGGTAACCCGATGGTTGGTGTCACAAGTTGGATGCCAAAGTTTTTTGTATAGCGACCACTCAGAGCTCATTCGCTAGGGACCGCAAGCGCCATCCTTACCAAATCCAACTTGTGCTTAAGTTGGCGACCACAGTGACGAGTATGTTGATGGTTTGGTCTACACATTGCACTCTGGTATCAAGGTTTTCGGCGTTTGGACAGAGAAAATGCGGACGGCCCTGCCGGCGTGCACAACGACTAGTGCAGCTACAATGAAGACTGTCGGTGATAGACAACAATACATATTGATAAGCAGTCAGTCAAGCACACTACTGTTGGTACCGGTGTTTGCACTAGTTGCAATGTATGCCGACATTTTATTCTGTCGCCGGCATATCAAAGCTAACACCGTCGTAAACAGCATTAATTTCACCATTTGCGGGAATTTGAATTGCATGCGCATTGGTGCATAAAGTAACAGACATGCTAAAGTGGAAGACAGCAAGTATTAGCACGTGCAAAACGGTAAAACGACAAACAACAAAATGGTAAATCTGGATGCAAAACAGATTAATGCACGATAAAAGCGAACAAATTATCAACAATCGACAGGGAAAGGCTTGGTAAGGTATTTTAATTGATCCAAATTGTCTTGGCTCAGAGAAAATAAGATAATACCTTTTTCTTGTTTTTGCTCAATATTTTTAAGGAATGATTTTTAAGGAATTGCTTCCGGGAAGGAGGAAGAACTCTGTAAAGGACGAATTTTGTACATTGTTTAAATTACGAGAAAAATACGCGGATAATTCTTGCCACCAAACGCATCGTTTGTTTTTTTTGTTGAAATTAGCACAGAAAAAGTCCGTATAATGTAAGTTTAAATTGTGTAGCTGTTCCTAAGAGACTGTGTTCCAGAATGGCATGTCAGGAATGCTGGAGCTGTGCAAAAAAGAAGTATACAGTTTTTGCAATTTTATCAATTGTAATGGGTATGGCATTAACATTGCTTGATCTCATATTTGGCCCGATCGGTGGGAAACCGTTAGATGAGAATACCAACTCCATCAAAGAATAGATTCAGCACACATAATTAACTTCTAGTTCTACTCGGCGTCTGACAATCATAGAGCATAGATTATGTTGCTGTATTCGCAAGTACATTACAACGGTTAATCGGGCAGACCGCCGACCGCAAAATTCACAATAATACTGGCATCAAGTAATGCAGAACCACATGAAGTTCAGTGTGGATATGTTGTGTTTAATTTTTGCTAAGCAAAACAGGGTTTAGATGGACTGCAGCGAATTATCAAGGCTACGCAGAAACAATAGCAAATTTTCTGCAGTAGCCAGTGTACTCCCAACTAGAGCCTGCATTTGTAAGGAACGATAGACCCACGAACTAAGGAAAGTATTGTGCGAGCTTAGACGGGCGTTCAACGGCACGACCGGTAGGTGTATGCGTTGAACTGGTCATGGCTAGAGGCCACAGGGGACCAAATATGGTAGTTGTGATAAACCTCTAGTTCGATGTAAGCAAATTTAAGGCGATCAATTTTTACGGATTATTTTACTCTATCCCTGTTCAAAACGAGGTAATTTGTTTTCTGGGAAAAGACTTTGAATGGGACTTTATATGGTCGTGTCAAATGTTTTTGGACAGCGCCGATGCAGATAAAGAAATTAGTCTCTTGAGAAATCAGGGTGAATTTATCGTTTACCTAGTTCCAGTCTCTTAAAATTCAATCGAATTTATCGGAAATGCTGTTTGAAACCAGCAATATAAGCGGGTATTGCTTGTTCTCCGGTACCGTGATCGTCTGTTACTAGTTCTCCAAGTGGATTCTGGGTTGTACCGAACAAGGTTTCTGCAGAGCAGCACACAATGTTCTCTTTGCTTGTGTTGCAAATGCCAAGAGGGATGGCAGGGGGTGCTTAACCCAATATGAATCAGGGGAACTAGCCATCATGACGACTTTTAACGGTCGATATAAACGATTGACGAGGCCATCTGCAGATGGGCGGTAGGCGGTTTCCATATGTGATCGCAATCTAGCAGCAACTCAAAGCGTGTAACAGCATGGAACTGACATGGGTTACCTCTGTCGGTGGTGATGGTGGCTGGAACGCCAAACAGGGAAATCCACGATTCGACGAAGGCACGGGCAATGGATTCGGTAAATGTATCCCACAGAGGAACATCTTATGGCTTACTGGTAAAACGGTCAGCAGATGTCACCAGATCAAGGAAACCGTTGCAAGGTGTTAACGGCCCAACTACATCCACGTGCAGTAATTTGATATTTGCTTCAATATATTAAGACGTACCCGGGTTACTGCTAGTATGACTATGCAATTTGGTAATCTGGCAATTAAGACCATGTTTAGCCAACTGTTGGGTATCAGAACGCATTTATGCCAAACTAATCGGAGTAATGTGCCTCAATTTAGATTAAATATTCGGATGTGATCGTCCTTGAGTATGATTTAAAATTGATTCGACGTACTGACTGTGGAACAAAGGGACCTGGCCTACCGGTCGAAAGATCACAATACTCAAATATGTTTAAGCACACGTAAATAAGAGGATTATATTTATGCATTTGATCGAAGGTTGGGAAACTTCAGGCTCTGTGTCTTGAGCAGGGAACATTTTCTCCTGATCAAAGGGTGCCGGTGACTGTTGTTGCAGATGTGCACGTGATAGCGCATCAGCAACAGTGCAGTTATGACCATCGATGTAACAGTCGTCGATACAGAACTGCGACAAGTAGTCCAGATATCCAGTTCCCTTCGGTGAGTAACGGTCGGAAGCAGAGCGGAAGGCATACACCATAGACTGTGAGCAATCCGGTTAATGAAATCTCATCTGTCCAAGAGGCGAAGCAAATTTATGGGAGTTGAAATAATTGGCAAAAGGTTGACAACCTACGATACTATACCTGACCTGAGCATGTTGCAGTCTGCGGGAGATAAAGGAAACCGGTTGAAATCCATTTCCGACCAACTCTTGGAAAACGGCCACAACAGCGGCATTTGAAACATCCCTCCTTAGGTCAGTCAGTTAATGTAGGTTTTTTGCACCCAAATGGTGTATTTTCAGCATTTTTCATTATTAACTGTAAATATACAGGAGGGTTACCAGTAAAATGCATATTTTAGTAATTGATTTAAATATGAAGACGCACTGTCATAAATCAATCAATCAATGATCCCAAAACGTTAGATGTTATCTTCGGGATTTGTTTCCATTAACAAAGGAAAAGGTTTCGTAAAAATGTTTCTTCAGAATTCGTTTCAACACGTAGAATTTTGTGTCCACCAACGATATATCCGGGATTGTAGGCGATATATTGTGTGTGATATATTGTGTGCATATTCAATATTGGATAGAGTAAAGGGTCGCAGTTACCTTGGCAGTTGATTTAACAGAATACCTGTAAGTGTGATGTTAAAATACTGAGATATATACAGTAGATAAAGTAAAAATGATGTTCGGCGAAAAATGCAACCGTCGATTTAGGGACCTCGTCAAAGGACAAGTGTAGCGAGCTTGTTGGAGTTTAAGTGGCAACGAGAAGAAATATGAAACTTTTCGCAGAAAAATATAAGCAAATTATTTACAAGCGCCGCAGGTCCAAAATAAAACAGTTTTAAATAGTTTAAACAGTAATTATTTTCATTCTTGCAGATGAAGGAAAAAATATTTCGTATTTGGCAATGCACAAACGTTCAGTATATTTGATTTATTTAGATTGTTTATTCCACGTGTCGCCGAATCTGAGCAGGTAAAATGTTTACCACGTGTCATCCTAAATCTGGTTAGTTTGGTTATGTGTTCCGTTTCTAATGTATTATAGATGACTCTTATTCATAAACCACGTATGCACTTTTACTTACGTCTTTCAATTTAAGTGATAATTGAGGATGTGCAAATTTAAACGCAATCCTCTCAACCATAGAGGCTCCACGTGCAGCATAGTAGATCTATCTCTATAGGAACAGTGGATTAGTCACAGATACGCCATGTGAAGTCTAGCTGAAAACCTGCAATGGCCTTCAGATCACACTTGCGAAAGCCGTTGAGCGTAGCAACGCGATATTTAGGTCAAGTTCTAGTGCTAAGTTTGAATGGGAGTTCTGGCCTGTTAGAAGGTTAGCAATTGTCCTAAGAGCCAAACCAACTTCTTAGACTTTGTTCCAAGGTACTTTGGGTGTTCGCTAAATTTAAGAGAAATATGATGTTTCAAACCAAGATCACGTACAGAAGGGATAATGGGAACAACCCTATCATGAAGTTTGAATAATCCTGCTTCTATGTGACATCTTTAAGCCAGGATGGAACGCTAAGACCTGTAAAACCTCAGTTGTCAAATTGTAGCTAACCTACTGATAATGTTCAAATCACTTTCTGTGAGATATTTTAGATGTAAGCTGAAGGGCTGGGAACGTGTAAAAATGCTTCAAGCCATCTGCATACAAATAGTTTTGTCAGTTTGCATGGCGGAGATGCGTTACTTGATGCATAACGAATCTTTTAGGGTCAAAAGCATAAACGTAAGCCACTCCACTGTTAACGATACAAGGTTTGATCAAGACAAATCGCCAGTTATTGTCTCATTTGATTCTTTTTGAGGTATATAGATGATACTTTCATCATCTGTGACTCTCGCAGTGTTATCAACCGTTTGCCCGATCAATTCAACAGTGCAATTCTTTCAGTAAAGTCCACTCTTGAAACTGAGAATGAAGTTAAGCTGCCTTTCCTGGAACTTCTGTTGATGAGGCACGAGGACGGCTCACTTGAGCTAAGTATCTTCTGCAAAGCTACATGGTTTGGTCAATACACACACTTTTCCATCTTCGTTACCCTGAAGTACAAACGCAACTTAGCGCGTTGATTTTATTACAGGGCCACCAAAATCTGTACTCCCGAAACACTCGCGGGTTAGAACGGCCGAATGGTGAAAAGGCTTCTTTCGTGTGCTTACCATAATATTTCATCCGAAAGAACGCCATGACCTGTGAGTGCCTTATGCACGTAGCAACGGGCTTCGAAGAACCATGTGACCCTATATGTTCCTCTTAGGGATATACAGTCTTAGATCTAATTTACATGAGACTTTCTAACGCATTAGCGTGGCCCTGCCCAACCTACCTACACTTACTTGCGGATAACCCATCCATTAGGGATAACCTTTTAAGACAGACTGCCAGTGTACTCGGAATGGTATGTTGTTTACCAATGCACTTGCACCTGTAGTGTCAAGTATCTCGGGCATTCGGCCAGGCTTCTGTCGGTACGGATGGCCTACCACTGTCCAGCTTCACTGCGGTGAGGCGAGCTCAGATGTATCAACAGTTGGGGCTTCGAATATTTGCTTGTAATTAAGCATAAGATTTCCAATAAATATATTTTCAAGCTCAATAATGTCGTACCGATGTGATAGCCGAAATGGTAAGGAAACGCCTTTTGTAGACGGTTGAGGTTATCGCGCAAAGGCCAAAACAGCCAGAGACATACAAGCATAGTTTGCCTGTACAACCCTTGAGTTTAACGTGACACTGAAGAAAAGTCGTCCACGGAGTATTATGCATAACCAGAGACTATTTATTTATGTACCCTTCCATATTTTATTTCTTTGGTATTTTTGCTTCTTCCGTTTACACAAGTTGTTCCCCTGTCTTTTAGACCTCACACAACTTTACACGATCAAATTGATTTGAGCATCAAACAAACATGCTAAATCTTTTCCAACCGTCCCGTTCTTACTCATTTTGCCTTCACCAGATTAATGTTGCATTTATCAGTCCTGTAGCTGTATTTGCCTGATGAGGACTACCGAAAATAATTCTCCTTGCAACCCTGTGTTTTACTTTTTGATGTGCATTATCTGTTAACCTGTAGATGACCAATTTTCCACCCAAATAACACTTGGGACTACGAAACTTGCAAGTCAATCGATAAAGTTTATATCCACAAGTCAGTTATTTCGATTTCACAGTACCACTCATTATATTGTGTCTATGTGAGTAGCATGCACTTTAAATTGCCGCTGCTGTTGGTTACCGGGTTACAGCTTACTGTCGGAATTGTTCAACATCGTACGATCGTACCTCGCGACCACTCGCATACCGTAAAGACTCGCAGAATACCCTGGGTGAATAGAATTTTGGATGAGGTAAAGCTAATAGTTTCTGTAGCACGTTGGTATGATTGATCCCTACGATCAAACGATCTCGAACTTGAATATGCAACTATTTGCATACGTTACACCGGGCTGATGGCCATTGGATTTGCAGGTTTGTTGATTGTCTTCTGCATACTCGTGAACAAATTTCTCCTGTTCAGCAGCCTCAAAGTTTGTTGGTTGAAAATGCTTCAGCAGCAGCCTTTGTGGTGTAAAATGAGGAAGGGAAATTGGCGGGTCAGGTAATGACAGGTTCTTCAAAATTTACTAAGCATGCTGTCCAACGACAATCGGTTTTCGCTCGCTCGTTACTTGTATTTCCCGAGATTTCAACAGATAAGCGGCCGGCACTTGCCGGTTCATTATCTGATTTTAATGATCCAATTTTAAGAGCCAGCTTATCTGAAATAATTGCTTTCTTCTTCCGATATCAAAAGTAAATCATCAACATGACCATTCCAATTAATTTATGAATAGATCATCCACTTGGCAATTTAAAGAGATGCTGCTTGCAGGGTTCCTAATGCAATGCATTTAGCTCGCCCCGCAAGCACGTTGCCACAACATAATAACTGGAATTATGTCTTTACATGCATGCCATATTTCATTATGTATGACGGATGTTGATATCACAAGTACTTTACCTTGAAATGGACAGCTTTGCTGTCTCATTCCGATGTTCGTAAAGTTGGGATAGGCGCCTTACAATTAGGCAGGAATTATTTGGTACTACACTTACCTGGAGCACGTCTGATGACATATACTAGAGCCTTCAAGGAATATGCAGACAATTTCTCTTGAAATAAATTACCTTTGGTGTAACTGACTCACCCATCTGTTGATATTTTATGTTTGCGGGATCCGAACACAGGGTGACTTACCCTATTACTCTGATACTCCTACCCATGATCTGAAAGGTATTAATGCAAACCTACTGTAGATCTGGAATTTAAATGCAAAATTGCAATTTCGCTCGGGATGGGAAGAATTTAGCCACCAGTATTAACCACACTCACCACCTAATATATCCTGTGCGTGCGTGGACACGAAGTCTTCATGCCAGCAACCAGTATACCACAACGGAAAACCCAAACTGCATTTCTTTGAAATCCTTACTTGTCTGCACAATCCTTCAGCCGACGCTCGTCGACATCTAATTCTTCGACCGGATTCATCGACTACTGACGGATCTTGGCTAAGCAATACGTTTGCACCACACAAAACTTTCCAACTCAAAGTTTCAAATTTAAATGAAAATTGAACAAATGGGATTTCCCTTTTTTATTCCTTGCTGTATGCTTCGTTGATCCACGTTAGAATGCAACGGCAAGATCGGCTAGTTGTGGTAGCCAGATCAGCAAGCACAACTCAAATCATGGTCAGCCAATCAAAGCCCACGTGCCCGGCATAGGCATTTCTCGCTGTGCCACCTGCGTGAAATAAAAATGGAGACAATTGTACACTAGCTCTAAAGCGGAAGGGTACGCAAGAGGACAAGGAAGAGTAAGTTAGTAAGAGTAATTTAAAAAGAAGACAATTGGAAAGCAAACAGAAACTAATTTACTAGGAGAAGGGGAAGATTAGAATCTGCATGTCGAGGGTGTCGGGGTGACGTTTAAACACTGTCAACGTGGATGACAAGAATAGGTACTCAGGAACGCGTTTCAAGAATCTATCATTCGGCGTGACAAACGAGTGTCAGCCCGAACCCGATCAAATCAGAGTAAGTGTAATTTCATAGGATGCCTGCGGAGAGTATGTAACTGTTTAAGATGAACAAGCCGAGTGTGGTCTGAACCTATCCGCCCTGAAAGTATACGACAATTGAGAATGAGTTCGTCAGGAAGACGACGATGCTGTAACGAATACTTCCTTACTTTGAGCAGGCTTTCAGGATGCAACTGGTGCCGCAACCTGTGGACCACTTTGGTCCCGATTCTTAAGACCCGCTCTACCGCCATCCTATCACTAGTCAGACAAGGAGGACAACCCTGTACCCAACACTCAAAGTGAGGTATAAAGCAGGCCGTAAACAATTTAACAAACATTTCTTCCGTTAGGATCCCAAATGATTTACGGATTTTCCAGCGGGTTCGAAAACCCTTGCAACACGCACTCTTCCAGTCTCGCTGGATATAAATTCCTGAGAGAAAGTGAACCCTAAGTCAGCTTCTGGGATATGTAAGGGATTTTATTATCGCCAAGCATTTAGTGCGCTGTCGCACCATTTGATCCTATGCGCAAAACTAAACACTTGCTGTAGTTTATTGGCATCTGTCACATAAGGAATCAGTTAGTGAGTCTATCAAGAGACTGCTGCAGAATTTGGGAGCCATAATGTGCACTCACCGTGCACGGAAATATCCTGCAGTTTACAGGAAGATGCTTTTCTCACTTTGTAAATATGAGGCAAACTGCAGCTTCATTCCAGTCGGCGGGTAAGCTGCAATTGATAAGCAATTTCTAAAAAGGCAAGCAAAATACCAACAAATTGCATTTATTAGTTCATATACCATTTTTGGATGAATTTTAACAATACCAGCGACTTTGGTATGGTTCAGTATTCGCAGCGATGAAAGCAACTGAGCTTCTGACACCAGTTAACAAATGGTCTCCCGGAAATTTCTTCTCTAAATCGTTAGTAATAAATGTGACTCAAGAGTCAAGTTTTTCGTTTACTGCTCGCCGAGAACGTTGGCCTTATCGTAGTCGGTATGGGTAGTAATTCCATCAGGTACATGCAACAGCGTGATGGATGGATCCGCTCGGCATCGTCTTCTGAAAAGAGCGAAACATCGCTTCAGATTGCTTGAAGCTGTGGTTGCTAGCTTCAGGTTGTAACGAAGCATGGTATTGCTTAGGTGCTGCTTACATTTGTTCCGTGCCGATCGTCAACACAGCAAGACCGCATCTGATAATGTCGAAAATAAATCCGCGAACAATTGTCTCACCTGTTTATCAGTTGACATGCGGTTAGATCGATCAAGGGTCGCTTAGAGTTTGTTTTCCTTTCAAATGAAGATGGAATGTGGGAAAGGGACACCTTAGAGAGTGATGCTTTGAATTTCTCCCATGCCGTCTTCATGTCATCTGCGGCCAAGTTGGTGCAGGGTAACAAGTCAGCTGTGGATCTCATTGCCCGAATAGCAGCATGCCGGTTGTTTGGACATTTAACCGCGCATATCTCTTGGGCTCTATGGACCGCGCAATCAAATGAAATGCAGGCGCTGGTACTAGCTCCAAGCGGCTTACCGTATCCTATGTTACCAAAGAATTCAACAGCTTTTGCGAAAATACGATCAAGAATAGACGGAGACTGTCCCTCCATTAACTTTGTTAGCTGATCTATAAACTGCTGTAGGAGGTTCTGGTTTATCAGCTCCACGTATTCTGCAGCCAAGCCTGTAGTCGCCGTCTCGCAAGAAATTTTGCGTCAATTTATCTCTGGGAATTTGAAGTCCACCAATATTAAACATCGGTTTGTAGGGTGAGCATGAATAAAACCGACGAAGCCTGTAGAAACACTATCAGGACCTCTATACACTAACACAAACTTTACTTACAAAGACAGGGTACACACTTCAAAGGGAAGGTCTTCTACGGTCCTATCCGTGGATTGGAATTTAAGTGACTTGTACACAGTTAAACTCGGGTCAAAGTAGCGTGCAACTCCAAAACCACGACGGTCGTAGGGGTGATACGACATCAGTAGTGCGTAGACAGGTAGAAATATTTCACTGTGCATGAATTTCGCAGACAGCCACATTTCAGTGAAAGCAAGGATATTTAGGTGATAGTGGTCCACAAGGGCACCAACTTCGAACAACGTGTTACGCAGGCTTCTCACTTTACTGAGTAATATTTTAAGGGAATTGTTACGGTGAGTACAGGATGGTGCGCGACCAGAATATGCTCTAGCATGACGGAAGTGGACCGCCGGCACATCACGGGAAAACCCACCAACCGCAGACCAATTGTCGCCGCCGCGCGAAGCACTTAAATATTTTCGATGGCTGCACTTGGTTTCTCCCTGTCCGCTAGAGGACGGTTATGCAATATGCTGACTCCAGTAGCTCTTAGTTTGGAAGTAAACCGATTAAGTGCTTATTGCTCCACAGGTGTGGAAGCGACCGCACGCTGTACTCCAGGCCTTATATTGTGACTACTAATCAGTACGTATCTAAATCTGGTTAGCTAAGGCAAAGTTATTTCAGGGAATCCAGGAAGCAGGATTTTAGTAACAAGAATTTCAAACCATTCGAAATCATGTGACATCGTTTCTTTCTGAAATGCGACAGAGGACGCAATGATATTTCTAAAGCTTGCACTATCATTGGTGTATATGTCACCCCGACGTGGGGCGTTTACACCGCGTGTTACAAATCCACTGTGTGGGGAGAGGTAAAGCGAGAAAAACCGATTAAACACAACTTTCATACATAACGTACCGGAACTACCTTCTAAGGAGGTTAAAGAAACCAGAAAGCACTATTTAAAACAGTGGCTATCATCAGTGAAACAGTTTATTTGGATAATATTGTGGCGCTACCGCTCATCAGGATAACTCTCACACCAAAGTGTAGAGGATTCGGCCCTAGAATCCTAACACATGTGGTTCAGTCAGAGCAACAAGTAACGGTGTTTTGAATCGATGGTAGAGAAATCGGAAATATCTTCTTTCTCAACTTCGGTTAAAGGTCGCAGAAGTATTGCGCAGCTCAAATATTAAAGCAAGTAAAGCAACAAACATACAGAAAAATATACTAAAGCGTATCTTAACTTCTGGCGCATGTCTAAAAGAAGATTAAGACGCACCTTGGCCAAATAAAGTTTCGGACAAAGTAAGATTATCCCGACAATAAGACGAGTAAATCTCAACATCACATCGGTCGGCATTCGCCCACACTAGGACCCTTCACCCAACTTTGGGCTCCTAGAGACCGACAGACTGGCCTGTTTGCATACGGGTGCTCAGGGTCCATTTAAAAAACCGACCGAACTAAAAGATCGCAAAGCTTCCGGGTCATATGATTTCATCGTATCACCGAGAGGTGGTTACACACCGGAAGGACGGATGCTGAATTTTCGCAACCGGACATGTCGCTTATCCGGAACGATAGGCTCACAAAAGGTGGAGGGGTAATTATGTATTACCCACACGACTTAGAGTGTGATGTCGTGGAGGATTGAGACTCGCAGTTCTCCGACTCTCTTTGGTGCCGATTGCAGTTAAAAGGCAGGGAAGTTTGCCTCACCGTCTTGGTGTACCGCCTCCTAAGTCTACACCCGAAACCGACTGCCACCTAGCGGCTGCGTTAAGATGCAGTTTATAATGAAATTACACTCACATACTTATCATAGGTGATTTCAACGCACATTGTGTGCAAACTCCGGCCACGATCGGGGAACAGTTCAAAGCCGATCTACAAGATCTCGTAACCAATGTTGCTCCTTAGAACAACATCACTTTGCCCACTCGATTCAGAACAGTTAACTGGCTATCTGTGCTGGTTCTTGTGAATTCCAACGAGGAGCAACTTTTTGATATCATGGTTTTAGACTGCTCGCTGAGTCGCCGTGATCACGAACTCATCAGTTTCAACTTTGTCTGCTGTGCAGAATCTCGGAATGGGAAGATGAGGTTGTGCCAACTATCAGCGTTACAACTTGGTTCTTTCTTGCCGAAGAACCCCCGGAAGTTGCGTGGCTCGGGCTCGTTAACGATTTCAATCAGCCGATTGCAGATGTTTCAGAGATAAGAGTTTACAATAAGTGTACAACAGTTTCTTTCGTTAGGAGCAGATGTGGATATGTAGGGCAATGCGCCACGCAGCATGGCGAGTGTACGGAGAAGAACCAACACCAGACATTTGGGAAAATTACGTAGCGCAACTTAACAATTGCACACAACTGCAAGAGAAGACAAAGCTGCCTATCAGCGGAACATTGCGAAAACCTTCAGTGCTAACAACAAAATGCTAAACAAACACTTACATAGCCTACGAAAGGTGAGGCAAAGCTTTCCTTCACCCAGAACGGCCGATGGCCCAACGAGAACGTCTGTAGATGCAGCAACCGCACTGCTGATGCAATTTGCCCCTATGTTTCAGAGTCTTGTCATCAAGCGCTTTTTAAAGTTTGTCATCTCCACGATAGGACTAACCCACATCACACTTGCAGTAGAGCCTGTATTGCGAAATCTGATATCTCTAGGCAAACACAGCTTGCCGGGTGTCGACACCGTTCGTCCGGAGTCATTGGAAGCAGCAGCAAGTAAACTGGCAGGACATCTAACTCAGTATTTCCAGCACTGCTTAGAATAGAATCAAGTTCCATGGCGCAGCAAACGATAAGTTCTCATTTATATATTTAAAGTATAAATTTTTTTTCATCGTTATAATAATGGTATGTTGATGGCCCCAACAACAATGCAACGGGACTTGTGAAGCATCGCTACTAAACCTGTATAAATTCAATGTGCATCGTTCAACTTATCCCCTAGCAGTTTGGAATCATTGAATGCCCTAAACAAAGCTTTCGGATATAGCGAAACGACGATGCACAATGTCCCGGTCGCTTTGCACTCGGAGAACTTGTCATAAACGCTGCGGCCCCATTCGCATTTAACTTGGGTGATGTTACTGCTTTGTTTGTCTAATTTCACTACAATTGGAGGGGTGTATGAACCTGTAACGTATTCTCCTTAGTTGCTGAATTGAAGACACCGCCTAGCCCTCATCGGAGTCGGTAAGATCGTTAAGCTGCTCGAGTATGTGGAGTAGCACTAACCATCGATATTCGGCAGACCAGGTACCCATAAGTTTTCAAGATTACATCCGATCCCCGTCACTTCTCGGTCCAGTTAAGACACGAATGGAAGCAGGTATTTCATGCATTCTAAATTGGAAACAATTGTCAAAGAACCTGTATCCAAAAGCGAACCGCAGTGCGTTCTGTGTTTGCAACAAATGGGAAAATTAAAAAGCACTCTCTCACTATTAGCCATCATATTATATTACTCTGTACTCAAGCCAAGGCATCTTCCGTGAAACCAGAGACATCAGATGTCATACTGGATTTATTTGTGCAGTTGCTCACTGGTTCTAAGCAATTCCACTTACCGCATCGTGTTTCCGTTTCCGATGGCTGTAGACTGGAGAATGAGTTAGGAGAGAATCGTTTAGACGTCACCAGAGGAAAAGTAGGCAAGATGTCAAGGAAAAATAAAATGCCAACTAAACACAAAACGGAGGACTCCGTCGAATTCTACCAGACGTGATCCGTTCATACGGATTTAGACTAACTAAATTAACAGGTTGCAAGCCACACGTTAAATCACTGGCTAGTGGTGAATTAGAACCAGCAGTGCTCCGGGAAGAGAGCTGCCACGCCGTGTGAAAGTTCACCGGAAAAAGCAACAAAAGAGCAGAAATTCCGAAAGCGACCGTGGTTCCGTATAAACGGGAACTAAGGTTATCAATAATTTGAGTTTACTCAGATCAGTTAACGCCCGAATCAATTGACGAAAATTTCTCGAGCAAAAAGTGGGCGAGTACATAGATGAAACATTTGTATCTCACTGATTACGAGGGCTTCGCTAATGAAAACCCACCTTTAAGGAAGAAGTCTGCAGGCCTTAGAACGACAACCAACGAGAACTAGGCACATTGAGGGTTCCAAAGAGGTTGGTACTTCCGAGCACCAAGCGCCAATATACATTGCAGCGAATCTTATGGGAGCACATATGAATGCGAATAGCCGAGGGTAAAATCGGTCTGTAAGATATATTGGCTGTTATGCGTTATCATTCAAACAGATCGATGGCAGTGCTCCAGGATTTCGTGCCTTTTTGCTTGGCAAACTTTCCCGTCGCAACGAGACCGGACATTCACTTGCTGCGACGGTTTGCGTACCTCATTGACGCATTATGCTACATTGGAGGATGCCTCCGGGCAGCTTGAGAGCTACTCTTACCAGGATGGTCAATGGTGAGAAGTCAAACAAACTCAGTCTCCCGGTCCTCCAGGTTGGGTGTATGAAATGTGATGGTGTCCATTTCTGTAAAACTAAATCATTGCCGCCACCCCGCTGCCTTGCGGACAGGCTTTTGAGCCAAAGGCTTTAGATGAGGTCCCTATCGTCTTCCTGTCCAGGTCCGCGCGACGTGACATTATCCCAGCCCACATACATCCATGACATTTTCTTCCAAAATTAACTACACTCTGCATCCGCCATCGCGCAGATTTCCAAGGGTCGCCTTATCTGCTGCATACAACAGAGCGGATAAGCGAACACACGCAACTGCTAGCGACTCCCTTCTTTTTTCCACCTGTTTATCTCACTCTCATCCTGACTTCCATTACTAACATCCCATCTAAATTTCGCAGTTTAATTGACATCAACCGAAGTGCCACTGGCGTAGAACCATCTGCAGCCACCATCCCACAGCTCCTATCGGACGCCTATCGGCAAAACTTCCTTATAATGCCACGCTGTCCCTTTTCCAAGGCGAAACTCAACGTTCGCACTCTAAGACCAACAGGTCAACAGGCGGCATTCGCACGCACCTTTGACCCACTGGGTATTGGTGTGTTGTGTGTCCGAAACTGGTATCAATGTCCCTAACGGGGATATTGAATTAACTGCACCCGGCTTATCCTCTCGTTATTGGTTGCAGACATCTAGAGACGCCGATCAGCACTCAAGGGTTAATCTGGTGTAGGTATCATTCTAATCTCCGAGGCTGAGCCATCGTTGGTTGATTGGATTCCGGTGATCAGCCATTTATGTGCAGCCCGTTTGACGACATCGGCTAAGTTGAATACACGAAGCAGTACCAAACGATGTTCGTTTGTGGTTTCCGTTTATGCTTCCACCGATTGCAGTTCTAAGGATTTAAGAACACATTCCATCACGAAGTGAACGCCCTACTACGCAGTGCTACTAGTTCAGATATTATTTGACTTGCATGGGATGTGAACGCACAAGTAGGGCGTCTAAGCTCTTTAGAAGCTCAGCTGGCTTGTAATTATTAGTTTAACTCCGATCGGCGTGACAACGGTGAGTGTCTGCTGCAACTGTGTGCGGGGCACCTGACTCGACTCTGATCATGCTTTGGTACAATGTCCTTTCTCCATGAGCTTTACCGCGTGGTGCACCAAGCGTCTCCTTCAATTGGTAACTAAGAAATTCTCTCAGCCCCCAGTCAGGAAGCCTATCAAGACGCACTACGTACCGAACTCTGGCTGTCTTGTCCTAATGACATTGACCTTCAATGAAATATGATCTCGGCGGCCATGCACGAAGCAGCAGCATCTGTTTGTGGCATTATCCATCGTCAGTATAACAGTCACTGGTTACCCTAGAGGTAAGTGAACCAGTTAGAATCTAAAAGACATATCCCGGCTGGCTCTCAACATAATGTGGCTAGACGGGCGATTAGACGTGAATTAAAGCAGAGCCTACGTGCTAACGAGGAAGCCTGGTGGACCAGTCGGGCTGAAGAAATGGAGGAGACAGGAACAGTAGACAATAACCGCAAGCTCTTCCAGCTAATTCGCTCCATTTGTCCCAGAAAACCAGGCGTCATTGAGACAGTCAAAGGCAGCGCGGTTGCGCTGCTACACAATAAGGAGCGCCGTATGGCTCGTTGGGGGACCACTCAATATCAGTTCAGCTTGACCTCTGTTCCCGGACCTTTTTTACTCTGATGATGCAGGACGAGCCATGTACGGATAGTTTAGAGCCTTTCTCGGAGGCCTAGGTCCGAAACGCGATCACAGCCCACAATCGTTTTATTGTCGCTGGCCAGGATTCCCTCCCACCTGCACTATTCAAGGATGGAGGTGAGGTCCTCTGTAAAGCAATGACCACTCTACACTAAAGTATCTGGAAGCAAGAGAGTACCCCGGTTGATTAGAGCGAATCGATTATTGTGACAATATACAAGAAAGGCAGTCGCACAGACTGTTCTAACCGCGTAGATATTAGCCTAGCAACAGTTGTGACATAATTATTGGCCTCGGTTATCGTTCGTCGCCTCACTGCGGAACGGGAATATAGGAATGGGGTAGAGCAGGCCGGTTTGCGCCCAGGACGTGGCTCTATAGACCATTTAGCACTTTGCGGCAGGTGTCAGAACTGCGCCACGCATACGGCAGACCGACAATAGCATGGTTCCTTGATTTCAATTGTGCGTTCGATTCCGTCGATCGATCGTTTCTGTTCGAAATACTTGCGCGAAAAGGTGTTCCGAAGTAACATGTAAACATCCTTCCTGCTCTATACTCCAACACTATAGCAGCGTCAGGGTCTACGGTGTCCTCTCGGATAGCTTTCCGACCACAAGTGGCGTTCGTAAGGGTTGTCCGATTTCCCCATTTTTGTTTAATTTTATTGTGTATCCTATCATGGGGTGTTCTCTAGACGAATCTCACGATGTAGGTGTTGAAGTGCTGTCTGGTGGAAGGTTAGTAGACCTAGATTTTGCGGATCATATCTTCTTGCTTATCGACCATATTGCAAAGGTAAATTCAACCCTGAATAGCCTGTCTAGAGTGGTCCCATTATTTGGTATGCACTTTGCACCTTTAAAGTCAAAGTGTTGCTGCAGGAAAACAAGCTACTTGTTGACCCCTTGATCCTTGCTAAAGAGAAATTCGATGTGGTTGATCATTTCACTCAACTTGGCAGCTGCATCGGCAACGATGGGCGCATAGAAACTGACGTCTGTTCACGGTTTGCAAAGGTCAGAGCTACCTTCTTGAACCTGCGACATATTTGGCGAGAGAAGAGTATTTCCCTACGTCTGAAAGCTTGTGTATAAAAGGCCACACTGAGGGCCGTTCTGCTCTGTGGTAGTGAGAATTGGCCCCTTCGTTCTGAGGATCTGAGGCGCGTTCAAGTTGTATGCGAAGCATGGCTGGTGTCGGATGATACCAGCGTGTCCGCAACGAGAATGTGCTTAGGCAGGTACTGGGTAGTGATACTCATGCTAGCTCCGTAGAACAACAGCTAACACTGAATAAGCTGCGTTGGATCGGGCACGTGCTACGTATGCCTGGTTACCGCTTACCTAGGAGGGCCTTGTTCAGTCTACCAGGTGTAGAGTGTCGCAACACTCGAGGTGCACAGAAGTTGGCTTGGCAGCGGGAAATGAAGTCATTGACGACCAAACTGAGTACAGTTGGTGCGTCTCGCGTTGCGAGCTAAAGTCCAGGTGACTCGCCTTATGCTTGGACCGTGGGTTTAAATGAAATTGCTCGCAACCAACACCAGTGCCGTGTCTGATGTCGTCTCCTAATGGGATTGCCTGTTAAAAGTGTGTTTGGTGCTGTTTTATCTGCGGGGTAACGACTGGTTATGACGCGGAGCAGTGAAAGCCGCAAGAAAGCTGTCTCGCCGATGCCGCCTTATCTTTGCACGATAGCCAGCTGTTTGTGACCGTATATTGTCTACACAATGTGTAGGTGCCTTGACCCTGAATGTTTGCTTAGGGGGTTAAGGATTTTAGAAATGCCTCCTTCTCTCCCTCTTCTCATTCTTTATTTCACAAGTGCTCACGGTTACATGGCAGCGAAGCATCTGTTCGAATGGCTGATGTACTGCCATTGATGATGAAGATGATGATGGCAAGCGTTCTCTCCATATAATGCATCCAAAAGCCGTTTATCAACACTGCGACATGGCGGATGTAAATCGCCACTTAATAAACACCCTTCCCACTATCTCACACTGGCAATTTAAGCAGAGCCACAGTTCACATCATTTCAATAGCTTTCGTATATATACACTAAACGTCAATTTCCTGCCTCTACATTCCCACCATTTATACATCCTTGAACCCAGGCTTCCGCCAAGTTATTCAAGATCCTGTTCATGACCAGTTCAGCCGCTATTAAAGTAGCTTGCGTATATTGAGCTAACATCGCATTTTATGCAAGGCAATATGCTTGGTGTAGATCAATCACTTGTGAAGTTTTGATCAAGCCTTATTTGGTGCACCTCGAAGTTTTCAGGAAAAAATTATTTTTTATATAGTTAAGATGGGCGGTTTTTTCATCAATCATATTTCCTTTAGGATACACCAACTTTGAAGATGTTCACGATAATCTTCGGTTTTGCGAGAGAAAAGTGAACATCCAGAATAAACAATTTGCAGCATAATGAATTAAAATGTTCGACAGGGACGCGAATTGAGGCATTTTACGAAGCGACCGTAATTGTAATGTACTAGGCTCAAATCCCTAGCTGGCAACACAGTGTAGTAAAACTGCTTAGTGCCAGCATACAGAAAGGTCAGTAAGTGAATTCGGAACAGTAGGAACAGCAAAACATATATGTCACCATATTGTTCATGAACAATCACCACAACCGCCGAGGTACACATGATGTTCCGGGATTTTATTTTGACTTACTTGCCGCATTGAAAGCACGGAAATCCTTAATTTCATGATAATTTAACCGCCATTTCTTGGCTAATGATTAGTAGTGTGGATTCTGGTATAATTCATCAAATTCATCATGAGCCGGGCTATACCACAGTCATTTGTCAAGTAGGCAGGTCCGCGGTTGTCACCCATGACGAAGTGGAACTCTCTGCTGGCTTTCTGTAGTCATGGGTGTGGAACTCGCAGTGGTCGGTTGGAAGGCGCACCACTGACGAGGCCAAGAAGGTCGAACCGCCGGCTTCTGGTGCTGATTGGGACTAACGATGGTGAATTTGCTGAATATTCTAATGGGTTTTGGAGATGGTTATTTTGGAACAGATAAAGTAATCAATCGCGTGATTTTCGCTTGCTTTGTCGTGGGTGATTAGGATTAGGCAGAGAACAATGACATTTTAAAGCTCGCATATAAGGAAGGTAATATCCGCTGAAAGGAATCACCATTCTTAAATTATCGATCTGAGGAGCACTACATTTAAGTTAATGCGTTTCAATGACCCATTGGAATATACTTGTCCACCAGCGCGTCCGCTCAATCTGGTTTCCCAAATGGAGAGTTTCAATTTCCTGCGGTCACTACCTTGAATATTGTGCGATTCATTCGGGGAAGGGTTAAAGTAGCTGGTTGTCAATATTAGGTCCGATATATTCTCTTGGCTAGTCGGCGCAGGTACATACTGAGTCTAATGACATGCCGTGATGCCGTCATGTATTTTGGTCATCCCGTCTGAGAGTCTCAATCTATACATGGTAGATTAATCGGGCACCCATTATTTCATGAAAACAGAGTTGTTCGGAATCATGGTTGCAAAGTGTAAGAAGCTATTTTACTCATTATTTTTACCGTTTGGAGGGTTACACATAGTATTTGTCAGCAAATCTAGTTGTGACCCAGTGCTGCGTAACAAGATTTTGTTTACATTGTTACCAATAGTGTGGTTGGTAGAGCGCTGTGGATTTCCAAGATGCAACAAAGCTCCCGCAAAATACCACCATAGGATTTCACACCTATTTTTTGTATATATATATATATATATTCAATAGCGTCCGGAAGATATTATTTCATTTCTTATTGTCTAGCATTTTCAACACCCGATTAATTGATTCCGTGGTTTCTACTGCATACAGTCACCATATTTTAACAAAGCGTTTTCTAGGACATTTATTGATCATTTAAATTTGTATTCCAAATTATTAACATTTCATAAAAATACCACCCTTTAAGTAACAGCACTTCGCGCTCGGAAATTGTGCACACTACTCTGTCCGAGCGGATTAATTTTTTTTAATTATGCCATCAGAAATACTCACAAATGCCATTGGTACTTTCACCCACCCAATCCACGAAGCGTCGTGTTCCCAGTACCCAGGACAATAAGTACCTAGGTTTTAGATTTCATGTCACTAAGCATGAATATTATGCTACTCATTAACTGCCATCTTTCTATTAGATAACAAATTACCCCCACTGCGCCAGATACATAATGCGGAATTTCATTCATAGCACACTACGAAGCTAATTGGTACAAGTGAGCAGAATTCCACCAATACTCGATCGTGCACAAAATGTGAACAGTCATATTAATACCAACATAACATACCCAGACATAAAAGCTTATATACGCAAATGACTTTGCTGAGAATCACTGTAAGTGCCAAGCGACCACTGTAGGTCAAATCAGGCTAAACGTTTAACGTTATTTACCCATGATGCAACTAATAATTTCCATTATAGAATCTATACACTTTAGGTCTCTATGTGCTTTCAATTCATATCAGTTCATTGCGTTGTGCTTTACGATGGCACTTTCCGCCGAGGAGAATGCAAAAGAGGAGTGCGTGCAAAGGTGCGTCGAAACACATCGGGGAAAATACCACTTGATGCACATGTTCGTATGGGAATCATACTGGTTGTGTACATTGGCAAGCTGGGATTTCGCAACGTGAATACTACAGGAAAATTTTAATACTCATTATATAATGGAATACAATATATTGTGCAATCAGCAAGCATTGTGATTTTGTTTCCGGGGGTCAGATGACTTCGAAAATACTAGACACATTATGTTACGATAGAATTTACTGAAGTAGAATAAAGCGATAATGGTCCGACACTAGGTGGCTTTTTAAAACTTTCGCCGAAGTGTTGCACTAATTACTGTTGTAGGAAAGTTAAACAGTTTAGGAGAGGTAGCACAAACTCTTGTATTATACAATACACGGCTACAAAACAGCCAGTCCTTTAAATATTTATAAACAATAAAGTTGGTGTTAAGCCTAAGCGCAAAACATTGATTACTGGCGGTGGAGTGTCTTCGGCCGAATCGAGGCGACTGATCAAAATGAATTTATAGCATAGTTTACCATACAATTCACGAATGGTACGATACAACTTGCCAGTTCCATCACCTGATTCATAGTTGAGTACCGTATGCGTGCAAACCTTCATGAATAATTCAAGATAGTCAGCCAACAGAGCGCCGCTCGCCTGCATATTCGTCGCTAATCAGGTGGCTGAAACTCACTCTGTGTAAACACGCCGAACTCATCACCAGTCTCGCCACGCCTGAGTGGCCACATTTTCCTAAGCAAAATTCTGGTTTGCGTCAGATCAACTTTGACAATCATCTTCACTTGGACTGCGTCTTATGCAACCCACACATTTCCGTAATTGCATCTAAACGCATGAGGATAATACGCTGAATATTGCAACTAATCCAATGAATAGGTTGTTCTTTCTGGATATTTTGAAAGCGCAGAAATCGAAAATACATCTCCGATCATCTGGAGTCAACTGACTGTATATAGTTACATCTGCTGATCATAATTTCATGTTCAAACTATGTATCACGTACTTGAATCGTGTGCCGGGTTTTTCTATGCGAAGTAGCAATCAAATATCCGCAGCGAAATGACACATGGAAGAGTCGGCGGATTTTGTATGTTTACCGCCGCATAAGCACAAATGTAAATATATAAATGCAGCATTTATTTTGGGGACAGTAGTATAGTTTCGGGATGAAGAAAACAAACGGCTGTACAAATCCTCCAAATCTAAAAATATATGCATGATCAGTAATATGGAAAAAATTAAAATAATTTGTAATACATGATAATATTTGATTTTGGTTTTACTATGGTGTTCCCATCGAGACATGTGTAAAGGTACAGTGATGCTCACTAGATGCTAAGTACGAGTCCACCTGGTAGAACAATTGAAAAAAATCTCAATATAACGTTAGGAAGCTTCCCAGCTCTCTAGCCCACAAACCTCCTCTTGGTTTCAGCTAGGTCGTTCTGGTTTATCCCGTTCCAGCAGAGTTTGACGGCAATATTACAGTACGTGGTGGATTTGCACCTGGCAGATGCTTGCCTCGTAACCAGCCCCAGATGTCCGTCTAAGAACACTGCGACGTGGTGCAAATGAATAGTTACAAATAAATTCATTGCTCCTTGCTTTGATTTGCTTATCCGGATAAGATCTTTCTAATCAAGGATGTTAATAAACTTTTCGCACTTGTGTGGCACAATCAAACATAGAAAATCACCGGCATATATGCAATCCCAAGCAACATAACTAAGCACATAGTTTCCTACGTACATATATACGCAAAATAGGTACATTCACTTCAACCGTCCATATTTAGTTTGTACATTTCTCTATCACTCGTTTCCTTGTTAGCATGACCACATCTGCATAGGCGTGCCTGGTGTTGTTGATATATATTTATTAACTTATTTGTAAATGATATGAAGATAAGACAATTTCTCATGAACTCGTTTTTAAGAACTGGTTTGTCTGTGACAACAACGGAATAAACAGGATAGTTGCATAACTTACGTAAGTGAAAGGAGAGAATTTTGTGACGGCATTCCAGCCTGTTACATCGTATGGTCAGGTTCAAGTGATGATCCACTTGGTTGATTCAATTCCACTAGCGGTTGGCAAATGTGGCTTTGCTAACTTCAAAGTCTGATTAACTAACATGATGTACCTGCGCAAGTTCCGCTATTGACGGTGTATATTTCTGTAGTCTGAATTTCAAGCTATTAAGCAAATCAAGCAGGTCTCTTTTGTGTGTGTGTGTGTATCTCATCCACTGAGGATTATCCAAAGCAGAGTTCATACTTTCCGATTGTTACCGGGTCCGGTTTGCACATTCCACGTACGGTCGCACTTAGACGTCAAGAATCTGTAAGATGATTGAAGTGTTTATACCGACTGAACGCACTGCGAAGAAGCCGAAGAGTTGATTACAGTTTCACAGCGACTTTGCGATTTGTTTCTAGTAACCGATATCTTCCATGACACCTCTCCCTATGTCCCACCTCTGAGATGCATTCTGCGATATATGTATTTTTGTTTATGCACAATCACCGTATGATGTAACCAGTAGATCAGCTTGCACCTCCATGTTTTAAACTGGAGCATCTTCCTCGTTGACTAGTGATGGAGGCATTCCGAGTCAAATTGGGTAAAATCGCGATCTGTATTACCCGTTCTCACCTGCTGCATTTTAACTTGGAGTGTATCGGAGGTGTGCCTAAGCGTTCGGCTCATAGGGACCGCAAATGAAATCTGGCCAGTCCGGGAAAAACCTCGACGAGACTTTTACTTCGCAGCAGACCAAACGATAGGCTTGGTAAGTGCTTCTGCCCTCACTACACCAGAATTCAGCGGAACAAACTGCCCTCGTCCCACTAAGAAAACTGGGCATCTTCGTCGTCGTCACGTAGCCAGGTATTTGCGTCTATGCCTTTTTACATGCATATTAGCGTATTGTACCAAGCTTTTAGCGTGGTTCATTTTCGAAATGGCGCGACGTACTTTCAAGTTAGCGAGGCCAGGAACGCTGATTTGGCGTCCTTGACACTCTCATTGGTCATGGGACATAAACCAATGGGACTTCGGTTAGAAGCCACCAGCATAAGCGACAGACACTCTAATGAAAGTGGTCAAGCACCACCTTCTGGTCTGCCTTGATGCCCATCTGAGTAAACCTCGATGATTGGTCTCCAACCTGAAACCGACCAATAGGCAAATTGTGCTGTCTGTCAAAGGAGGAGATGCTAGCTACCACATTATCCAAAGCTTAAGACGTAACCAGTGCGGACAGACATAATAACCAGCACATGAATCGGTCTACACTTAGTGATCACTAGCGGCTACCTGGTGGTGGCTTATTCAGCCGTAAGCTTAAGACGTAACCAGTGCAGACAGACAAACTAAATAGCACATGAAGCGGTATGTACATAGTGATCGCTAGCTGCTACCTGGTGGTGGCTTATTCAGCGGTCTAGCCATGGTGGCGTAGACAGGCAATGTTCCAACTGGTATTCCGCTGGGATTTCGCAGATCAACGATGGCTGCTAGGCGGTTACACAATTGTGTGCAACTGTCAGTGCAACGACCATGGGGAGCATTGTTACCATTGAAGTTGGTAGACCAACCTGAATCTGAACAACGAAAATTCTAAGTTTGCTTACTTCATCAAAGTTGATGACTCAACAAAATATAATAGGAATCCAAGTGTGGTGTTGACACGACGTCATTGAGTATTCCTTCTTCTTCACACCCAAAGGCGGATATTTTAAACAGTTAGCGCTTCAGCATCTCCATGTATGGCATTATGAAAAGGTAATAGGAACGTATGTATTCATTGGATAATTATGCTTCACATCCATATGGTCACCCATGCTGGCGTAGCCCGGCAATCATCTAACGGGTGTTCCGTAATTCAGCAACGGCTTCTACGTGGTTATCAAATTTTCTGCTATTGTCATTGCGACGAATATGTGGGACGTTGTCCCCATTAAAGATAGTAGTTCAACCTGAAGCTGAACAACAAAAATTATAAGTTAGCTTACTTCCATCACACTTGATGACTCAACAAATCCAATAGGATTCCAAGTGTGGCGTTGACACGACGTTAGTCAATGTTCGTTTGCCTCCACACCAATAGGCGCATTTGTTGATCAGCTATCGCTCCATTGTCTTTATTTATGGCATTATGTAAAGGTCATAGGAACCTATGTATTCATAGGATAATTACGTTTTCCTTCCATATGGTCGCCCATGGTGGCGTAGCCAGGCAATCATCTAACTGGTATTCCGTAGTTCAGCAATGGCTACGAGGTGGTTATAAAATTTTGTGCGATTGTCATTGCAACGATCATGGGGGACATTGTTCCCATTGACGTTGGTAGACAAAGCTGAAGCTGAACAACTAAAATGCTAAGTTAGCTTACTTCGATCACAGTTGCTGACTCAACAAATACTAATAGGATTCCAAGTGTGGCGTTGACACGATGTTACTCAGTGTTCGTTTGGCTCCACACCAATAGGCGAAATTTTTAAATCAGTTATCGCTCCATTGTCTCCACGTATGGCCTTATGTAAAGGTCATAGGAAGGTATGTATTCATAGGATAATTACGCTTCACTTCCATATGATCGCCCATACATGTTGAGGCGCTTTGACAAGCAGCTCTCCAATTGGAATCATTAGAATCACAGTCAGTGCTGATGGAACCTCCCTATTACGTCCATAGACTAGCATGCTATCCTCATGAGATCGGCATTATTCAACAAAGAAGCACCTAAAGGGGCTACAATGAATACAGTGTTTATACATGCCACATCATCTTGCTAGAAAGAACGCAAGACTTATAATTATTGGCGACGCAGGCATTTTACTCTGGTAACTCAGGTGTGTAGTTGGAACAGACAAACACTGTTTTCTCACCACGGGCCTTACTACAATGTGTTTGCAATCATTTACAAAGGCAAACACGTCCACTCATCCTGCTATAGACCACTGTTTCAGCTAGTCTTAGAAGCAGTCATGTGTGCCCGCCGTGACACAGATTGTTTTCGACTTGGCAACTACTCGGAAACACTTTGTTGTTGGAAGTAGACAATTCCGGAGGTATTGTTGAAGAAGGAAAATTGCTCCATACTCTATGCTTACTATGCGTATGCAATGCTCGTTGGCAGCTTATATCAGGGCCGTAGGGTCACTTGACATTTCAAGCTTATCAATCACTTGGAAGTGAAGCATAAATATCATGTCGAAATGCAGGATTAACCTGCATTTTACGACCTTAAAATAACGGCAGGTCCATGGGTGCTTTAGCGTTAACTGATTACCGAAGTAGCGCACAGGTGTGGAGACGAACGCACACTCACTAACCTCGCGTCATCACCACACTAGGAACCCTCCTCTTCGGAACAATGGCTACAGATCCACTGATGGTCTTACCTACACAGCGAATTCGACCTTAGTATACAATGCGCCGACTACATCAGCAATACATAGCCACACTATTCCGATGAGTGTACGGCCAACTGGAAAAGCACAGTACCAGAACTTCGTAGCTGTAAAGCTTTTAAAAATTCTATTTGCGTAGAAGTCCTAGCTTTACCTTTATGCGAATTACTGCATTGTTTCTGATTAACTCACACTGCCTTAATAATCACACGCATATCCTAAGCGAAATCGCACACCTATCGATTTACCGGATTGCTCGCAACGGCAAGATCACACTGCATACAGCATCACGTGTGGCCAGATTGGCAGGCGAGCAAGGGAGTGAGCGTGCAGTCAACCCATAAGTCTACCAAGCTTCCAGCAGCCTGCAAGTTGCAACCTCAACACAATCAATCAATCCGCTACTTATAACTACTCAATTGGACGTCATCTCGCTCGTGTAAGCCTTCAAATTTTCTCTTCCAACAGTCTGCAAGGGTTGCATTCCCAAATAACTACCAATCCACTTCTTGGCATCCGTCACTTAGATGTCTCTCGCTCGTCAGATTGCCAGTGTGACCAATGACGTATTATGTCTCCCATTGGCTGAGCACCCTGGACACCAAAGATGTGTGCTGGTACTCCGATTTCCATCAGCAGATAGACGGCGATAAACGAAGCCAATGTTATAGGGAATTTGCAAGCCTACTACCAGCCTGCAGGTAATTTTAAACAAAACATTGTTCCAAAATATGCTCTTGTTTAAAAGTACCAGCACAATAAGTGCCGCACCAATGCGCGCCTGAAGGAAAGCCGAAGCGTTCTCTGTGAAGTCAGATCGTCCAATGGACATGACCGAAAGCGTCCATACGACTGCACGCCTGCACAGCGTCATATTTGTTAGTATTCCCTTTGGCGTGGCCGCAAACTCGACCCCAAAAGTACATCTGTGGTTTGCAGCGGACCAATGTAGTCCAGAGCACAAGAGTTTACTGGGCTAATAACTGAAGCGATCTATAGTACTGGTTCATTAGCGGCTTACTTGTATTGTCGAGGATGCTCAGCCAATGAATCAGTTTTATTCCTATATCCCTAAAGATACTGCAGCTTCACTAGCCCATACGCTAGCTGAGTTGTACATCATGTGCCTAAACAAAAAGAAGATTCCAGTCTGTTGGAGAGCTGCAAACATAACAAAATTATAGAAGAAAGCGTAAGGTCAATGTTAACCTATTGCGTGCAAATCGGTGGCTTATAAGTGTTCCAGATGTTCATCCTTGAGAAATCTTTATCCAACCCTGTCTGAATGACACACATAAATTTGAATACCGAAGTTCGAGATCGACACAACAGGCAGTGGATTATCTAGTGTACTCAGTTCTATCATCGCCAGAGGCAAAATCATAGCAACACATGTGTACTTACTTGACTTGTCCAACGCTTTTGATGGTGTTAACCGTGAAAACCTATAACACGATCTCTTGGCTTCTGTTATCCAACCAACCATAGTCTTCTTGCTACAAGATAATTTTGTTAAACCTACTCAGATAACAAGGTTCAACTGCAGGAGCTCCAGTTTCTCACCACTAGTTCTGGTGTTCTACTAGGAGTCATTTTGAATCCACTCCTGTTCTCCAACATTATCGGCCCCATCCTTGTCCCTGTAAAAGATATAATGCTAAAATACGCCGATGACATACTAATCGGCGCATATCATGTAACTTCATACACTTCGACCATGCTACTAAGTTGATTGGATAAAATTGTGCATTGGTCAAGATCCTTCGGCTTAGTGCTGAATGATTCCTAGGTGTATTGTTTTCGCTGCATAAGGCAGATCGTTACCAGAAACTCGTCGCTGACTGTCCCTAAGTTCACATCAGTGGTGAAAGTCTGAACTTATCGACGTCAGTGAATTATCTTGTAATCACGATTCACCATGATATATCATGATCAATGCACGTGAATAAAGTATTCACTAAACTCAGACGACTATATTTTATGTCTCAAGTATTCGTTCGTCCACAGTCTCCCACCACTTGATCATGCGATTTCTATTTCCATATGTTCAACCACACTGGACCGACTGTTCGTCTGTGGTCTTTCCTGGCCTGTTGGTAAGCTTTGCAAACTTCTTCGCACGTAGCTGAATAATATATCTCGATGAAGTGGCATTTCTAAACCAAACCTAGTTCAACACTTTTTATTTATTCATTTTAATTCATGCACAAAACTTGCATGACTAATACTCACAGATATCAGTCATCCTTTACATAGCCTTTCATCCAACTGCAAATCTAGTTCCGCAACAAGAGGAAACTGTGGTGCAATATATGCCCACATGCACGCCTACGCCTCATCTGTCATAACTTATCTAGCTAGATTTCTGTGGAATCCGATTGAATTGATCACACCCCGGGCCAAACCAACAAGACGCGTCAAATGTTAGACAACCTGAAGTAATTCATAGTCCACTGTCGCCAAAAGACAACTTCTCTTGTTCAGGGACCTGAGTCCATAAAAGCCTATGGATACCAAATACTCGGTCGCATCCAAATTTCCTATTGACCGACCTTCTACAATTACCAGGGTAAACAACCTTGCAGATTGAGTATGACCATTAACAACCATCTCTTGGCTACGCTTAATTATCATCTTACGCTCCACAACAATCGCTAGAAGTGCACAGATATTGGAAGGACATCAACCAGTCTGACTACGTTAGCACTCGCTGTTTTCCATATTCCTTCCGCCTCTCAGGCGGCTTCTTCCAACAACCATATTTTGGCCGCGACGGGAATGGATTCGCACCCATTCCCATCTTGGAAACAGCTGGCGGAGTTCAACACCTTGAACACATTCTTCCCCAAATTTTCCAGCTGATAAAGCTAGTACATGTTCATAAAACGGCAAGCTAAGCATTACGCCTGGGTTCACGTAGTGCCATCAACTGTATCGATATTCATACAGACATGCTGCATTTATCCACAAAACTTATAATAGCTAACTCGGGCCCACCATACTCGCAGTTGCCTATCATGTACACCATGCTCGTAAGCAAAGATTCAGACGATCACACAACGGACAGCGATCATTCCCCAATACTTATTACATTTCTAGTGATTCGGATTAATGCTAGATCCACAAATCAACAGACATCATTTTATAAACACACTTGCACGGTTCAATGACCCACAAGCGAACCTCGTCACTGAAACATGTGGTCCTTCAGATACTTGGACTCTACTATGATGATTCCAAACTACCACCTATTTCGAAATTGTAGCTGGAAAAGAAAAGGCGGTGGGTGTATTATATACCTACGCAAAACATTTGCTCCTGAACCTATAGACCACTCACAATTGGAAAATATCCCTGAATCTATTTGGCTGTCAGTTGTGGGTGTCTCATCTTACACACTGCTCGCATGGACCTACAACCCACCGAATGCGTCTAACGTAAGCAGCACCAATATTACTACTGTGTTTGACTGCTCTTCAGAATTGTCACACAGCCAGAAGATTATTGCCGGCTATTTCAACCTTCGAAAATAGCTGGTCATCCCACCCAACGTTTATCTTGCACAGCTGTTTTCTTTCATCTAGCAAGGCAGGGGACTGACCACAATGGATTACCAGTCCAAGCAGGGCCGTCAGTTAACTGGATTTAATATTCCCATTGGAAGTACCCGATCCACAGACCCAGATCATAAACAATCACCATGGCAGCTACCATAACATGACTTGACACAGCTTTCAGATTAAAATGGTCATTAAACTTGCCTCCACAACGCTAGTTGCAACCCATAAGATAAACGGGCAATTCTTTCCACAGTTCATTCGTTTCTCCGATTGGGATGTATTGCTTCTTTCTACCAGTGTGTATAACGCTGTGGAACAATTCTATAAACAAATCCATCCCGCTATAAGACTCCTTGCTACAAAATTTAAATAAAAGCATTCATATCTCCAAGGATTAGATCGAGAACTTAATCAGCAAGAAAACCAAATTTAGCTGCAAAATACAGAAGGACCCATGACTTTTCACTTTTCTTAGAAATGCATTTATTTACCACCAGTTCAAACACATGCAATAAACACGATGAAAAAATGAAGAACATACAGTCCTACGGACAAGCTGCAACGCTACGGAGTTTGTCAAAATACTGAATCTTATAACCAATGACGGCTTTTCCCTGATTCCTGAAATTGTTGATGATGTGGACCATTTACTCCATGACCCCGCTAAAATTTGTGAAGCATTCAGCGGCCTTTTGTCATTACCATGAATCGAGAAGCTGACTCCTTGCCTGTGTGCACAGAGCTCACCATAACAAAACTCATTAGCAGAGTCGATATCTCGCTCAAAGCTATCCATCAAGTTATCAAATCGATCAGTCCCTTTTCCAAGCTGGGATCTAATAGCACTGCACCAAACACCATTAAACTAGGAAGACCTGATATACCATGGCTACTGAAAATCACGTTAACTCTATCGTTTGAATCTGGCCACTCTTTAGACCAATGGAGAACAACATTTATTTTGCCTCGGAATAAAGGAGGTCCCAAAGAAACGATTGATAACTACCGACTAATCCACCACACTCCGACAATCGCTCGGCTATTTGAAAAATTCGTTATAATGGAAATGATGAAGTTTGTTGATTCTATTGGCCTGAACAAGAATTCGCAGCATGGTCTCCTTAATACATGATCCTGTACCACTAGTCAAATGTATTACCTTAATCACATGTTAGAACCCATTGATCCCGGCTATGCAGTAGTAATCCGCATTTTTGATATACACCAAGCGTTCCACCGAGTACCGCCCAAGCGCCTGCCACAAAAGTTGGAGAATATTGGGATCCGGGACCCATTACTATTTTGACTATCGTCATACCTCAGAGATCGTTATCAGGTAGTCACTTTAGGTGATTATCGCACAATGAAAACTGGAGTCATTCAAGGGAGCGTGTGCAGCCCCCTTAGCTCTTTGCTTTACATCCATGACATCACCACATCTGTAAACATGGTACATCATTATTACTTGCTGACGATATCAAACTATTCTATAAGTTACGGTTTGACGAGCTTCCCGTGACATTACTGCTCTTTCAAGATGATTTACCTTCCCTTGAGTTATGGTGCTTCACATGGGTGATGAACCTCTCGGCTAAGAAATTAAGCATTATGTCTTAAGGCTGCTCCGTCCCAGAAGGATCTATCACCCTAAACAATGAACGCGTCCCTACTCACAAGTCCACGCGATGTCTTGACATTCGGTACTCGTCTGTATTCAATTAACACGTACCACAGAGTATATATTCAACGTATCAAACAAAACACACATAACTCAAGCTAGAGCTGAGCTTTTCAAGCTACTCACTCGTCCCGGCCTCGAATAATGCAGCATAATATACGGAAACACGCAAAGGAATGACAGAATTGCTGTGTAGAACCTGTAGTGGTCATTTAATAAACCTCCGATTGGTAAGCACTCTGCTAGTAGTTATTGAGAACGTTGCAATGAACTTCATCTCGAACTACTTTGGATTCGACGATTGAAATACAATTTGTTCGTGCTTTTCAACATGTTAAGCGAAAGAACCTGCCTAGACTGAAGTTGCAACATTGTTCAAGTCGAGCGCTTCCCTACAAAGATTTTACATTGAATATACCGAAGGCTAAAAAGAACGTCCGCTCTAATTTCTTCCTGATAAGATACAGCTATCTGTGGAATAAACTACTAATAACACTCAGGTCAAATGACAATGTGGCAACATTTGGTAGCCGACTCGATAATTACCTTTATCCAACTTCCCTAAGCTCTATATTCACATTGGAAAATCCCTCGGTGAGCTATTCCAAGAGGGGCCAGCAAAAATATAAGCACCAATGTTTTCATAACTAGGTTTTGGCCTCAACCATCCGACAAAATGTTAATACAGGATACGCATATCTCAATACTCCACCTATACATGTCACCCATGCAAGAACATGGATTCTTCTGTAGACAATAATATGTGCTGCTATAGAACCAGTTTCACCCATCAAGAGAGATATACCTAATATAATTATTAGTCGTAATAGTATCATCCAAGAAATAGACGGCAAACATGTATAGGGATCCTGTAGCATACATGCAAGATCTTTTAGCTGCCCTTTATTTGCTGTTTTTGCATTCATTAAATTGCTTGTAATTTCCGTTTCGATCGTGGGGGGTTTATAGATAAAACTGCAACCTTCAAGACTGCATAAAATCATATCCCTTACTTGACTTGAATGCTCGTGGTAGAGACAAACACCCAACTGTTGTTTTTACAATTGCTCCTAACATTTGTTGTTTTCATTTTGTATGTTTTTTATATTTGTATTTGTATATTTTTGTATACCCATATTACTCTAAACTGGACAGAGGAAGCACAAATAACAATCAAATGGGCTCAACATTCTGATCTAACGACTGAAATGTGCAGGTCCACCACACGTCTATCTTACAACATACATAATTACCACGCTTCGGACTTGAAAACACAGAAATCCAACAGTTTCAAGCAGACCGCATCCAGGTAAGCTTGCTACAACTTCGTAAAATCCCGGGAAAACCACGTTTCAGTGTAGGAAATTTTGTCGGGACGTGACATATCTACAATCAGACCCAACTCGTGCACCTTGTTCCTTGAGCTGCACACGTTACTAAGTACTACCTGAAGGAATTCGGCACGACTAACACTGATTAGTTCGTCAACAGAATGATTTCTTGCTGGGCGGAATTTGACGTTCGGCTAACCACCTGCATACCCACATGAAGAATGTCTTGCCCAGCAACGGATTACCTATTTTGATTTGTTAGATGGAATCTAGCAACTTTCGTCTATTTAACGGTGGAACGTCTAACTGAACTCTGTTATTACTACACCTAAGTATGAATTCAAAGGGCGGCAATAAGTTGCCTTCCCCCAAGGAAAAATGGCTTTGCGAAATAGTGGGAGTCGCGGATTTTTTAACGATAAGTTCGTTCCTCAGTCTCGTCAACTTTCTGAAAATGACTCTAAGGTAGCCACGTGGTGACGCACAGCTTGGTAACGCACAGCTTGAAACACTTGAGGTCACGCATTATCGTTCTCCAGAGTTGCTGTAGATCCCATAACGATACGGAATACAACGTTAGTACGCATTTCAAACTACCAAGACTGAATATATTCAGACTTCATGACTTTACTTAAACACTTACCCTTGATGGCTACATAACTGGTGATGGGACTTATTCTAACCCATTAAAAGACGCTAAAGAAACGGTAAGGCATATTTACCGCTCTACCTTCTGCGTCCTCTTTGTCGGGGCACCAAGCACACTCGATGGTTTACAGGCAGCTTTAGTCTACCCCTTATTTTTGATAGCTGGAGCAGTGGCCCTTGACGCTGTGTCGCAGTGAGAAGAGTCTAACAAATCCCAGAACAGGCATTTTGGGTGGCAGCCGAGATTAACATCATCGTCAACTGACAAGCAGCGAGAGTTGGAACTTCATCATCTGTACAACCATAAGACGGTTTAACGACTGAAGGCATCTGTATTTTCGGTTCCGAGACAACAAAGTCTCCGGGTTGAGCTGAGCCGGTGGATTTTCCATGTTCACTTTCGCTTTCCTTAATGGGCTCATGAACTCAGAATTCACCGTCGTTTATAGCAGAGCTAAGTATGCTGTCCACAGCCAAAGGGACGCGTAACATGATGGTTGGTTTCGCAAGTTGGATGACAATTTTTCTTGTATCGAGACCGCTCAGAGCTCCTTCGCTTGGGACCGTGAGCGCCCTCCATACCAAATCCAACTTGTGATTCAAGTTGGCGACCACAGTGGCGAGTATGTTGACCGCTTGTTCCTCCCATTGCACTCTGACGTCAAACGTTACGGCGTTTGTACCGAGAAAAGCCCGACAACCCTGCCAGCGTGCACAACAACTGATGAAGATAAAATGCAGATTTTCTCTGTTGGACAGCAAAGCGTATTGATTAGCAGTTGGAGAAGCACACTGCTGTCGGTACCAGTGGTTGCAGTCGTTGCACTCTATGCCGCCATATTCTTCTGTCGCCGGCATATCACAGTAAAAGGCGTCGTAAGCAGCATTAATTTCGCCATTTGCAGCAATTTTAATTGCATTCGCGTTGGTGTATAAAGAAACAGACATGCTAAAATGGAAAACAGCAAAACGTTTGCACATATATGCAGCAAAACGACAAACAGCAAATGGGCAAATCCGGATGCAAAACAGATTAATGTATGGCAAAATCGAACAAATTACCTAAAATTCGTCAAGGAATCGCTTGGTAAGGTACCACTTTAGTTGATAAAAGTAACTTGGTTCAGTGAAAATATCGCAATACTCTAATGTTTTTTCACGTGTTTACTCAAATATTGATATTCACAAGTTTTCAGCTAAAAGTCATGATGTTTACGGTATGAGGAAAACTTTAGTTTCCGCGCAGTAAAGCTAAGCAGTAACAAACAAATGCTAGGATTATCTATAAGTGAGAAGGTATTGGCGAGTATTGTCACATTAATAATACGTCGCCCTTATTCAAACAATTGTTAATTCCAAATAGCCCTGAAATAGACTTGGCATGATTTTCTATGCAGTTGCTTCTGGGACGGATGAAGAATTTGTTAAGGAAGAATATTGTACATTGTTCAGTTAACGAGCAAATTACGGTGATAATTCATACCACCAAACGCATTGTTTGTTGTCTTTGTGGAATTCAGCACCGAAAACGTCAGCACAATATAATTTTCAATTCTGCAGCTATCCATAAGAGGCTGTGTTCAAGAAAAGCAGGGCCAAAATGTTGGAGCAGCACAACAAAGGAGTATTCTCTTTGTGCTATTTTATCCATCGTGGTGCTTATGCCATTAATATCCCTTGATCTTATATATTGCCAGATCTGTGGGAAACCGTTCGATGAGAATACCAACTCAGTCAAAGAATAGACTCAGCAAACAAAAGTAACTTCTAGTTCTATTTCGTTTCTGACCATCATAGAGCACAAATTATGCCGTTGTATTCGCAAGTATATAACAATGGTTAATCGGGCAGACAGCCGAGCACACAATTCGCAATAATACTCGCATCAAGTAAGGCAGAACCACATAAAGTTTAGTGTGGATAAGTTGTGTTTATTTTCAGTTAAGTAAAACAGCGTTTACATGGACTGCAGCGAATTATCAAGGCGTACGCAGAAACAATAGCAAATATTCTGAAATACCCAATGTACTCCCAACTAGTGCGTGCATTGGTAAGGAACGATAGACGTACGAACTAAGGAAGGTATTGAGCAGGCTAGGACGGACGAGAAACGGCACGAGCGGTAGGTGTATGCTTTGAAATGGTCGTGGCTAGAGGCCACAGGGGATCAAAGGTGGTAGGTTTGATGAACCTCTAGTTCGATGTAAGCAGATTGAATACGATCACTGCTTACGTATTATTTTACTCCATCACATTTAAAAGAAAGTAATTTCATTTCTGGGCAAAAACCTAGAATTGGACTTTATATGGTCGTGTCAAATGTATTTGAACAGCCTGGATACAAATACAGACAAATGGACAGTTTTGGAAATCGGAGTTAATTTATCGTTTACCTAATTCCGGTTACGTGGAAGTCAATCGAATTGATCTGAAATGCTGTTTGAGACCTTCAGTATATGTTGGTAATTCTTGTTCTCCGCTGCCGTGATAGTCTGGTGCCATTTTACCAGGTGGATTCTGGGTTGTACCGAACAAGATTTTCGCGGAGCAACGCAAAATGTTCTCTTTGAATGTGTTGCAAATGCCAAGAAGGATGGCACGGCGGAACTCAAACAAACGTGAATCGGGTGAACTAGCCATGATGGCGGCCTTTAAAGGTCTATGAAAACGTTGATAAGGTCATTAACAGAGGGACGGTAGGTAGTTTCCATTGGGAACACAAACTAGCATTTGGCTCAAAACACTGAACAGCATGGGACTGAAATTGATACCTCTGTCGTGATGATGAACAATGAAGAATGAACTTATACGGGTTAAGAAGCATTGCTTTACTAGTCCATTTGGATAGTTGGTGGGGATATCAACATAACAATAATGATAATAAGGATAGTAAAATAGTTAATACTTTAAATATGATAACAAGGACTTATCGTTTGCTTCGTTGTAGTCCTGCGATCCTCATAGATTCACAGCCCCCCACATTTAACAACAAATAATTCCATGGTAAACTCCAGGTGTAGGATGGAGACGTAGTATTAAGTAACAAATTGTAAGTGGTTGAGTGCTTCGTCCAACCGTCTTTTAAATACTGTTAGTGTTGATGCAGGTCGTGTTTCAGCCATGGATGCCAGGCTTGGGGGTGAACATTTGCACTGAGCATTTGTCGAAATATGGAGCTGTTTATTTGTACAAACCCAACCTCAACAGCCCAACTTGTTGGTTTCCGATCTTCCAGGCATTTTCGGATTGCTTGGAGCAACCCAAGTCATCTTGAACCAGGACTCCCAAATACAGTTCGATAGTTGATTGTCGCAGTACATCCGTTTATGGTGGCTGGAACGCCAAATATGGAAATTCACGATTCAGCGAAGACACCGGCAACAGACTCGATAGACGTAAACCACAGGGGATCAGTTTGTGGCCTATTGCTAAAACGGTTAGCACATGTAAACAAATCAGTGAAAGCGTTGGAAGAGTTTAACGGCCTAATACATCCAGGTGCAAGTGCGTGCAATAAAAGTTAGGGAATTAAAACCTACCCGGGTTACAGCTAGTATGAAGATGTATTTTGCTACTCTGACAACTAAGACAATATTTAGTCAACTGTCGGGTATCAGAACGCATTTATGCCAAATTAATCGGGCAGTAATGAGCCTCAGGTTAGATTAAACACTCGGGTGTGATCGTCCGTGGGTATGATCTAAACATGATTCGAAGGAATGACTGTGAAACAAAAGCTCTTCTCTCCCGTATGAAAGATCACAATAAACTCGTGTCAGATTTAAGCACACTTAAATACACGAACTATGTTTAGGCGTTTGATCGAAGCTGGACATATTCAGGATCATTGTATTGAGCAGTGAACCTTTTCTTCTTGTCAATGGGTGCCGGTGACAACTGATGCAAATGAGCATGCGATAGTGTATCAGTAACAGTGTTGTTATGACCATCGCTGTAACAGACGTAAATAGAGAACTGTGAGAGGTAGTCCAGATATTCAGTTCCCCTCGGTGAGTGACGGTCGGAAGCCGACTGGTTGACATAGACCATAGGCGTTTTATCATTCCGGTTAATGAAATCTCATTCTTCCTGGAGGCGAAGCCAATGTTTCAAGGTTTAAGTAATTGACAAGAAGTTCACGACCAACAATACTATACCTGACCTGAGCATGTTGCAATTTGCGGGAAATAAAGGAAACCGTTTGCCATTCAGTATCGACCAACTCTTTCAGAATGGCCACAACAGCGGCATTTGAAGCATCTGTCTCAACTACAAGTGTAGCGAGCTGGTTGGTCTTTAAGTCGTGAAGAGATGAAATATGAAATTTTATGCAGAAAAATCTAAGCAAATCAATTTCAAACGGTACAGTTTAAACATTATCAATGTTTTTTATTTTTGCGTATGTGGGCTAAAACATATTGTACTTGCACGTGCACAAATTTTCATTATCTCTGATTTATTTAGGATATTTTTTCAACATTTTGCTTAATTTGAGCATGTAAAATTTTTACCCAGTGTTATCGTAAATCTGGGCAGTGTGGTTAAGCATACCGTTTCTCATTAAGTATGGATGTCTTTTATTCGAAATTTACGTATGGACTTTTATATACGCTTTTCGCTTCAAGAGGTAATTGAGGAGGATCAAATTTAAAAGCAATCCTCTCCACCATAAAGGATCCAAATGCAGCAAACTAGATCTATCTCTATAGGAACAGTGAGTTAAAGACACGCCTTGTGAAGATTAGCTGAAAGACTGCAATGGCCTTCAAAACAGACGTGCAAAGCTGTTTAATGTAGTAACGCGATATTCAGACCAGGATCTAGTGCTAAGTTCGAGTGGGATTATATGGCCTGTTAGAAGGTGAGCAGCTGCCTTATGAGTCAAAACGATTTCTTAGCCTTTGTTCAAATATATTTTGCCTGTTCGCTAACGTTAACAGAACTATAATGTATCAAAGCGAAATCACGTAAAGAAGGGATACTGGGAACAGCCTTATCATGAAATTTAAATTATCCTGCTCCTATATGACATGTAATCCGGGATTGAGGGCTAAGACGTTTAAAATATTAGCTGTCACCCTGCAGCTAACCTACTGAGATTGTTCAAATCACTTTATTTATCAAATATCTTAGATGTAAAATGAGCACTGGGAAAGAGAAAAATCCTTCAAGCCATCTGCCTGCAAATATGTTTCGCCAATTTACATGAAGTAGATGCGAAACGTTTTGGGTCAAAGCATTACCGTACGCCTCTCCACTGTTAATGTACGAGGTTTGTTCAAGTGAGGTCGCCGGGGACGAATCTTACCATATTCCCACAAGCATTCCGTTACGTGAGTCAATAAGGGAATCGGGGCCCTTGACAATTGGACGTGCAAACTTTCTTACTTTTGCCAGCATTAGCAACAACAGTTTGAGCCATCTATCATAACATGATTAACCTACCTAAGACATCCTACCAATAACGGACAATTTAATCAAACATTCATTAACATCAGTGCTGTCAAGGAAACAGAGTTTATTAATTTAATTACGTGCTTCTTTTAAAAGATATCCATCTATGGCATAAAATAAGTGCAAGGAGGATTGAATTCCAACTCTGTTCGACGCGGTTCGTTGAAAATTTTGAACCCATATTCAGCTGTAATATCTGCTGCGTGGACTTTAGTTGTTGACTCGCAGGTTGTTTAAAGTAGTTATGCCTAAGATGTTAGAATAAATCTGACCATTAAGGTTCCTAAACCTTTCTATCTGCTCGTCACTTCTATTGCGACATTCCAGTGAGAACAAGTCTTAACAGGCTAGTCCATCATCATATGTCTTTTCACGCTAGCATTCAATCATCTTAGTGCCAGTCATTTTAATTTTTCATAGGAAGCGGCATTCTTGTATAGATACTGTGCCCAAGCCTGAACACAGCACCGCAGTTGCCATATAGAAATATAAGTAGATCTCATATCTTCTACTGCAAACTGCTCACCTGATGTGAAGGAACTCCTGCCGTTTTCTCTTAGTTGCATAGTGACAATCGACTGAAAGATTGAACATATCCAACATGCACCTTATTCCTTACTTATGTTATGTTAAAATTTAACATGTATTGGCATACGTAGACGAATCCTGTAAACCGACTAGTTCGCTACCGTAGCCAAGTCGCTGCACAAACTATTTCTGGTACCTTCACTGACCACCTTTACATGATCTTAAAACAACTATATTGGTCCACGAGAACATATGGAGAAACAGCTATCCTAGTACTAAACCCCGGAAGATCTTGCAATGCACAGTGCCCATCATAATTTGGTCTTCCCAACAGTGACATTAAACTGGTTACCGCAGGGCAAATACGAAAACCAATCAGCTCCTCTCGTAAAATAGGTGATTAATCGAATCAACTGCTTTTCTGAAGTCCAGGCAGCAGACCACCACTGAAATCCTGTTGTAAGTGTAACAAATTATCTCCTCCAAACAAAAAGCAGGTTTATAACACATGAATTCTTTTCATGTAGTCCTACTGGTCCATTCCGAGTAAGTTGTTGACTACCAAGTGCTTGTTACTCCGTTGCCTAATAGGATTCTTTTGGTACTTAAGAAGAACAGTTATCAGAATGACAGGTCCATAATTTTGTGACACAAATCATGATTAACTTTTGAAATGCCACAACAGTAATTTTCTTTCAGTACTGCTTTCCTGAGGAGAACGGTAGAGAAAATCCAAGTCGGGATACTTCAGATTATTAGTAAGCGGTTCGAATATCGTATAATAAATTTGTTACGGACTGCCGATTTAAAGTGTTTTAAACCAATTAGCAATGTAAACATATTTGGTCTGTTCATTACACAAGTGACTAAGACGGGATGGCACAGTCAGTGTCCGGATTGTGCAAGTTTTGAATGGTACACCATAACTCCACCCGTTCTCTGCGTCTTCGACAGCTTTATTCAGGTTACCAATTCTGTACCAAGAGAAATAATTTTATCGTTCATAAGTATAATATAACACCGGATATTTTCTCTAACCTTAGCTAACCTGAGCTAAAAGCAACTTTATCGCGCGTCTGAAATTTGATGGTTTTAAACCGGTTGTTTTGAAATCACCGTTGTAGTCACCCGGATACTTAAAACATTTAGCACCGAGTGTTACGCCGCCGGACCATTCGCTGTACTCACAGGCAGAAATTAATCGTGTCTTTTAGCGCACTGGGGGGCAAGGTCATCCAGCAGTTGCACGAGATTGGGTGTAAGCATAACACACTTTTATTCTAACGGCGTGTTTCTCAGCCGGAACCCGATGAAGCTGAAGGACCCAGTCCCGCAAGTATATAATAATAAATCGCTCCATCTTCCTCAGATAATTTTGCGCATTCGATGAAATGGTATGAACACAGTTAGTGCTCCTGTCTATAGGAGCCTCCGATAACACGACTGTTATGACTGTCTAGTACTCACAAAAACTAAGTTGAGGGGATAGACCCAAGGCCACTTCAAGTCGGAAATATGGCATGTTGGATAACGCATTCCCATGCACAAAATTTAAAAGCTCAGTTCAGATACCTGTCGCATTGTCGGAAGACTCTAAAATAGTACGTTGGAGATGCAGCGCAACAACTGCCTTCTGAGTTAAGAAGTTGCGGAGATCCAAATCCTCCAACATCGTGGAGGAGGGGATGCGGTACACGCAGGCGAAAGTATACAATCTGCCTTCCACTCAATAAACATGAAACAATATAACCACGTGATATTGCCGTAGAGGAGCGAACTTCCCAGTACCCATGATTTTAGTTACAACACGAACCATTAGCCCACCAACTATTTGCCCGGGGCGTTGCAATCCATGGCTGGAGAAACCCAACATAAATTGCTAATGTGATCAGTAAATGACAGCCAGGTTGCAGTTAAGGCAACAACATTAGCTTGCCAACGTGAATCCCCTTTTCTCGATGCGGACGCTACAGCATTCAGTGTGCCATGCTCTCAGTTAACCTCTCTTATCTTTCCTTTCATTGATTAGCGTTACTTGGACTTCCACCTAAGCTACACGTGCAATGGGATAGCCCGTATTTGAAGCATTTACTATATCAGATGACAATTACATGCGTTGCATTCCAAGGTAGATAACGGGGTTATGGAAGTAACCACGAGGCACCTCATTTCAGCCACTTAGCTCCAAGTACTTTGTAAACCAGGTGGATAGTCGACATTTTTACTTATAGCTGAACAGGTACACCTTGCTTAGTAGAGGACTTATCACTACATCCAATTTTACGGTTATCTTTAAATTGTGTTATGATAAATTGCAAAGCAACATAAAGAAACTAAACTTTTCCAACTCAAATGTCCATCAGATACGAAAGCAGAATAGGTAAGGGTTATACCAGGAAATATATTCTTTTAGGTGGTGAGTTTTACAAGATTCTCGCAATGATCACTTTGCGTTAGCTCAGCAAGATTTTATACACCACTGATATTGTTCATCCACGATCTTGTGGACAAAAGCATATTCTCCCTTTTGTTCTTCGACGCATCTTTTCTGCATGTGTCGTGTGTATTCCACTTGATAGAAAATGCCAATATGAAGCATAAAGCAATGATCTGTTATGAATAAAAAAGCACATGGAGACGCATAAATTGGACGGTTTCTATGCGAATATTTGCCAGATAGTTAAGGGAAAAATAATTTTGAAAATGTTTTCAGCGTCGACTGAAGAAAGTCACTTGAAACTTACAGTGATCTTCAGTGAATTCATCTTCTTGTGTCTTATTTCATATTCGAATAATATATGACGGTATTAATAGGTCCATTCACAATTTCTGCACAAACGGGCGTTGGTGGAATATGGCTCACGTGTTCCATTTAGATTTAGCACGCGCTCTCTATAAAATTTCACATAATGTATCTCGCATTGTCGGGGTACTCTCTTGTCCTGTTGAAACTTGCGTACTAATCAATAACTTAGTATTCATGCTTAATGACATAAAATCAAATATGTAAGCACTTTTGGTCTTAGATACACAGAACGCGATGGGCTGTGGATCTGGTGGTTGGGTGGAAGTACCTCTGGCAGTTGTGAGTAGTTCCGTTGGTAAAATTAGCATAAATTGATGCAGTTAGATAGAGGATATGAACAAGTTCTGAATCTTACTCTCGGTCACAAAGAGGCACATATTTTAATGACATGTATATTAAATAGGGACAATAATTCGACTGAAAACTAAAACTGTAGACGAAGCGTATTTAAAGTGGGTGATCGCATGAAGTAAAAACTCGTATCCAATCAATCGGGTGCAGCTGAATGCTAGCGGCTAAGAAATAAGACACAATCTTCCGGAGTTTCGTGAATGATTCGTTCACGTAAAGCGTCCACGCAGGATTATATGTGAAATTCTATGGCGGTACCTAAAGAAGAGCGTTTTGCCATCTTGGAGATCCCGAATGCTTTATCAACCCCACTATTGCTAACCCGGAATATTCAATCTGTTTAGACAACACTGTGAGACAACTTGATGATCGGATAGGTAAAATGTGTTACACGCCGCACGGTAATAAACAATGCGGTAAGAAACCTCCGACACCGTTCCACTATGGATTATAAGTATCCACGTTGCACAAAATTACGGGTGACAAATGTACATTTTCGGGTTTTTTAGAGCACACGCTGTGTGTCTTAGATTGAGACGCGATATCTCACTCGTGAAGTGGTCAAAAATTACATCCAGATTAACAAGTTTATGCACCACAACAAATATATCGCCCATGTATGGATGTTAGCAGTCAGAAGGTTTATCTTCGCACGCATTTCGGTTCTCTCTAGTTTGCAGAAAAGATATTCGCGAATAGCGGTCCGAGGGGGATCCTATGTTCACACGGTCATTCTGTCGGTAGTATTTCCCGTTGAATATAAACTGTACATTTCTGGTGCTGCGTAACAATAGTCTTTTGAGCTCACGGGAAGTTATAAGCACTTTTATTCCTGACTCGGATATATAGTCGCAAATGTAATAGATCGTCGCAACGAGTGGGACATATATAAAAAAGACGGGATTGTAAGAGAGCGTTACTTTCTCATTCTTTTATTATCCTCTATGCTTCCGACGAAATGGAAGCTGTCACGAAGGCTGTAGGTAGCGAGCTATAATGGTCTGATGATGAATCATTTAAAGCGATTGCTCAAAACATGGTCTTTCGTTCTCGAGTAATATGTTCATCGACAAACTGGATGACTGTAATGTTGACTTTTATTCCGGCCATTGCCTCTGAGGTTCGTGTTATTGTTGAGTTTCAGATGGTGGCGGCACAAGGGAATGTGGTCGCATCATATTTGGAAAACTACTCGGATGTCTTCACGTAGCCACCGATAGCGTTAGCTGAACACTCCAAATGATAATAGTTGCTGCCGGTACAGAAGGTTGCGAATCCTTTGACAAATGTTTTGCTCGACGTTGAACAATTTTGAATGCTGTAAGATCACGCTTTAGCCGAGGAAGCCAACACTGGATCGTATATTTAACGTGGGGACGCACATTGACGTTGAGTATCATTGAGAAGGTTTATGAAAACAAACTATTGAATGCCCTCCGCTAGGCAATAAATTGTCAGCTATTTCTATCTGCTGAGTCCGAACGAGAAGGAAACCGCTTATTGGTTGACAGTGTTAGGAGCAGCATCGACGAACCATCATTAATTCGGACACGGTCCTTGTAATCGTAAGGACCGAGTTCTACTTCAAACTTAACTGAGGTCTGAATTGAGATTGCCAGTAGAAATATAACTACACAGCGGGTATATCAAATACAAGTTTGTATTTCTTACCGATTTTACAAGCGTTGCTCACGGACCTTATAGCCATATTGATCAAAGTGGCAGCTTTTAACCACTAGGCCTCGAGTTCCACCCCATCTCAGGCTACCACTATCTGATGAGTTCAAATGTGGAGGAAAACGCTTACGTGGTGTTAGATTTGGGAGGATCATCACCGAATAAGCTCCACGCTGGGTACCACTTTGAGAAGTAGATGATGACTGCTTGGAACAACCGAGGCGGTCCTGTATAAACTCGCCGATGTCAGGTACGTGAGATCATTTACGGATCGTGTGGATGGCATATGCGGGCAACGCAGTAATTGACCACGCTGAATAGCTGTACATTCCACTCTGACTGATGTCATTGCTTCTGGAATTTGCGCTGATGGATCTGGTGGTCGTCCATTACATTGATCACCCGCCAAACCTGAAGGCGTTTCGCGGATATTAATACTTTTGAAGTGAAAAAGATTGTGTCTAATATCTTCTGAACAAATCTTGGTCTTTAAATTCCTGGTAATTTGTGCAACCTCTCTCAGCTCATCTAGGCTTGTTCGTCTCACGCGTTTTGTCAAATTCCATCGGTGGCTGTAGTTGCCATCTAAACAATCGCCTCATATATCTCTATTAGGGGACGTCTCATCAACAAGTTTGTACGCAATGCGTCTTTAGGTACTCCTAGACCTGCACTCACTGACGTTAAACAAAATACTGCAAGCAGACTCATGCGGCAGTTGGACCGTTGTCCTATTATAAATGGCGTCATTACCTCAGATCGAAGCATTGCCTTCATCAGCCGGGGACTGCTCCCCTTGTAGTTGGCTATAATTGGCATTATTGTTCACCGCTTTTCAACGAGTTTTTGAGAGACACTTTCTGCCGGATGTATCTCCTTTGCTCCAAGTCGTTCGTCGCCGATTCCTCAGGTGGGGGTGTTTAGAGCTCAAGTACCTCGTAAAATCTAATCATCCATCTTTCACCAGATTTACGACCTTCATCACCATTGTTATTCTGTATCGGACGTTCGTTCCAAAGGATGTACGAAATTATGCGCGCCTCATGTGATGAAATACAGAGCCAAATTGGAGCCCAAAGAAGGGCCGTAGTGTTGTCAGCGAAAAGCTTTGTAACTCAAGAGGTTAATTTTTACCATAATGCACTAAATTTGGGTGACGTAGAACACCTCTCTGTCTAGTGGGATAAACGGAAATGTTAATTATGCTGCAAATAATTAAGTAACTAATTATATTCTTGAAGTTACACTGGACCAACCAAAGAAGAGATGATCTGTTTTGTACAAGCAGATATGGCATGAATTTAGTCTGATCAAATATCAATCTTGACAAAGTAATTGATTAGATTCATGAGATTTAACACATGGGATGTTGTTGTGATAATTGTTTCCATATTGAAAGTGCAAACTGTTTCGAAAATACAAAGGTGTGGAGGCAAGAATGATTAAAAAGATAGTGATCCCAAGTGAACGTTTAATTAGCGACTGAAGTTATTTTTCAGTCAGTTAGATTGTTTTGACCTAGAAGCGAATGCTTTTGTGGCTATCTGCAGTCAACCCTTTGTCCATTTATCGTCCACTTGTTTTATACTACTGTGTCAACTATTCTTGGACCGCGTTAATTATGTATCTGTACTCATTTTAGCCAGCAATAAGCCTCATGGGTGTGAGGATCAGAATCGTTGATTAAGTACCATCTGCCGATATTGCAAGGTTCCTAAGCTGCCAGCCAACTTGTCTAAAAATCTTCGAAATACGGGCAACGGACAGCCAGAAAAACGCAGAAAAAATGTTCATGAAAATGGGAACTACATGCGACTAAGGAGTAACAGTTGAAAGATAGTGTGCTCCGTAGCCTTTATAACATAGATTTAAGGTATATACATATATATATGTTAAGTAACTTCGCGGATGGGAAAAAAACAAAGAGCTACAAGTGGTGGCTGGAGAATCACTGATTACGGTATTCCATCCGATGCCAATTTATTGTACTTGGCTGCCAGTCTGGAACGTTCGTGAACAAAACAACAAAAGAACTGTGATTTTTCTGTTAGATCTGGGTTCGGTGACATCAATGGTATCACTTTCAAACATTTTTTTCTGTGGAGGATTCTTCAATTCTTTCTGTTTGGTGCGGATGCCGGAAACAAGTGTGTTCTACTGGTGTTTTGCATAGAAGCAGCCGATGCGTAAGATGCCTGGTTTTCCTCTATAATGAACGAACTCCTGACCGGAATTGCCATTATCACCACTTGCTTTGATTTTGCCTGCACCGCCAAAAGAAGTGAAGGTCGGTGTGTCTGTAGCCTGTCCGAGTATTGGAGTGAGTTGATTTACAGGATTTGGGTTAATGACGCGGCAATTCATTTAGAGTTCCTGGATCTCTTCATCGTCCTGGAGTGCCAGCTTGTGTTTTTTGGTTGTGGCTTTAACATGGCCTTATTTAATTCTGAGAGTGCCATCTAGTTATTCACTGAATGCGAGAGTGTCTCGGCCAGTCTCGGCCAGGAGCAAAATAACAGTTGGCAAGTGCAATGAATTGGCCTGTTCGACAAAGCAAACTGAATCAGCAAATGTAAAATTCCCCCATTCTTTAACAGATTTTTCGATACCCTGCGAATGGAAACATTTTATGCATTCAGAGCAGGTTACTCTGACCTTAAAGACTTTAACACATTTCCTTGAAATGCACAGTCAACGTTGTGGTTTTACTTTTCTAGTCTTGCGCAGTTTTCGATGGGGTTGCACCTAACAGTCCGCAGCTCCTCCGCTACACTAACGTGGTAACGATAGATAGTAGCTGACCATGGCGGCGTGTGGTCAGGCTCCGTAGACGTCTGTGCCATAAATATACCTTCAAATAAGTGACGTGTAAATTACGTTATTGTTTATAAGTGAATGTGACAGTTTGATCGAGCCACTGTCTTGGATGCAGTGGCTTCGTGCCAGTAGACATAAAAGGGGAATGTCTAGCGGATTATATCAAGATTGACTTATGTGAAACAACCTTGTATTATTCATGTAGAAATTGCACTAAATTGAGCACAACCTCTCAACCACGTTGTCTAGATACTAAAGTTTATCCGTTCATGTATAATTGCGTCTCAGTGTTAACAATATGCTCATGTTATGGATGTAGTCAATACGGGTGCCGAATCCGGATACTAGTAATTCGATAACGGATCTTTTGAGGTTGTACTAGTCGATTAAATAGGGAAAGCTCTGTCGGTTAATTATCCTGAACGATTTGTGGGGACTTCGGAATACGCTGCAGTCTAGGATTTGTTGAGCAATGGAGCTTTCTGGCAGCTTAGGACCGTTCTCGAAATTATTGCATGGAATGTATTCTGAAATACTTGTTAACAGCCTATTTTCTCTACGGCATACATAATTGCTATCACTATAAATATAAAAGAGGTAAGCACATTAGGCTGTAACTGGTGGGTCTGGTTTGTCAAGGTTGTATGAATATAGCAACATCCTTATTTAGTGCAATATAAAAATTTATATATATATATAGAGAGAGAGAGAGAGTTGGAGCGTTATAACGGAAGTAAAGTTGTTGTGTTCTCGGTGGGGACATAAGTTTTGTGGAAAATTCCTTTCATCCTACTTTCTCTATTTAAGTGGCAGCAAACTGTATGTACCAGGGCGAGAACGAGCAATTTCTTGCATTCAAAATAGCAACTCGAAGCCGTCGCATAGGTGTTCCCGAAGAGCATCTGTGTTTATGTGAAGCTGTGCATTAAAACGCAGTATCGAGAGCCAAATGGTGAAGGCAGCCATATGAAAACTCTTTACTTGCGTGGCACCGAACCTTAAACTGACAGATGGCTAACCAATGCTAGTGAGCTCGGACAGACAACACCTGACCTCCAGCAATTAATACGCGTCCCCACACGTGTTCACCCAAACCACTTCTGAGTTTGCGACTGCCCTGATGTCTGTACCGAGTTTAACGTGTACCGCGCACATCTGACTCGAAATTCTAGTTTTCCGATTTAAGTAGGTGCGTCAAATACTCGGCAACATTAATAGCCACAAAATAGCTGGCTCAGAATTACTGCACCAACTGAATTTCAGCTCAATATCGGCTATCATCTCACCTGCTGTGACTGAGTTGTTTAACGGGTCACAATTCCCAGGTTGCTTGTCGAGCGCCTGGAACACAGCAGTGGTAAAGCCGCTTCCTTACGGCGGAGTACACAGCGAATTAGGCTAGTACATGCTTGTTTGTCTGACAAATTTTGAAAAAGCTTACCGAATAGATAGTGAAGTTGTGTCTACAACAATTGCTCTAATCAATTGATCAGCTGAAGCCCTCACGGCACGGTTTTATGCCCGGTCGCCAACGTATAGCTAATGTGCTGGTGACTAGGCATGAATGGTCGCAAACAGTGAAACAGGAGAAATTTTCGACGTAATAAATATCTAATTAGGCTTAAGTCCATTAGGAAAAAGCAAAAACTTAAGGAAATGCTAACTGTGTCAAGTCAGTTTCTTTCTTTGTTATGGTAAATGACATATCTGTCGAGGACGTTGAACGCAATGGAAGCAAATGTTCAGTTGTAATTCCAAAGCAAACCTGCGGATTTCAAGCAGAAACGAAGGCAGCGTTCATAAGCAGCAGCTGCTGCACAGCCGAGAATAAGCACGACAGGAGCGCGGATTAAAAAAAAGTAAATTGGTGTAGCTATCCATCAATTCCAACAAAATATACGGAGGCAGTCGCGCTAAACAGGATTAGGCGAAGTAAGAAACATAACTGACAACTTGCACTACAGGCTGAAGGTTTGGTGATATAGATAGATATAGAGCGGGTTATTATAACGAAACGATATAGGATGTGCGTTTGCTTCATATAAATATTGCAGGATATAATGTGACCCATGTAAGATGATTTTGAGCACCGATTCTACACCAATTAGACGCTCGACATATATATTCGGTCCCATCCAGTTTGTTGAATTCGACACAAGCGATGTAAAATATAATATTAATAATATTAATAATACTAACGTGTATATTTCACATGAACCGACAAACTGTCTGAATTGGCATGGATCAATATATACACAGGGGACCATACCCTTGCGTGAAGTGTATGCATAGACGACCTCTGCTATGAGTCCGGATTGGAGCACTTATAATTTTCATAGCTGGTGATAGCTCACCTAGCGGAAAACAAACATCTAGAATATGTGGCGGCTAACTGTTATCACATGGTAGGTATATCTTTGGATGAACGATGACGCAAAAAAATTTCTGTCAAATCCTGTCGCTCAGGACTGCTTCAGAATCCTAGTGTCAGAATTACATCCGTCAACGTTGGTGCAACTCGACAGCCGTGCTGTTCATCTACTCGACAGTCACCTCCGGCGGCTAATTGATGGAGTGCAAACCAATGATTTTTCGAGTGAGTATACTCCGTTGGAAAAGTCCACGCAATACTCGACACATGAGCAACCGATTTGAAAATATTTTCAAGTGTCATTGCATACGCAAGGCTGATGTCCAACCTATGGCGGCGAATTGTGATGTAGAACAAATTTTCGTGGACTTGGTACTTCAACGTGGAGCAGCACAATATATGCCAACGGACACAAATAGCCGCATCCAACTACGTCATGCCTAGCAATGACATTAACAACATGTGCATGGCGCTCAGACATTAGAGCCGTAGACAGCAAGCGAAAACTCATGGTTCGTAGACAGAATGCGTCTAAGTTTTATGTATTTCGGTCCGCTACAGCCAACCAAAACTATGAGAAATCTAATTTCTACGGTCTAACTCGAACTGCGAATCAACTGGTATCTACCGAAAGTTGCATTTGTGAAAGTTAGCTGCATCGGTATAAGAGCAGTAACGTTATTGTGTTCTCGGTTTGCACCAATGAATTGTCGTAATTACGAACAAAATCCACTTTGGTTCGTCAAGTGTTATGGCATATTGGCTAGCTGAAGGCGTAAGTTGTGGGGAAAATTTCATGCTCTCCTGTTCTCGCAACGACAACTCTGAGTTTAAAAGGGCGGTGAAATGCATGTCCCAGAGCGCAAACGAGCAAGTACTTGCATTCCAAACAGCAACACCTAGTCTTCCCAAAGGTAGTACCCAGGAGCATCCGTGCTTATGAAAAGCAGTCCATTAAAACGGTGTTTCTATAAGTAAATCGTGTAGGGCGTCATATGAAAAATCTTTACCTGCGTGACTCGATGCATGAAGATCAAAAGTAGCCAAGCAATGCTGGAGAGATCGGACGGACAATAGCTGACCTCCAGCAAATAATGCGCGTCCCCACACCTGGCCGTGCAAATCACTTCCGAGTAAGCAACAACCCAGCCATCTGTACCGAGTTCTACAACCACCGCGCTCATCGAACTCGACATTCCAGATTGTGAGTCTCAATAGGTGCGTCAAATACTCGACAAGCTTAACAACCATAAAGACGCTAGCTCTGAAGTTCTGCACCCACTGAAATTCAGGTCAATATCGGCTATCATCTCACCTGCTGTGACTGAGTCTTTTAATGGGTAAAGTTCAGACGTTTCTTGCAGAGAGCCTGCAAATCAATAGTGGTGCAGCCGCTTCCGTAGCGTGGTGTACCCAATGATTTAGACAAGTAAATGTCTAGTTGTCAGACACAAATTTTGGACAGTATTACCGAGAAGATCGTGAAGAAATGTTTACAACAAGTACTCTAATCAAATGATCAGCTGAAGCCCTCACGGCAGTTTAATGCTCGGTCGCCAATGTGTCGCTCTCCGGCTGGTGGCGAGGCAAGAATGGCTGCAAATAGTGAACCAGAAGAAATCTTCAACGTAATAATTATCTAATTAGTCAATAACTTTAAGCATGTAAATCGTGTGGCTCTTCAACACTAGCTCTTTTTTGCCGAGTACGTGGATCAAAGGAATAGCGAATAAAGGATCAGCTTGCTTGGTGCATTCATAAAGTTTAGTTTGATAGCCATCTAACTGATGGCTTTTCCACTATAACTGGAATTTCCCAACTGGAATTCCCCAAGCCGCGGTGCTGTGGCACACTTTAATATTGATTCATGTCCACGGTCTACTTTAACTTCTTCGGTTTCGGTGCTCAGTGTGCGGATTATCTACAGATTTGGCGAGTGATAAAAACCACAAACAGCCATGGCTATTTCCGCAAGACTTCAACCGCCTCTGCATGTGTTCCGCAGATGTCAGCCTTCGGAGTAACCCACGCAAGTATGTATTCATGAGTCTGGGGAAGGGTGTTGTTGGCCGAAATATTACCAGTAACGGCCAAATGCTAAATCCCACATCTTTCGTAACGAACAATGCACAATGATTTAGGTCAGGTAAAATAGCAGTTGCTTTACAAGTCCCACAGGATGGTGGGAGTAAAACTACTATAATCAAAGGATAAGCCAGGTGTCTGTTGGGCGTTACCCAACAGATACGCTGCAGAATAATAGTAGTTTAAGTGGGAATTGTATGCAAACGACGAGGCGGCATGGAGGCAGTTGTATTTGTTGTACTCCGTGAGAAAAGTAAAAACACGAATACTCACTTCTGTCCTGCATCCTCAGGTATACGCAACATGCAAATCCGGTTTGGAGGGCTAAGTATTATATTCCAAACTTTCGCGCTTATATCATTATGTAATTGCTTGAGTATGACACATCCACCTACGGTCCAGTCAGTCGAAGCGAGGCACGTAGAATAGGATGGGTCCAACACGGCGTTAAATGGCACTTTCCAATTTTACAGGAATTTCGTTATGAGGACGAGTGCAAAAACCTTGACTTTACAACTTGTCATATCCTCGGGTTGGAGTCCACTAACTGCTTTTACTCACATATTAGGCCCCTGGGACATCTCATGTTGCGGCCGCTGCTTTGTTTACGAAATCCACCCTACACACACTAACACGGGTCCAAGGTTGTGTTGCCAGATCTAAAGCAGATTCCCTAATACTGGTGCTTCGAACGGAGAGGAGTAAATATCTGGAAAACTGTTGATAGCCAGAATTGTGTAGCAGTTCAAAACTTTGATGGATATCACCACCATCTTACCAAGAAAGCATTTTGCACAGCAGCAATAGCCACGTAAATGTACCTCATACATTGGCTATGGATATCAGCCAATTTGAACTCCTACATAATAAATTAATAATCCCTTCAATTATTAACATGCGGTTCATAGTTTACGGTGTTTTTATATTATTACTATGACAGTGTACAGATACATAGCTCTACTTACTGTTAGAGTGTCGTATAAATTATGCGATATTCAGACAGTACTCCTTAATAATCACGTACCTCCTGGCCCTATTTCCGAGATTTTTAGCCTTGTCAGGATTACGCCAGTGGCAACCAAATAATCATGAAATTTTCACCGATAGCCTCTACGTCCATTGTGTTGGAAATATAAGAGAGGCTCAATGGATTTCGTTAAGCACTCCTTCTGAGGACAGATCCCGTTTTGTCAACCGGCCCGGATGTTCAAAATTGGATACGGTTCAATCAATGTCATCTGCATTGGATGCTACATGCTAGATAGGTCCGCTCATCTTATGTGCTTAATCGAACATTTCTGGAAAGGTAGTTAGGTAAACCTTGCTCAGTCTGTTGTCAAAGGATTATGATCAATCAGCAGTGTGCAACCGGATGGGAAAGTATTTCGAACAACTTCTCACATCACTGGGCAGAACGGTTATACGTTCCATAATCCTCGTAATGCCTAGGATGACTTACACGAGGTAAATTCTTCCATTCTATATTGGTAATACATAAAATGCTTCCTATTCCCCAGATATTTACTGCAAGTAAGTAAGCCGATTACGGCAATTAGACAGCAATGTCCCCACAAGTGACAGTTACGGCTATCTGAATCGCAATTGATTTGCTTTAGAGGTCATTCTCATACCGATAAATTATGCCCAAAGCATTGTAAATGCCACGGCGCAACACTATATTATCTTCACAAAACAAACATCTAACCTTGGCAAAACTCCTTGCCTCATAGTCGTGTGTGACCACACCATTACTTGTTCATCCACGTTTCACTACCTTGGTATATTGTTATCTCAAAATCTTTCATGGTCATCACTCGTTAAGGAATTGCTCCGCAAGTCAAATGAATTAACCCCTGAAGATTAAAATGCTTTCAGAAACCTGTTCGTTAACTTATACATATGTAACTGATAATCACGTTCCCCAATAGTTAAATTGCCTTCCAAACGATTTCCACAATCTTCTACATAAAGAATTCACATCCAATGTGTATTCCCTTAAACTTATGTGTTGAATAATCTAGAGAGTCTCTGGTAGCCTTCTAGTTAACTAATTATTTTCGAGCATGTGACAAAGTTTCATAAAACTTTTAAGTGTTCTTTTTCACCCCATCCACTCAATGATTTAGCAAAAGGGTGTAAAAATTTATTTGTGTGACAAGTGTATATTCCATATTTCACTCTTTCTGTCAATATTAAACATCATTCCATATTAGTTTCAAAGAGAAACGCCGCAAGCATGCCCCATAGGGGCATACATTTCATCATTGACTTAACTTGGACTTTGATTCTCCGCTGTCATAAGCAGGTACATTAGTCTTTTCATGTAGAGTATTTCTTAGTGATTGACAGACTTCTTATAGACTCTACGTGATCATGACATTCAAATCTGTTTGTATCTTCGAACAGCCAGATCACGTCATCTACTTCGAGCGATGTGTAGTAACCCAACGGCTGCACTTGACGTGCACTTTTGGATAGGACTGATTATCCCATTGATGTGTTCGCATGCTATAATAACCACTCAGAGCAGTTGTGAATGCACCGATGAATTCAGATTGTGCGCCAGAACTCGCAGTAACCCACACCAAACTGCTCCTACTCCAGGTCTGAATAAGATCCTGCTAATAGTTTTGCTCTGTTCGCATATATCGTTGAGCGTATCCACTGCGCTTTCTTCACATGAGTCAAAACTTCTCACACACATGCGCCGTCTCATGGCCACGTTTTCCTCCAGTTTATCAACTGGCGACTGACAGTCTCTGTGCACGCAGAGAGAATTGCGTGACAGAGAGCGAGGACAAGTGTTGGGGTGGCAACGATCCTGTCTTAGAAGTAGCGGATAATATGTTTGGACGTTACGTCCTCAATCTGAACAGAGCATGTAATGATGATATTTTAGTCGGGATAAATATTGTTATAAGCTGCAAAATTTCCAAGTTCTATTATGCATTGCAACCTGAGCTGCATTCAATGGCGACTATCAGACGTGCGTTTTCACTCACGGTCCCATTACCCGCTAATATATTATAATACGTGTGTGAGGTAAGCATACATGAGGAAACTGAAGAGGAGGAGTGGAAACAATAAGGCCTAGCTCTATCGCTGTTTCTTACTGCATTACAGCTCACAGTTGTTGCTTTGTCAGTGAGGCATGCCGTCCGATCAAGAAAGTAAGGATGGTTAAATAAATGATAGAAAATCTGATTCCGATTACTCTAAACTGCAAATAATAATCTTGCGGATAGACGTATGTTCGCAGCCATATGCTATGTGGAATTTTAGGTTCCACCAAAAAATTTTTCTTTGATTTATTTATTTTTCTAATCTATAAAGGAGTTCTGGTTTCCTTCTTGTCTGATGTAGGAGTTCTCTTGCTGCTGGTGTAATCATTATATTCGCAAGTAGAATACCCAGGTTAACAGAATGCCCCACTAATCAAACAGTAAGTTTCCGTGTTCGACAGCGGCGAAACCAAGAAGCAGGACTTCTGACGTTTGTGAATCCTGCGTTCTAATGATGAAATCGAATTAAAACAAGGTAAAATTTGCGTTATGTACCCGACTGAGCATATTTTCAACCCCGTCCTTATCACTCTGTAACGGCTAGTTCACATGCTTTCGTTATGAAATATGTCTGACGACATTCACGCATGCGTCTAGTGAAAATAATCTTACTTTTATATAAAAGCGCTAAATTGTCTTCCACGAACCGAGTGAACCAAACGGACCAAATCGAATAGTAACCGGTTCCATATAAATAAATATCCGGAAATGTATAAATACACCTGTTTGGTTATCCAGTTGCTTATTTTCAATTGGCAATATTGAATGCCTAAGTGGGCACATTTGCAAAGCAGCTACCATTTGGGCAGGCATACTATCCTGTTGCATAAGCCGCCATGTGCCAAACGGACTAGGTCAAACAAGTATTGGTCCCATATAGCTAACCACCACAGTAATTGGCGAAGCAACTCAGGAGATCTCGTTACGCAAATCAAATTATATTGTAATGTAGGGTTAATGACACGCAGTTAAAACCAGTGGTCTGACACGATTGTAATGTTTTCTGCATTGAGGTTGTTTCGATGTTTTAGTGCATTGCGCATGTAATTGAAGACGGTCAACACATCATTGTTGTTAACTTATTCAACCCGCATGGAAAATATGACATCTCAGGCGGTCGATTTACAACGAAATAATCGTAAGTGTCTCATTCCCTCTAGCTCTAACCGACCAGTATGACCAATAATTACTAAGCTACGCAAGTATCAGTGGTTCACTCTTGCTGTTGCGCTGGTTATGGGCAAAGCTAACCAAGATTTAAGGCAAAGTACAGTACTGGTCAATCACTTGTTTGGGCAAATTCAATCGGAGAGAACTGGAAGAGGATGTGAAGAGCTATTGCATACGTTAGCTTGAGTTTGCAATATGAATGATAACTTCTGTTAGTAAATATATGGACGACATTACGGTATTACCCAAACTATGATGCCACCTTCGTGACTTTACACATTATGGCTTTAGAAACACACCAATTGTGCCCCAAAACTGGACATCCGTGCGTACGTTTGTCTGAATTTGTGCTGCAAATCCTTTCATCGTTTTATATTATTAGACGCTTTTATAGGTATATTAGTCGGTTGATTAGGGGTTGAAGATAAATGTTCCACATAATCTATCTGCCTATAATTTTCGGCGATTTCTGTACCGGCAGGTTCCAAGTTGTCCCGCTTGTGGTGTACGACACGCTATGTGACGGAGAAATTGGGACTCGACCAGACTAAGGCCATTTTAGGCTTCGCGATTGTTTGCCCCTCAGTTATATATATATTTCGGAAATGTCAAAAAATCAAAAGAGCTTCGCGTCATTGATCTAAAATTGAAGCTCTCACCTAACCTAGTGCAAACAGCATGCTAATTCCGTCGAGCGAACATCGGTTTTGGATCTTCTAACATCCCGTTAATATATCTTTTGTATATACGCAACAGTAGATTATTATTGTAATGTATCTAAACCTCGTTGATTCAAACCACAGCTGCTGCTTAGGATTTCTAGCCCGTCATAATGGACAGATAAAAATATCACCAAATTCCCCTACGATATACTTATATATATATGTATATATATATATATATATATATATATATATGATTTAGCGGCGTCCGCATCCGGATTTGCTCGTCACTGGGACCTCCACATGGACAGCCAGAGGACGCCTGCGCCTACTGAGAGACCATGGTTGCCTTACGCTGCATTTCCCACCTTCCCACTCTCACGTCACATATCCGGTGTAAACCCGAAAGAATAAGACCAGAAGGCATGTGGATGGGAGCAACGTTTAATCAACGAAGCCGGCCCACAATCCATCAACAAACAGAACAGAAGTATTCTGGCCTGTTTGGGAAATCATGCGCACTGGAGGTCCACATGGCGGTTGCTGAAGCGCAGCCCTTTCCACACATGAGGGAACCACTCCTTTAGCCTAACACCATCAGGAGGGCGGTGCACCCCGTCACCTCCAGCAACGACCAATAGTCTCATGGAGCCCGTATGGAGGAGATAGTAAGATATAGACAGGTAGGCATGTTGTCAACGTTCACATCAGGCGCAGCCACACCTGGGAGTTCAAATGACATCTACTTCTGAAATGCAAGATTACAATTCGCGCAGGCAAACTACCACATACGCCGCCCTATTAGCCTGGATTAGTAAGTCGGATGGGAGCGTAAGCTTCGTGCTTCCATTTTGTGTGCAATACTGACTTCTCCTGCAGCTGAGCAGCCGACTTTTTGGCTGTCTACGGAATTCACATCAATCAAATTTGTCTTAGATTCGCAACAGCGGAAATCAAACTTAGATCCTCATAAACTCACCTTCATCATTTTCTGGTAATGTTATTTGCGGTTTGTCCCCGTGCCGCTTCTCTGCACTAAGTTCTCCGTACCAAAGCGGTATGAGTATCCTAATCGAATTCATTCGGTATACATGTATTGGCGTCAGCCGTGTCCAAATGCAGGTCAAATACAACATATGCACAACGTATTCACATGTGTTGAATGCGAAGATATCAAAGCAGTCAGATAGATAATAAATAGCGTGGGGGCTAAGTTGCATCTTTGCTTCACACCGGAGATAAAACCAAAGTTATTTGAAGTCTGTCCATTCAGCTGTACTCTGGCTCGCATGCCAGTATGCAGGCGTTCAATCAGACGAGTAAACCTTGCAGAGCTTTCAAGCTTATAATGAATCAGCAACAACGCCTCACGGATAACCGAATCGAACCCTTTGGTGAAGTCCACGAACAGTGAATATAACGGTTCATTGCCTTCAACCCATTTTTCCTCTAGTTCACATGCTGCGAACACCATGTCGATGGTGCTTTGATCCGAGTGGAATCCACATTATTCATTAGGTACATTCGGTTCCATACTTGTGTGACAAGGCGGTTGAGTAGGATGCGGGCAAAAATCTTGCCAACGTAGCTAAGAAAGTTGAGGCCACAATGATCCTTCGTGTATTGCATTCTACCCCTTCCCTTGTATAGTGGAATCACAAGAGCATCCTTCAACTCTGCAGGCAATTGTTCTTCCATGTAGTGGAGAAGAAGCCAAGTACCAAGGACAGTTTGTTTTTGGATGACTTCGTTGGTAATTAGGTTAGGGAAAATGTGATGATCATCAAACCCGACTGTTTGAAACTTATTGCTAAAGAAAGAGCGAAGCCAACTTCAACGCGGATTCCTGATTCCATAATCCAACCTTTTGCAACACTCCTTTCTGTACTAGGCGCTAAAATGTTTTTAAAAGTCTAAATATAGCCTTGTTTTTGCATAACAGGAGTCGATTTATTTCAAAGTGTCCTTAAGTTAGTGTAGCTGGTACTTCGTACAGGAACTCTTCTCAAGTAAACCACGTGGGCATGTGTTAACCAGCTTCAAGGAATTAGGGACTCCATAGGCGTTTTCTTGCCTACTCTTTCAATATGAATAGCGAAGGTAAGTGTATGGTGAATTGGTCAGTAATTGTTCATCGTTTGCTTTGGAACCATTTTATGGCATATAATGATGAATAAGGTTTTCCAATGAACAGGAATATAACTGCTATTTAACGATGAAGAGAATATATGCAATTATAGTAATGGTAACTCTGGAGCATTTTAATAACAGTTTAATGGATGCTTCCGAATTCCAACCTGAGAGAAGTTTGCTTAGTTTTCATTAAGCGATGAATAGTGTGGAGATAGATTTCGACACTGATCATTCAGGTATGGGATCAAATTCAAAGATCATGGAGACAGCAATGAAGGTATTATGCTCCTCACAAATAGCAAGTTGATCACTCAAGTTTTATCATGTTGATCCAAGGGTTCGGTGTAGGAGAAGAGATTTTGCTGGTTCGATGATGAAGAAGAGTGCCGAGGTTCTTCCTTTTGCTACCCTTAAGTAGACCATTTCCTTCTTCGCTTTCCAATGTTCAATCCCATTGATACATTCATGCGTTTGCATGATTGTGGAAAAGTCTCCGTTCCTGTAATAGGTTGCTAGCAATTTTCGCCACTTCTGTTTAAGTAAGCGTTCTTTTGCAATCTGAAGGCTGTAAGGAACAAATTTAATTTTTGTAGTAAGATAGGTCATTGCAAAATGGATATAAGTATGGTACTGTGCTACTGATAGGAAATATTGGATGATATGGAAGATGTATCCCATTCTGCAGATCGGATCAAATGCTGTAATGGTGTCCAATGAATGCCTCGGATTGAACATTGTGGAGCAGATAAACTTTGCCATCTGATTTGATATTGAAAATAACTTGTAGTGCTTTGTTGTCACTACCTGTGAGACAGTCCAGAAGAGTGTTGTTTGCGGGGACTATTCTTAATGAAAGTATTAAATCAAGTATGGTAGGTTTCGTAACCCATTGGATCCATCCTCCAGATGAAGTTGACAAGAAAAGTGTGCGTTAAATTAGGAGAATTTGGTGACCAAGATATTTTCGGGGTGTTAAATACACTAGCTATTTTTATTTGTTAATACGGTAGCACTGTTACAAAAAGTAATACGGACCAGACGGTGATGACATCACCACTAGGGGTATTCGGTGGGTTTTAGCTGCATCCGAGAAGTATATGGTTGGAAGTATTATAAACAACTAACCACAGAGATTCCACTATCTTTCCAAACTTCTGTTGGTTATGAGGCCTCGCTGTGAATGTCTGGTGCATATGTATATGTATATATATGTATATAAATATATATATATATATATATATATATATATATAAAATATCGGCCCCTATGCCTTGTGCAGCGATCTTTTCGAAATAGTTGGTAGTGGGGGGTCTTTAACGTTGAATCCAACATGTTAGTAGAGGACCATGTTTCAGTGACGAGGAGTGCACATGGAGTACTTAACTGAGCAATCATGTTTAAAAAATGCAGTTTGTTGTTAATAGACCTCGCATTGAACAGGAGTAGGGATAACGGTACAAGCGTGTTCGTTGGATTGTTGAGAACATTTGGTAGGGTTGATATTCGAGGGGCAAAAATTGGTAGTCTAGCGGGTGAGAACAGATATGAAGAAGCCGATGGAGTATTTAATGCAGTTAAACAAGTGGGTGTGTTGTCGATCGTGATCACTGGTTTTGGTGCTTGAAAAGCGAATGTTGAAGCATGAAGGCTGAGGTGTTTCTGCATTGGTAGTGATTTAATCGAGTCACGTGCACAAACTTCAGGAACAGTGAAAACACATGTTTTGCTCCTATTGGATGTATCAGTGATGGGAATGGTTGTGATACCACTCTCGCCACTATTAAAAAATAGCTGGACCTTACCGTGGTGCGATGGTTTGTGTGCCTCAGAGATCCATTGAGCTATGCTGGGTGGTGCTTTGTTTTGCACCTTTAGAGCCACTCATACCAGATTGGTCAATGGTTAGAGGCCAGACAAACTCAGCCTCCTGGTCCTCCAGGTTAAGGGTTGGAATGGGGGTGGCTCCTCATTTCATAAAACGGGCTCTGTAGTCCAGTGCTAAAACCCGCTGCCTTGCGGTAAGGTTTTTGAACCAAAGGCTTTGGTTGAGAACCCTAATCGTTCTCCTGTCTAGGCCTGGGCAACCTGACAGTATTCTGCCCACGCAATACAATGAACCTTTCCTACAACAGTTTCTTGATGCTCTGGCCGTCGCAGAGGATAATAAACGGCGCCCTATCTGCTGCATCGAGCAGGGTGGATAGGTGTTTAGATGCTACTGCTCAGGCCTTCCTGTCTTTTTATACCCCTTCTTGCGCTTCTGCATCCTTATTGTCCCGCTCCAACTTTACTTATATCCCCCCCATTTTCAATCCCCCAATTCTTGGCCCTCCCCCAGCTTACTTCAATAGTCGCTTGTCTTCTAATTTCAAATCACACACAATCGCAGGGCCTCGCTCCAATCCAGTCGATAAGTCCATGTTCAACCAAGCGGACAACGTCAGTTCATCCGTTTCCCTTTGGAGTCCTCGTGTCTCGCTAAGATTGGCATGCCTCAACGTGCGCACTTTGCTGCAGATTGGCCAACAGGCAGCACTTGCCCGCACACTAGAGACCCTATCGATCGATATTTGCTGTTTATCAGAAACCCGCCTGCAAGATTCGAGCTCCGCGCTTACCCTGAGATCCCCCACATGCGACACTGGCGGCACATTCTCATTGCGCCTATCTGGCGATGATGCAGCTTCAAATGCCGGTCAAGCCGGCGTCGGCATTGTTTTGAGTCCCCGGGCTGAAGCTGCCCTGCTTGATTGGATCCCAGTAAACAGTAGGATGTGCGCCGTTAGATTAGCTGGTTCGTTCCGTGCTTCGAAGTCGCGCGGGGACAAACGGTGCCTGTTTGTCATTGCGGCCTACGCCCCTACAAACTGTAGCACTGATTCGGTAAAAGATGATTTCTACCAGCAACTTCACGAGCTCCTTCGTAACAGAAGAAGCACGGATACTGTGGTGCTGGCTGGCGATCTAAACGCCCAAGTCGGAAAATTGTCCTCTGATGAGCTTCATCTGGGCGGCCAACATGGTGTAGGCTCCCGTAATGATAATGGTGAGCGATTGCTCCAGCTGTGTGAAGATGCTCGTCTGTTTCTCGCGAGCACTAATTTTCGACACAGCACCCGCAGAAGTGTGACTTGGCGGCCACCAGCCTCGGGCCAGTCATGGACGCAAATCGATCATATCGCGATCAGTTACCGCTGGAGAGGCTGTGTCCAAAACTGTCGCTCGATTTGGAGCACGAGCGTGGACTCTGACCACGCACTTGTCTGTGCCGACCTCCTGATGCGCTTCGGTGGACGTCCGCAACGTCGATGTGAACGGACTGACACTAGCCAGCTGGCGAAGCCAGATGTTCTGAATGTGTACCAAGATGCGCTGACATCTGGGCTGAGTAAGCGCCCACTAAACACCGTTGAAGATCACTGGTCGCACACTCGTCAAGCGTTGCTATTAGCAGGCATGTCTTCATGTGGCAAAACAAATTGCCAAACCGGACATTGGGTCTCTACACAGTCTCTGGAAATTATGGATGCTCGCCGACGTATTCCGGCTGGAAGCGAATACAATGAATCTCGCAAAAATCTCAGGGCGAAACTACGTGCTAGCCTAAAGAAGGACCGCGAAACCTGGTGGTCTCATCGTGCATCTGAGATGGAAACAGCCGCTGCCATTGGTAATCATCGTAAGTTATACCGTCTGATACGGGCAACAGGCAGCAGGAGACCTGGTGTTTGCGAGACCATACGCGACGAGAGTGGGCAGCCGATCCACAGCCTGTCAAAACGCTTGGAGCGTTGGGCTGAACACTTTGCTATGCAATTTAGCCAACCTGAGTTATCACTTTCTTCGGGCATTGAGTGCCCTTCTCCTTGGGCCGTCTCCCTGGATCCGCCCTCACGCGCTGAAGTCGAACGTGAGATCAGGCTGTTGAAATTGCATAAGGCCGCAGGGGCAGATACTATTCCTCCAGCCCTCTTCAAGTTCGGTGGACCTGCTCTAATAGGTGATCTACACGAGTTGCTAGTACAACTTTGGGAGCAGGAGACAGTCCCGACAGACTGGAACCGCTCCGTCATTGTCCCAATTTTCAAGGGAGGCTCCCGTTTGGTATGTGGTAATCATAGAGGGATCAGTCTGATTTCGATTGCCTCTAAATTGCTTGCCTCTCTCATTCTCCACAGACTGACTGGCACTCGTGAAAGCCAAATTCGTGAAGAGCAAGCCGGATTTCGTCGAGGTCGGGGCTGCATCGACCACATCTTCACATTGCGTCAAGTGTTGGAGCACCGCCATGTTTATTGGCGACCCACCGTTGTCGTGTTTCTTGACATAAAAGGTGCCTTCGACTCAGTCGATCGATGTGCCCTTTGGGATTCTCTGTTGAGGAAAGGTGTGCCTGATAAATATGTAAACATTATCAAAGTGCTGTACACACATAGTTCGGGCAGGGTGAGGGTTTATGGCAAACTCTCGCCACCCTTCAGTATCACCAGCGGTGTGAGACAAGGATGCCCGCTGTCACCTTTCCTCTTCAACTTCGCTATTGATGAAGTCATGGAAACAGCGTTCGCTGGACACGACCTAGAAGGTGTGGAGCTACTCCCTGGTGAGCGACTTCTTGACTTGGAGTATGCAGACGATATTGCCCTAATCTGTGACGGCTCCCAAACATGCCAAACAGCACTGAATCGATTAGCACTGGCTGTCAGTCGTTTTGGGCTATGCTTTGCTCCATCAAAATGCAAAGTACTTCTCCAAGATTGGCAGGGACCCAATCCTGCGCTAACGCTTGGTGGTGATCTGCTAGAAGTCGTTCAGGAATTCAAGTACCTGGGCAGCTATATTAGCACCCGTGGGATTGAAGATGAGGTTACGAACCGTATAGCAAAAGCTCGAGGTGCTTTTGCCAATCTCCGCCACCTGTGGCGCAGACGCGACATTACTCTCGCCCTCAAGGGCAGAGTTTACAACGCAGCCGTCCGTTCAACTCTCCTATATGGCTGTGAAACCTGGCCCATCAGGTCGACAGACATGAAGAGACTCGTCACGTTCGATCATCGATGCCTTCGCAGCTTAGCTCATGTCTGGTGGGAACACCGCGTGAGCAATGATCGTGTTCGACGTCGCGTATTTGGTGCAGGAAGAGCGAGTGAACCGCTCAGCACGATTATATCACGCACCAGGCTCCGATGGCTGGGCCACGTGTTGCGCATGCCAGCACACCGACTCCCACGACGTGCATTGTTTGCGCGTTGTGGGTGCGGTTGGAAGAGGAGGAGGGGAGGCCAAGTGATGACTTGGTCGCGAGAAATGAAAACCCTCACTTCGAAGTTGGCGTCGGTTGGTGCATCCCGACTACCTGGCTGGGGTCCTAAGGACGGTGAACACGTTTGGCTGGACACACTTGCTGCTATGGCTAGGAGCCGGCCCCAATGGCGTTTGTGTTGTGAGTTCCTTTGTCCATCCCCCTCCTGTTTAGCATCCCCCTCCAATCACGATCTCAATCGTTAGGCATAATATGACTTTCTTTTACGGCAGCCAGCTGTTAGCTCTCCGGAACGATGTCCATCCGTTACTGGGGACTCAGCGGGCGTGCCACTGTTTGTTTGTTTTTTCTTTTCTTGCCTTTTGTATTGCGGCACAATAGCTGAGGTGTTTTCCACCTCCAGCTAACGTGTAATGATGATGATGATGATGATGCAGTTCGTTGGTATACTGTGAAAGACCATGTATGTTTTCATCTGGCAGGATCTGTTGTTTCAGCTCTTCAGTAATCTTCAGGTAGTTACTTCCTTGTTTACGGTTGTAGTCTTCCGAAGGCAGAACGCTATGATAATGTCATGTAGGTTGACAAACGGTGTTAGGCAGGAGACTGTTTGCTCTGGCCTTGCTAGAAATGAGACGGAAAATTAGTGTAATGTAGTAAGAAGGGTTTTGGATATGTAAATTTAGCAACACTCGGTTTTTCCGTACGTTTATTGGGTATCATTCTTCAAGCATTTGGAACAGTTGGACTTTGTGGGCCTTTGCTTTTCGTGGCCAATGGAATCTTGTAAAGCTAATATATCACCAGAAAGAGGTAAATTGGGGAGACTAGTGTCAGAATCAGGAATTTCGGCACTGATCGTCAGATTCGAAGAGAATTTTGCGATAGGACCTTAAGTCTCAGTGTTCGATGTAGTTTCTCTGAATCTGAGCCATGGAAAATATCCTCAAATCTTTGGGTCTTCCTCTTTGGGTGTTTAATTTAACGCTTTGAATAAAAAGCCTAATTTTCCCTAGGCATTATCTCCTTAGCATATTATGATCAAGAGTAAGAAGTATCGGTTGCAGTGATGTAAGATCCAGACAAAGAATCAATCTTTTGGATTGAGTCTGTTATGTAAATCAGATTGACTGCGGAAGAATTGATCTGATCAAGCTTCAAACAAAAACTTAAACATTAGGAAAGAGCAATGGGTTGGGTTTTCTTTTAGGCGTAAACAAACAGTGCATTGAAGCCTTGCGTAAGGGACAAGTGAAAGTGCTCCCTCACCAGAAACCATGAATCAGCAGATCAGTGAGTTCCATTATGACGCTGTTCCTGGCATGACATTTGTCTCTTGCTTCCAAAAGTATAAAGACAAGTTCCAGGTTGATTTCACCAAGCTTTCAGCGCAAAATCATGTGACTCATGCTGCGGATGCTGCCTGCTGCCAAACCCGAGTACTTGACTAAGTTTATCCTACATAAAACGAGGACCGAAATGTCGTTCGTTGAAGTGATCACAGTCCTGTCACAAATTTTCGGAGATTAGACATCCGGTGCAAGTGTCTGACAATAACACAAAAATAACACGCAGACTGGCTCGACTATCCCAGCCGTGTGTGAAAGGTCACAACTACCCAATATGACAAGACACTATGTTTAATGCTTCATATACTTTGGTGAACTATAAGCATCCAAACTCTTTGATATTCGATCACGAATATCAAACAAAATTGAGCAGAATCAAGATGTTACATTGCAGCAGTGACCGGCAAGCGCCAACTATTGACGGCTTTATGCACCATAACGCAATTATTCATCAGTTGTCCAAGCAGAACGATCAAGATTTTGTTTGTGCAGTCAGCCTTACTTCCCAAAAGGAAGTTCCCTACGAGTTTTCACCGTATTCTAAACATCCCACTACATGTTGGTTTTGTGGAGAGTGACATTTTGCCCGCGAGTACCCATTCAGAACTCATACTTGCAACTGTTGCGGCAGAGGAGGTGATAAGAAGTCATGGCGGGTCATCCAGTTTTGACCAAGAAGATGCGTACCAAGGCCAGATCCTTCCGGCGTCACAAATTGAACAGATGTATTACCGCAACTTTCAAGGTGGACGGGACCAGCAAGTGCAAATACACAATTGTAAAAAGCAAAGGCTTCCAAGTTAAGTTACAAATCGATACCACTTCAGATGTCACCCTGAAATCTCGGGACACTTGGTGTATGCTTGGGCGACCGACACTCCTAAAATCCAATCTGACGCACGGAACGCCGTAGTAGGTAGGTTAAATTTGCTTGGTGAACTGAATTGTCAGGTAAACCTCCGCCAGAAAAAAAACCAGATGACCTGTTTCATGACCGAGCAGCCGGGGTTAGGTTTGTTGGGGCTCGACTGGATGCATATACTCAAACTGCTTGCTTAATCAGTGAACAGTATATATCGGTCACCGCAAATCAATCTACTGTCGTAACCGTCGACATATAGGCCGATGTTTCAAAGTCAAGTTGCCGACATATAACGACGTCAGGATGCATTGTTTCAACCTAGTCTCGGGTGCATCAACATAGCTACTGCCGCGTTGAACCTTACACCAGACGCCAAGCCAATCTTTAGACCAAGACCCCCGGTACACCATGCAACCCACTCCGTAGTGGGAAACGAGTTAAACCGACTACAATCTGAAGGAATATTCGAAGGAGTTCATTATTCAGAATGAGAAGCAGTTATCTTGGTGGTAAACAAAGAGAACGGTAAAGTCCGTATTTTTGCTGATTTCACGACAGTTTTGAATTCTGTGTTGGAAGAGCATCAGTATCCCCGGCCGGAACCAGAAGACTTGTAAAGCAAACTAAATGAGGGATAATATTTCGCAAAACTTGACCTAGCTGAGGTTTATCCTCAAATCCCAGTTGTCCATCCATGTAGAACATTACTGACAGCAACTACCCACCTCGGACATTTTCAGTACAACCATCTACCGTTGGGAGTGAATATCGCACTGGCCAATATTTTAACATTTAATGCATACCCTGCTGAGTGATATCTCAAATACCGCAGTATGCCTGTACGACGCGTTGATTATGGGCTCAGATCCGCAAAACTTGATGCAAACACTGCAGAAAATGCTTTCGCGTTTCGAAGAAGCTGGATTCCGATTACGGGCTTACAAATGTGAGTTCATATTAGTAAGTGTCAAATTTCTTGGGTTTATCATCGACAAACATGGCCGGTGCCCGGATCCCGCCAAGGTTGAAGCCATCAAAAAGAGGAAGACTCCAGAAGGCATTGCAGAGCTCCGCTAGTTCATTGGCACTTTAGCCAGTATAGCGTTTTCTTACGAAACATTCACCCAACGGGAAGACCGTGGAACCAGCTACTGACAAAAGATAAAAGTTTGGAAATCGATCAAGAGTGCCAGTAGTCTTCTGGTGAAATGAAAGTCACTCTCACAACGAATTTACTCTTAACTCACTTCTATCTGCATTGCAAAATGGTCGTTTATTACCGATGCTTGTAATTATGGTATGGGTGCATTAACCTTTCACGTTTTTTTGCATGGAGAAGGGAAGGCTATGGCACATGTAGCACGATCACTAACAGCAGGTGAAAAGAACCAGAGCCAGAAAAGGAAGAAAGTACTCGCGATCGTTTCTACAATGAAATGGTTCGGTAAGATGCTGTATGGCAGACATTTCAGGCTCTTGACTGATCACTAGCCACTTTGTCGATATTCGGGTCAAAGAAATTGATTTCAGGTGGCATTTGGTGTACTCGCTGTGTGGTTGGATTGCGACTCGCAATCTCTTTTCAGACCTCGCTCCTAAGTGGACCTCAGTAATTACGATCACAAGGACCGTAACCGAATTGGTGGTTCGGTGTTGCTCCTCCTAACCCTGAGACCCCATGACCGGTTTTGTCTTCCTTTGGACTCATCAGATGGAGATACCCTGAGCTGGGGTGGACCTCGAGGAATAGTGTTCAAAGATGGACGCCCTGACCACTATGGCTCCTAGGTACACGAGCAACGTTTGGCTCAGCGGTAAAGTGTTCCAAATGGCATTTGGTGTACTCGCTGTGTGGTTGGATTGCGACTGAAATTGATTTCAGTTTTTACGGACAACCGATTGCAACGATGGGCGACCATGCTACTGGCGTGCGACTTTAGTATATATTATGAACATACGCAACTATTCGGTCAAGCAGATGCCCTGCCTCATCAATTTACACCAAATGAAGAAGGACGATTGTGTGGTTGCAGCTATCAGTTTCGAAGCAGATAATGTGAGAAGACCACCAGTAACAGCCGACATTATTCGCATGGAGACATCACGGGACAGAATCCTGGAGAAAGCGATGTAGTAGGTATGAACATATTTGCCAAATGGAGGCGTACTTATGACGTTGCGGTCGTTATACAATCGATGTTGATCCCTGCTAGTTGTGGACCATGGTCTGATGTTTTGAGCTCAGATTGCAGCAATTCCACAATCGGCACCCTGGTACCAGTCTCACAAAAACCTTGGCACACCATTTTGTTTGCTGTCGAAAAATGGATTCGGAGATTGAAGTTTGCCAACCATATGAATCTTGTCAACTTGCAGGGAAGGCCACTCCCAAGTATCAGTGGCGACTTTTGCCTAAAGTACAGGAACCATGGCAACGAATACACTCAAACTAAGCAAAATCAATCAACGGCCAATGCTGTCTCGTTTTGTCGACCCTTTAACCAAAAGGTCTGATGTGATTCCGATAAACAATCCTACTGCCCAGCACACGGTCGAAAAGCTGGTGAATTTCTTCCAATCTTCCGGCCTACAAGAGATGTCGGTGACTGCAAATGGAACACAAATCCCATGAACTTCTTTCCGCTATTAGAGCAAGGACAAATGAATTCAATAGATGTTCTCAGTACCAAATCGTCCGCAAAAAAACGGACAGGACGTGAATTTCGTGGATACTTTCAAACGTGTCCTCTGTAAAACAAGGGAAAGAAGGGCTTCATAGGATGCCATTTAATCTCTCCTATGCATGTATCGGTTGTGCAACCTGGCACCTTAGATCAGCGGACATAAAGAGGATATTTACGTTTGACCACCGGCGCCTTCGTAATTCAGCTCACATCTGGGACAAACACCGAACATGCAACCAGCGTTTTCGACACCTAGTTTAGGGCACAGGAAAAGGAAACGTACCGCTCAGCACTGACATTTCACAAGTTAGTAACCGATGGCTCGGTCACGTGTTACGCGTACCATTCCACCGACTCCCGCGATGTGCATTGTTTGCCCGCCGGAGTGTGGAAGGGACAATGGACAATGGTTTATTACGGGTAAAAGCGAATCGCTTAACAAGTCCCGTGGGATAGAAATTATTGCGAAATTCAATTGAATAATAAGGTGAAAAGCGTTGTGGTGGACTCACCATAGACTTACGTAGAATAGCGGAGATGTTCGCATATCAAACGTATAAATCCATATATCCATTGGTTAGGCGCTTGGCAAGAAACTGTTTGACTGTGTTTTGTAGCCCCTTGCTAAAAAGTCATAAAATAAAATGTAAGTGAGACAATGCATCGTCAACACGCTTTTTAAATATCGCCAGATTGGGAGCAGAGACGACATAATTAGGGAGGGCATTCCAAGGCTCACACACGCGGAGAAAAAAGAAATTTCTACGGCATTCAAGCCAGCTATAATGAATTGTCAGTTTCAGAGGGTGACCTCTTAGTTTGGTGTTTTGATTCAATTCCAGCAGCGGACGGCAAATGTGGTTTGGGTTCTTCAGAATCTGGTAAACCATTATGAGATCCCCCCGCAAAAGCCGATATCGACTGATGTACATTCTTAGAGATTTCATTCTAAGCTGATAGGGCAGATGAAATAGGCCCTTGACGTTCTTGGTTGCCCGCCGTTGAGGAGTCTCGAGAGCAACGAGATCTTGTTTCTGCCACGGTTGCCACGCCTGGATAGCATATTCTTCGTGAGGTCGCACATAGGCGTTAAGCATTTAGGGAAATATTGTGGGTTCAAACCGACCGGAGGCTCTGCAATGAAGGCCGAAGTGTTGATTTCCGGTTCTCCTCGCCTTCTCTGCTTGTTTTGAACACCCGAGATCTTCCTGTACCAATACACCCAGATCACTCTCCTGAGAAGGCTTCGCCAAGGTGTGGTCTCCAATCTTGTAAGCGCTCGCCTGCTGGTGGCGCAGATGCATCACCTTGCACTTAGCCATGTTCAATTGAAGCTTGTTCCTCTTTGACTATTCGTAAATGCAATTTATGTCATGTTGGAGCATATCCTGATCTGCCTTGTTACTAATCGCCCACAATATATTGACGTCATCGGCGAAAAGCAGGAAGTTTGAGGAGATGACTCTTGCCAGGTCGTTGATAAACACCAGGGATAAACGCGGTCCCAGCACTAAGCCTTGTGGGACACTACAATCCACCTTAATTGAGTTAGAAATTGATCCCCTAACACGTACTTGGAGCTTTCGTTGGTAAAGGAAGTTGCCAATCCAACCAAGTACAGGATCTTTGATTCCGTTACTTTGTAGTCTTTGAAGTAGAATGCTGTGATCAAGGCGGTCGAAAGCTTTGCAGAAGTCCAGATAAATGACGTCGACTCCGACCCCATCATCGGCCACTTCCGTCCAAATACCTCGTGCAATAAGTAGGTTGGTGGTGCATGACCGGTGTTGACGGAAGCCATGCTGTTCCGGTACCAAGACTTTGCATTTTCCAGGTAGTTCATTAAACCCTCAGCGACGACTGCTTCCATCACCTTCGCGAGCACAGGGAGGAGAGTCACTGGACGAAAGCAGGATCGGAACGGCTACCGCCTTTAAAAATAGGGGTTATAATGCCACACTTCCACATATTGAGGACTTGTTGTTCATCAAATTACTTTTGAAAGAACTGTGACAGTGGTTCAGCTAGCTTGGTAACCATAACCTTCAGTGCCTTCGTGCGGATGTTGTCTGCTCCCGGAGAACTATGTTCACGTGGTGAGAGTAACTTCCTTAGCACAATTGATGGGTTAAAAATAACATTTGTAAACAAATGTGTCGATAATGAGCTTGATATTATGAGACAGGTAGATGTTGCGAGTTCAACAATTGGGGCGTATTGCAGCTGCAGGACATTAGCTGCTTCTTCGGCTCTTTGTACTCTACCACCTGTCGTGAATAGTGGGGGTATTCCATGCTTCACTTTACGAAGTTTATTGACATGCTTGTACAGCAGTTTGTTGTTGGTCATGAACTTTTTGGCTAGGCACTGTTGATAAGTTATTTTGTCCTCACGGGCAAGTGCGGTGCAATGGGTGCGATGGGCCAGGAAATTTTCCCAATCTCTGAGTCGGGGTTAATCTTGTACGCACGCCATGCTGCATCCCTTATCGCTAGGCATTTGCGAGTCCTACTCCTTATAATTGAAGGCCTTTTCTCGGGACGACGGGGTTTGGTCTCTGATGCTTTGTTGAAGATGTCGCTGAGCTTATTAACGAACTCTGCCCAAACGTTTTCAAGGGGACTTTTGTTTGAGAATTCCCAAGCAGCTGCTCGGCGAGTTCTTTCGATACGTGGTAGCGTGTGATTGTATGAGTTAGTTCCGAGTGTTCAGATGGATACTCTGCATAACACACATAGCCAAAATTTATTAATACATGGTCACTGAGACCTAATGGACTATCCATCAATAACTTGTCAATCATGAACTCTTCATTTGGGAGCACTAGGTCCAATATGGACGGTTTGTTTGTTGTCCTGAATCTAGTGGGCGTGGTGACGTGATTGTACAAAGGAATATTAGCGATCAGTTCCTGCAAGTCTGCTTTGAACTGCTCACTAGGCGATGCCGAAACCTCCAGATTATGTAGATTGAAGTCCCCGGAGATGAGTGTGTGGCTGTACCTAGTGCGTGTTACTCTGTTTAGGCCACCGATCAAGCACGAATCCATTTCCAGTGTGGACGTTGGGGTCGGTAAACGATGGCTATGAGACATGTATCGTTGTGTCTCAGTCGGAGACGGCACCAGAGTGAGTCGGTAACGTGTGTTTCTAGGTCCTCAACTATTGTACATTGTAGATCGCTGCGGCAGTAGAGTAGGACCCCACCTCCTCTGCTGGGGCGGTCGTTCTGGATAAGTGATATTCCGTCTATCTCAACCTCAGCATCAGTCACCTCTTGATGCAACCAAGTATAGGTAATAGAACTTCGGTCCCAAGCATTCGCAACCTGACGTAGTCGAAGTTTGTTAATTTTACTAAGGAGCCCTTGGGCGTTGGTGTACATACATGGAAGTTTCTCAGATGTAATCATTGTTTCAGAAGTTGTACAAATCATACATGAAGTTTCGCCGACCAGTGAATGGCCGGCGACTGGATGGGTGGATGAAGCAAATGAGTTTACGCCGACCATTAAAGGGTCGGCGGCTAATCGTTTTTTGGATGGGTTGCATACTCTCCAGAAGTATTTGGTATATAAGCAGGTATCAGATGCTCCGAATCCCGGGGTTTGCTCGTGCTCTGCTGTGCCCCTCCGGATAGTATGGCTACTCTTGAAACCGTCCCTGAGTGTGGTCCTGCAGGTAGCGGTTTCACTAACAGTTGTGCCTCTACTGAATTGTCATTAAAAGGTGTTGGTGTTCCTGCTGCTTTCAGACGAATTTCTTTTGGCAATCTGCAACGGAATTCAACCCAGTTCGTTAGTACGGTTTGTGCCATTTGTTCTGACTGTAACGCAAGTTTTAAGAGCCTGGGACCGCAACCTTTATAGTTTGGTAATATGGTGATCCTTGTCAACGAGGTGACCACCACATATTCGAGAGAAAGAACCTCCCGGATGCAGTGCCATTGCTCGCGGTCATGCATCTGTGCATCGTCGGAAGAGGAGTCAGTAAGCTCAGGAACACCGTGAGCAATCACTGTTTTCTTATCTTGACTTATTCTGTACCTATCATTGTTAGCTGGATCCCCTGAACGTTCTTTCCACGGGATTTCGGGTAGTATTCGCACTCCACTTGAGTCGTTGCGGAGACGATTCGCAGATGGCAGAACGACCTCAGTCTCGTCCGCCGAGTTTAGTGTTACCCGAAGTAACCTGGGTTCGCCGTAGTGCAATGCGTTGGGGTGGCGCCAGATGCTTTTTAATGTCGTGGGATTAGCATGGACTCCGATCGACGTACAGATGGAACACCACTGATTTCGATCGTCCGTCAACTTACCCTTGATTGTATTGGATTTGGATTAGGGGACACTAGTGCATACCATGTTTAGGGCACCATGGTTGCGCCTGGTGGCTACTGGTTTTGGATTTGGAGGCTTCCTACTGGTTTATTTGTTAAATTTATGAAAGACATTGGTGTGTGCCATCCGTGCTGCGGCAGTTTTATTTTCTGTAGTTCGGGCACAAAGATTACCGGTGCTCTTTCCGGTGTTTGCTTGGCAGCAACCGATGCGTACGTTGCCGGGCGGTTCACTGTTTCTGGTTGTCTGTAGCTTACAGTCCTGAGTGTAGTGAACAGACTACTAGGTGCAGCACACAGTACCGAAGTTGAGGCAGGCGCGCTGCAGGCACTGTTTTTACTTATATGGGGGAGAGAGAATGGAGTTAATACTGCTGGAAGCTGAGTCGTTGGGGTTGGGTTGGGACGCCTGGCTCGCTTCTTCGGCCTGACTAGTGAGTTCGGGGTGTTATTTTCACTCACAAGTGCAGGTCCGTTTCCTACCATGGGTGTAACTCTGGCGCTCACCAGTTGCTCGACAGCTTCGGTTAGTCTTTCACACCTCTTCAGTAGCACAGATAGACAGCTAACAAATGGAATAGACTTGCATACTTGGTAGAACCAAGGCGACTCTGCGGTGTTTGCTTCCGTCGACTTCTTGCCAAGGCAGGTAGTGTGATAAGTCTTCAAGCACATGGTACACACGAGACCATTTTTCACCACTTTAGCACATGATTCGCATTTGCTTTTCATACGAGACATGTTCTCAGTAGGCGGAGGAAGTGGATGGATATGCTGACGCACCGCTGCTTGGCGATCGGCGCTGGTTTGAGGTCAGCAGGTCCAAGCGATGTGTGTGCATTCGATCCAGACGGGTAGACAGCGATGCGATACAAAGCGACTGAGGCAAATCAAGTTGACTTAGAAAATACTGTCTAGTGACGACAGTGGCAGTTCCAAATGCAGAGCAAATTGACGACTATCGCTTTGTAGAGCGACTTGAAGGAATGGTAGTAAGCTGATCGGGTGACTCTCAAAAAGATCTTTAAAATAAGACCACAAGAGTTCTTATGCGACGAGAGGAAAAATAAAACATCCGATAAGCTTCAAATACAGTTGGCTTCACAGTTCAAGAGAACAGTTTGTTGGTGATCCGTGAAAGATGGATCCAATAGATGAACAGTGGTAGGAGGAGCTCGCGGAGCCAAATCGAATGATGAGAGAAGACCAAGGTAACAGAGCGATGACTTACTCGGAAGAAATGAAGGCTCTCACTTCGAATATGTTCTCGGTTAGTGGGTTTGGCTCCCTGCTTGGGGTCCAAACGTGGGTAAACACCTTGGGCTAGATACACTTTCTGACATGGCTAGGAGCCGACCTCAGTAGCGTTTGTGCCGTAAGTTTGTTTGTCCCACCCCATCGCTCTTAGCCTTCCCTCCCACCACGATGATAGTATTTAGCCCTTTATAATACTGCATGGTAAATTATTATTTTCTGCTGCATGTCAGCCGGCTGGTAGATTACCGGAAAGATGCTCATCCGTTACGGGTAGCTTAGCTGGCTTGCGCAAATTGTATTTTATTCCCTTTTTTCTTTTAGGTATTGCGACTCAGCAGCTGAGGACTTTCGCAACTCTAACTAACGTGTTCCATGAGGATGATTATGATGAATGTATCGGAACGCACCAAACCGAAACGCTCCTGATATGATTGCCCCTACAAAAGTACAATATGGAAGAATGATACGGATGTAGTATGATAATCTTTGAGCAAGGAGAATTACAAAGCACAGCAGTGGTCAACTGGATGAAATTGGCAAAGTCAAGCTCCGTAACTTCAATGTTTGTCACATGGTTTACGCCCGGGATTTTCGAAGGCCTTAGGGGTGCTCGAGCGGAACTGTTATCGGCACGAAAGGCAGAGTTATTTACGAGGTGATGGTTGTGCGTGAGAGTTGGCTTAGGTACATCAATCCGTTGAGACTGAACAATGGCAAAATCCAGGGTCCCATTAACCACCAGCTTTTCATTGGGTCCTACTACTAGACACGTGCAGGGTGGAAGTTAAGGGTCAGCAATCCGGTGAGACAAAATAAACGCCGTAAACATCAGAGGGACCATGCAGACGGGCTCGAAAGCCGAGTAGACCACACTGGTTGCAAATCGATCGGCGGGCGAAAAGCTACGAGCACAATCAATTTCGAAGTGGTTGCAAGCTTTATCTATACGGAAAAAGAGTGACAGCTAGGCGAGACTGCTGATTGCCAATGAGCACGTGTTCACCACAAATCGTGCTCAAGATAGACCCTGCGAGCCTGTTGCCAGGGCCCAGTCGAACGCTGATGAAATGGCGCAGCAGACAACAGGTACGTTGCCATACCCCGGATAGAAGGTGAAGACTGGCATGCCCGCGCAAAATGTTGTACTGGCCTGACGGAGTGGACAAGCATGAGTGGAGCGTGGGAGTATAGTCTAATCAGCCAAGCAATGTTTAGAGTATTGGTGGGATCGGCAATTAAATATGAGCGCTCTCTGTCCTAATACAACTCTGGTCGGCTGAATCGTCTTCTGCACTCCTTCCTGTCCGTTTTGCTAAGGCGTCAAGCAGAGCAGGCGTAAAGGCGCAGATTTATCAGCAGGCGTGATCAACCGGTCGATTGCGGGTACATTGTTATAACAAACTGCCACTGTAAACAATTCGAGTGTGGGGAATGTGAGCAGAAATTAACTGTCTAGTATTTTCCCGTGTTCTGCTCTTTACAGTCCAAGCAACATTTGCACTTACCATTGAAAAACCAGCAACTTTACTTGATATACAGGCCACTATTACTTGCAAATCAGTCCTCACTTGGCCATTCAAACCACATCGAGCACCATTTATTTCCGCTTTCCTCACCATCAGTCAGCGCATCCACTGAAATGCGGAGTAACCTTCCCAGAATCTACCAGGCTCTAGCTTTAAAGCTGATGGGTCAGGTAAACAGAGTATTTTAATTACCAATACTTGTCATGTCCTATGTGAGGCCTCTCTTTCTAGACCGGACTCACATTGGTCCATTGAACGAGCAAAGAAATATCGTAACGCTTTCAGGAAAGCAACCTTTGTCCTGAAATGTAGCAATACCATACCAGGACATAAGCAAAGAACATTCATGACATTAAGTGGGGTTCCAAGCCAACAAGAGCGGTACCCTGTACCAGGAAAAAGAATGTGTAACATGTGCATCAAAAAGCGCACGGGTGTGCCAGTCCCCCATAGCATGAAGCGCAGGTTTCTTTGTACCATCACCTGCATGTATCACACATGATCTAATCTATATTTTCTTGCTGTCCATGCAATCATATTCATGCTGACACATTGCACCAGCGCCGCTGTCTGCATCCTTTGGTGATGTCGACAGAGCAGTATGTCTACTCCGCTTGCGATACCGAGCAGACGTAGAATTTGGGCATCCACAAAACCTCAAGCCACTAATTACTCTGACTCCTTCTGTCATTTGGGTAGGTAAGCGCCCTCAATTTAAGCCGGATGCTTGTTGTGCCCATGCTAATACGTACGCTAGTGTAGCACCCAACATGTTCTGCGCGAGACAAAACTTGTTTCGTGATCGTGAACAGCATTGTTACTTTGATGCACATAAGTAACCGTCACGCGTTGCAAGGTGTGATTGTGCAATTCGTTCGCTACTATATTAGGCTCTAGGTGCTACCAATGACATCCGCGAAGAGCCAAAGCATTTGCGTATTCTTGCATGAATGCTACGTGTAAGACGTGGGCACTTTGGATGCGCCAATGCTAATTGAAGCGGCAATCGCATTCACTAGTCTCATCACTCACGATTAGTTGTACATCAAGTACAATTTATTCTCTCTTTGTCAGGTCACTTGGATTCAATCGGAATCCAACATAGTCGCATTGCTGATCCATCTATATTACTAAAAGGCAACAAATAATTACCTTAAATTCGGCTTTTCATTTGCCATCCCCTGTATCCACCTATATTTTCCCTCCACACAAGTAGGGTGTCCGGTCTGGTCAGTTTTGCCTACTTTCATTTTGTCATTGTTTCTGTGTTACTGTTTTCCACTTTGCCTACCATGCAAATTAAACGCATCAACCTTGGTCGTAAACCTGTAAAAACGAATACGATTATCAAAGTGTCAGCACCAAATTTGTACTGATAATTGATGAAGGGGTGCAAATCCTTCTTCAAGATTACATGTCCGACTCCCTTGCTAAAGTAAACCCCCTTGAAAACGAAGTATATAAACTAAAGAACCGACCTCTCTCCATTGCTGGAAGCTTGACAAAAATGACGCTACTAGCCCAGTTGAAGGATAACTGTAAACCAGATGGTCTCATTGAGATGAAAGCCACCGCAGACTTCTCGCGACTATTGCCAACGCCTTCAGTGAGCGCGCTAACCGGGCATCCAACGTGATTCTCTAAAATGTTCCGGACCAGAATGCTCTTGACAATTCATTATCACACTGTTAGGCTTGTGGATAGTTGCACACGAATGTGACTGAGGAAGTAAAGATGGTGCCAGCCTGCCACATCGTCGTTACCTTATAAAGCGGAGAACTAGCCAAGATATGTTTGGACAGTCGGTTTTACTGGAGAGCTCAGGCAAACCTTGTCCAGATCATAGTTAAAGCCGATAAGCTCCTCTACATAGAACCATTATATTTCAAGTGCGCCTCCTGTCGTGCTACTTAAACGCCATGAGCCACAGAGCGCGAGCTAAACTAGATTGGCCATAAAGCCTGACATAGGCTTAGACTCACATGACGCAGGTAACTTTGGCTGCAAGAATACATAAAGCTGTTTAGCGAACGACAGTGGAGGCCGTTGAAAATCCAGCGAATTGCACTCCACTTCTTGCTAATTTTGTTATTAATGCGATCAAAATTATTGCAAAAAAACAGGAACCCTGGCTTGCCGGATGCGGACAGTTAGTTTGAGACCGATAGCGCTCCGCTTCATGCTGCAACAGATTTTCATGATCTTTAGTTACAAAGTTCTTCCAAATCCACTCGTTCACAGAAAGGTAGACTGCCTAAAATTCGCAAGACATCTTTTATATCAAGTCTGAAAAATTACGTTCATCACTATCATAATAAAAGTCTCCTGTACATCCCAAATAGACATCTACGAGAGCACAAGTCTAACCTTAATAGCGACTGGCTATGTAATCACTCAGGCGATCGAATCCGACGGAGACACCGCGCGTGCTATCTTGTAATCTCTATCCTCCTGTCCAGCGACATCTACGGTCTCACCAACAGCAATCACGAGATTCATTGAATGACGGACGGAACAACATGGATACCCGAGCTAGGCAAAGTCCGCTCCGTTATGCATTGGATTCTGGCCCTTCAAAACGATATGGGGCATCCACCTTAATTTTACAAACAACACCCTTACCTTTGCTTTGGAAGGTGGCGGGTTTCGACTCGCGATAACAATGCCAAATGGATGGCGCAGTTACCTCATATAATTTATCCAGAATTATATCTATATCTTAAGCTCCCGCAAATTATCGGTATACTGCATCCGGGCGTCTCCTGTCAAATCCGCTACCGTAAATAACAAGTCCTGTAATGTCACCGATCACCTATGTGACATAAGCACATCGTCCTTTCCTTGAGCGGCTGCCTACATTCCCTTTACTGCTACCCCTCACCTATATTCCTCTAATACATTTGCCTAGCCTTTATCAACTACCGCATCTAAGGATGTATATAACACTCCTACAATGACAGCGGCATCAACAGCTAATATTCTTGGAATATGAAAGGTGCTAGGGAGTACGGACAAAAGTGACGTCACTGAGCGTGGTAGCTTTATTGAAGCTATGTCTAGCCATGAGCCAGTTAAAGCACGATGCTCGATCAATCAAACATTAGATCCACTTACTAGGCCTCTTTAACTTTTTATCTGTCCCTCAGGTGGTTCTCGTTACCGAAGCATGCTATTCATCCAGTGTGCCAGACCTACATTTTCCAAGCCCGGGTTACAGAGCTTTCTGCAATCTACGCGTCACTAGCCAGTGTGTTGAAGTTCCTACATATGTCCATGTTGGCTTCCATGCCTCTACATTTAAAGTCTTGTCTATTGGTAACCCTGAGAACTGAGCCTGTGTTAAGAGCATCAGGGAACTTCTGGACCCCTTGGTTTGCTACACGTATAATCCATCACATGATACCAAGGAACGTGCTACAGAACACTTTCACCGAGTTTCCGAACCACCGCCTACTTACAAAATAGTAGTAGGTGGCTTTAGTTTGCTGCACATTGATTGGCATTCTCTGAAGGCTTCTAAAATATATGACCCTGTTAGACACCATCACGGAATGCAAATGGACTCAGCATGTTCGTGCGCCAACTAGACAAGAGAATGCCCTTAAATTTTTTCTGACACCATGAATTTCCCGTACAATCACGAGTGTTCTGGAGAATATACAAGATAGTGACTATAATTTATTGGAGCTGACGTTTGAAATAACTATAGTGAAGGGTTGCTTTGCAAGTCCATTGTCCGCTTATCGACCATTCCAGCGTATTAACTAGGATAGCTTCTCTAATCTCTTTTTATCTATAGATTGGCAAATGTTCTTTATCGTAATCGATATTGATCTAGCCACCAAGGAACTGTACAACAAGGTTGAATTCTGCCAAGATGTACTTGCAGTAAAGTCCCACGTACACACACCACTTTGTCAAGCAGCCGAAGCGACATGGTCCATCAAACGGAAAATATGATATCCAAATACAAGAAGACAAATAAGGACCATATTCTTATGCGCATCAAGGAAACCATGTTGCATTGGAGAAACAAGCATTCTTCGGTGAGGTCAAGAGCGCAGAGAACCTCGATTTAAGCGCAAAACCGCCCAACTAGCTTACTATTTTACTATAGCATAAAGGCTCTCGTAATATAACACCTATTAGGTCAGTAGTATTAACGAATAAAACTGTGATTACTGACCTAGATGAACTATGCGAGGTTCTAAACATATATTTTTTAAGGCCTTCCATGACGTTAGTATGACACCCAAGACTCACATACCTAGTCTTACAGATGAGCTATTCATCATAACCTTTGACCTGCGCGTCCTCACTAGGAGGATACAGTTGCTCAATCTGTCATACTACTTTGACCGCCACGGCTTACCTTCTCTAGTATTAAATCTATGGGGTCCTGACTTATCCGTCATACTCCTGAACAACTTTACTTCATAACTAAGATGCAGTGCCTTCGTTTCCGCCTGGAAGCATGCTGTTGTTCTACAGAAACAAATATGTGGGTATCACCGGAACAATAACAAATACCCTCCAATCAGCCGCAAGCCCAACTCGTCGCGAGTAATTGAGAGAGTTGTAAAAGAATAAGCTTTATATTCCTGCTATCGTGCGGCTTAATTAAGCAGGGCCTAACATGTCTTTTTACAGGATAGATTTTGTCAAATCGGCCAATTCGCGTTCCTGGATCATGTATTTTATTAAGGCCATGCCCTTGTCATCATCTTACTTGATTGCAAATGCTTCTGCCCGAGTCCAGCATGCAAATCTAATGAATAAACTGCAGGCATTCGGTAAATCTAATCAGCGACTATCATGGTTTTCAGCCTATTGGACAGAGCGTACACGGATATTACGCCTGGATAGAGCATAATCACAGTCTAGGCCCGTCACTAGTGGCGTGTTCCAATGTAGTTTTCTGGGCCCAATACTATTCCTTCCGTGTCTTTACGATATATTGGATTACTTTACACAAGGAAGTGTCAATCCTTTTGCAGATGAGATTAAAGTTGTTTTCTTGCTTGATGCGAATGGAACAGAAACTGAAATGCACCGTATTCAGAGAAATGCTACTGCTGTTTGACCACTGTGGTGTAACCACTTGAAAATGGACTTTTCAACATCTAAGTGCATGGACATCTCCTATCACTATAGTCTTCCTTCAAATTTCTTGAGAATAAATGGATCACCAGTTTTCAAATCATCTTGTAGTACATGACTTAGGAGTACACTAATCAGGTGCATTAAACTTCGCTGAACACACAGGATACTTTACAGTCAAGGCCAGAGAAGTCTTTCACTACCTCTGTAAGTCGATGGTGCTTAGGGTCTCCATACTTGCTCTCTACAACTGCTACGCTCTATCTAACATCGAACACTGCTCGTTAGGATTAACTTACTCGTAGAAAAGTGAGAGGTTAGCAATTAAGAGAATGAAATTTACATTCACTAACAACCTACTCGAACCATCTGCACAAAACCATTGTGGTATATGCAAACAGCTCCGGTTAGACCCACTGTGGCTCCGGCGGCTCATAATTACCCTGGTATTCTCTAGATACTGCAGAATCGCAACGCCATACCTCAGTTCTTTGTTTGACAGAATGAGGATAAGCGCCACTCATTACGGATAAGACCATATTTAATCCTCTTACCGAAAGCTGGTACGAGAATACGCTCCAGTTCCTTCCTTTATAATTTTGTATTTGAATGGAATAGACTCCAAATGAAAATCTGATCGACATCAATGGCTGCAGCATTCAACGCTAATTTACGCCAATTGCTCGAGACAATCACTTGTGCAGAATTGTTTGCAAAGGGCTAGTCTGCAATTGAAATCTGGGAACAAGGTCCTGAGCGATACCAACATTAAAACCTGGCCCCTTACTATTCAGTACTCAGGTAACCACCTAGTAGCTTTAACCGATTTGGCTATTCGCTGTAGACGGGCATGCCGCCCAATCTCGAGCTTGTAAGAATCAGACAATAATTCCTCGCTTCTCCAACAAATAAGGGTGACTGTAGTACACTGCGCAGCGCAGTAACGTAGGTTCGAGCACGTTCTTGTTCACTTTTCCATCCACACGTCTAAATTTATTGGGATCTTCGCAGTAAACCAGAATCAACGCCATCGCTTTTCACCACGTTCCATCCCACAATTTGCATTACAATTTCTTACAGCAAAATTTGGCGATGGACTTAACTTTTCTTGGCCTAGTATCCACTGTAATATATATAGGTATCACATTCTTAAATGCTTACCCAAACCGTTGTGAACGGAGATCCAGCCCCACAGTTTGTTGGCAATTGATCACCACCCTATCAGCTATCTTCCTCCGGAAACCTAAGAAGACAATCTCTTTACGCGACGCAGCGAAGTAACATACTATACAAAGTCAATCACGTACATTTTACGCGCTGCAGCACCTTCCACTCCTTCTCGTTTTCGGGCGTCCAGCCACAACTCGCACTTCTTCGCAGTTTTCGCTGGTTACACTTTGATAAGAAATCAAACATCCAAAATTTAGGGAAACGAAGGTACAGTGTACATAATGTTGCAATGGTTAAACCTTTGTTGAATGGTGATAACCTTGTCTTGAGTGCTACCACTGCATTGCATTCTGGCTATCTGTTCGGCTGCCTGTTTTCCGCTGCCTTCTTTCAGACATCTTGGCTGGCATCTGAGGAATCTTGTAATAACGTCTATTGATCCTAAATACGCGATTCCGATCCCCACTACCATGAGGCTCGCAGCTCCTTCAACTGTATAAATGCAGGACGCCAAACCTATGCAATGGCTGACACCATTGATTATGAGGAACTACCGAAAATAGAAGTCATTGGACTGCGGATAGCGCTGCCAGGAATTGTTTCGAGGTCAAAACACCACGACTTACTGTGAGCCCAATGTGCGCCACTGCTTCAACATTTACTTGTGATAACTATCTTTATTATTATTAGGGCCAATCGACACCTTCGCATCCGCAAAACAATTTACTATTTCAACATGGAAACATTTCTCATAACCACGCCCGGTATATTTTACCACATGAATCTATACACTTTGTTAATATTAATATTTGATCAAACAGCAATTGTCGCATATATGCTTGTACAGAACTGGTTATGCCATTTTTGGTGTACCAGGTGTAACATCAAGAATGTATATTGTTGGTTCTTTTTATTTACTTGTACATCGCCAACATGCTTGCATTCAATAAATGTAGATGATAAGAGGGGGGATTCAAATCATAAGGTAAATGAAGCGAGTAATACGACGGCTTCCTGAAAAACACCAGGACCATAAAGAAACACTGGATATATTGGATGCGGTTATTTATAGCCAAGCTGCAAACACTTTTGTAACCCCTCTCTCAAAAAGCTGGTTGAACAGGATTTACCTATCAACCCTCCTAAAGGCAGAGGTACAGTCAAAAAAGAGAAGGCGTACCGCCCCGCTGTTTAATCCGGTGCAAATCATACAGAATGCACACTATGTTTAAAGCACCCAGTGTGGAGAGCCCACGTTTGTTAGCGCACTAAAATATGTCACCTGCATTTATGTGTGAGAATATCTGAGGAGCAAGCAGTTCCTCGAATACCTACAACATCACCGATGTACATGTGATTGGAGGATACTTGTGGGCATAATTCGTGGACAAAGTCGTCATCCTTACATATCTCCAAATATTAGGGGTTATTCGATCCATAAGACATTGGTTGCAAACGGAGGCCAGGGGTATTTTAATATAATCTACACAGTGCTTTAGGACAAGTGGTGATAATTCGTCGGCTCAGCAGACTTATTTGCCTCCAATGGTTTGCTTTTTTAACAAGCCTTAAACCTGTCTAAGGTAATTATATGACCAATGTTTATGAAGTAGGTTAGCAAAACTATACCCTGTTGAGAAGCACAGAAATCCGCGTTGAGTTTGCTCACGCCCACGTTATCAATGTGCTGATGGAACTTTGGCCATTAATTTGTTTCAAACGTCTCCAAAGAAGGCAACAATCGTGAGACTTCAATACTGTCTAGATGTATAAAATGTTAAAGATTTTATCACACATTTAGCTGCCAAAGATAGCCCTTTAATTTGCGCTTTATGTCGCATATATATGCTTCGCTATCTCCGTAAGAACTTATATCATTACCGTTAAATAAAAGCGAGATACCTGCAGGTAAATGATTTCAAAAGGCAGTAGATCGGAGCAGAATTTAATGTATTCATTCATGTGGACGTACTTGAAAAGTTAACTTTCGTTCAAGAAAATAGAAGCGTTAGTGGAATCCAACGTTGCTTGGAGTTCCGCGATATTTTCTGTCGAGCAGTTTCGTCGTCTGACGGTTTTGTGCGGCTGTTTATCAAACGGACAAATTTGGTTTTGCAGTACGTGTGTGGGCACATCAAAAGAATGCAGGATTCTGAGTTTCTTTAGTGATTAAAATAACTGTTTTACTTGTATATTTGAAAGAATTCCAATATATCGGTAGATACCTAATAACTCGGTAGACCCACATATAATGATTAGGCAGCCAATGAATAAGCAACCGCGGGTGCTAGTCGCAGACAAATGTTGACAACCTATTTCGCTTACCAGTCTTCTTTTACGTGTTGGCCAAACCTGGTGACCCTGGTGACATAGTAAACCAGCTTGGCTTTGGCACGCCACCACAAGTGCTACATCATAGTACGCTCGATACCGATAGGCTATTCACCATCGGTTCCTCTAACTGCCGCATCCGACTTTCTTTTACGCTTGCAGTATGGAGTTCTCATGCACCTGGGCAACCACCTATTTGATATACTCTCACCATCGTCACTGACCAATTTTCATGGACTCCCAACGCCTGAAATCGATCTTGCTTCGTGATAAACTCATATGGAGCATGCCATGCTAAGGTTACTTCCGTCTTTTACATGCTGCTTACCTGCACGCATTTTGTTATGACGCAGCTGTTGCGGTATCCACGACGAATCCATATGGTGAAATTACCCGAACCACTTTAGGTGCAGTCCACTACATGCATTCTACCGCGTCGAAACACATCCGTGCTTGCAATTCGGTCGCCCCATCGATGTGCGCAATATGGCGCAGACATAGTTAAAGTACCCGCTCCAGAAAATGGGTATACTGATATAGCTTCCAGCTTTCGATTATGTATAGGCGTAAGGACAGAACTGTAGACTTGCGTATCAAAAATTTTCTCCCGACATTGAGCTAATGGCTGTTCCACACATGTTTTTCCAGCTTGCCAAATGTGATAGCCCCATTCAATATGCGGATGCGCAGTTCGCTGGTCACTTGCAGGTCAATAACCATTACTCTTCTAAGATAGCACAATCTGGAAGTGGATTACAAAACATGGTTTTCGATATGGGTATTCGGCAGACCAACATAATTGATCAGACCACAAAGGTGGACTGAACCTCGAATCCCCGAGGAATATACCATTTACTTTTTATTTATTTTTTCTTGGAGAAGGCTGCAAATGATAAACAGACATGAACGCTTGTTGGTTAGCTAGCATTGTACCTCTGTCGAAGCGAGAGTCTAGGTTATGAGATGCAGTTTCCCTGCATTGTGTGCAAACAACGTACAACCGTCGGCAAACGTAAACAAATGGATGCTTGTCTCACACACCATGGTTCACGCCGCGAACTGATGGATGTTCCGCAACATAGCACGAATAAGTCGTTCCACACAAATACATGATCACAATCGGCATCACAAATACAATGTGATATTTTATCTAGGTAAACGTAATACTGGGCACTGGATAAGACACTGCCTTGCTTCACACCATATACAACTGCAAAGTCACTGCAAACTCTGTCCACTCAGATGCACCCTCATCCATCTACTACTGTGCAGGCATTCAATTAAGCTTACAAACATACTCAGGCAACCAAACTTCCCAACACCAATCACAGTGCTTCATGGCTCACCTTGTCAAGTGCCTTGGTGAACTTCACGAACGGCAAGTACAAAGGTTTGATGTTGCTTTTTGCATTTCTCCTGTAACGAATGAGCCGCGAACACCAAAACCATAGTGATGTGGTGGGAACGCAAACCGCATTGTGCTTCCGCCACATTTGCTTCAACGGCTTGAGTGACAATGTGGTAGAGAACGCTTCGTACATTTACCTTCCGCACACTACTCAGCAGACTGATGCAACGCAAATAAGGGACGTATATGTTGCTTGACACATTTGCTCGGATGCAGTGGCAGCATGAGGTTGTTCATGAGTCAGTCGGCATGTTCGCTTCAATCCACACGCGTTGCACCGAATGGTGCAGTGCATGCTTACAAGCGGGTTCGCCTTGTTTCATAACTACTGGCGGGATTTCATCGACGCTGGCGCCTATACTATTTCACAGCTGAGCAAGTGCTCTCTGCTTCCCATCCAGTGTCATTTTGCTAGCAAGGCTCATATTAATCGCATGTTGCTGCAACCAGGTTGAGGATGTTCAAGCGACAGTACAAGCGCGTTTGCTAGATCTGCACTATATATGCAGTTTTTATGCCAGCAGCATCGACAATTGCATTTAGCACCCAGTGGAATTAGCCGGTCGATCTTCAACACAGACTGTGTAAAGAAGAGCGTGCAAGTGATCCCTCCCTTGATCGTGCTAGTAATAGTGGCAAACTTACAACGTCTAATTCATTGGCGAATATTTAGTAGTCATGAGCTGATGCACATGTTCAGTTGATGCTTAGGTGGCGCTCCCAACCCAGTATAACGTGCACCTAGCACCACCGTCGTGCAGACTATTTAAGTCGACAAGCGGTGTATCAGCTAATGCGGCAATATCAATATCGTAAAGCCCAACTTCCATTGTGACCAGTGCAGTGTGTCGTTGGGAACGCTAAATTATGCACCGTCGAGTGGTGTACACACGTTCCAGCAGAGGATTTCGAGTGTTTTGAGCGGAGTCAAATGATTACGCGGGGTAATCGTTCTTGTGTGGACCTTGGTTAGGGGTCATACATGTCAGTTAAAATGAGAAGTCGGATTGAAGCTTATAGATGGGAAGCAAAATGCGAATTTCGGCGCCCCATAACTGCGCATCTAAAGTTTTCCCACCCCAATCCAACCAGACCGCGGTTTGTGCAGCTCCACTAGGCGACCAAGGAGACTTCGCCATTTAGCAGGACTAAATAGCTAAGACTAACCTGGACCGACCCATCCTTTCAAGATGTGGTTAGTGAGAATCAAGCCCCTCCAATCCTCCTGTTGTGCATTGATTAAATCCACAAACGAAGCAATTGTTTGAGAGACGACTGTATCAGTAGACCCATCAATAACATAGTACCTACCCATAACACACACTCAGTACCATTGGTCCCGGATAACATATGATGGATACGATTTAATAAAATATTCCAAGTGGGGTCTCCCGATTGCTCAGGATACATTCCCAAACATGTGGGACGCTAAGACTTTGAAAGAGCGGCAAATAAACCACATTCCAAAGGACTCCTTACCAGCGGCTTTCTACCAGTTTTCGACTTACTGAAGTGCTGACGAGTGTTTGACACCTACATTAACCGGCTAAGTATCAGCAGGGATTTCACCATCGCAGAAAATATACTGTGTGTGTAGGGGTGGGGGTAAGAAGCTGCTATTCGAAAAAGAGAACACTTAGCACAAATCATAGGCATGAACCAATAAGCAGAATATCCCAGAGCATATCCAAAACACACAGAATTTCCTCAGGACCACCGGGATATCCAGAATATTTCAAAGTTCAGTGATGACATTCTAGGCTTCCGAAAAGCGTTTACATCGGTCGCGAACAACAAGCGCCCCAATTCCGAGCCACGCGTGACGCCAATAAGGACAGATTGCCTAAGCGAAAGGTTACGTCCCGCGCGTACACACCGTTCCCTATTTTCCAGGAAAACAAACAACCATTTAATGTAGCGACCGGATACCCCACAAGACCCAAATTTTATTGAGGGTCTGAAATAAAGGAATGTCGAAAGCGTTCGAAAATCCAAAGAATAGCACTTCTGTAGCGCGGATATGTCTACTAATTCAGACCAGCTTTCAAGAGACACAAGTAGACTAGTCTAACAGAAATATCTTTTATTGAATCCTTGTATCTCGGCACTGACATGGTTAAATTTGTTCGTGTGGTAATCCATTGTATACCTTATCAGGGTTGCAAACAATCCGACTTTCACAGTCACCGAACATTTAAATCTAACAGAAGGTTGCCATCTTCCACTTCAAAGTTAAGACGTAGCTGGCAAGCGATGTTGAAAGCACGCATGTAAGAGTGCTACTCACTAAAGCGAACCATTCATGCACAAACCTCGGAAATAATGATTTAGGACCGGGAGCTTTACTGAGGTTTATACCTTGCAACAACTTGAATACCTGGGTCTCCATCATGTTTGACTCGGTTAGGAAGAAAACCTAGAAAACTATTGAAACCGGTCCTCAAATTTAGTTATGAGAACTCACGAGCAATGACAACGATATACTGTTCGCTAATTTTACAAGTATTATCCTAGTCTTTGAGCAAAGGGTTCCCACTGCTCGCAGTAGCACTTGTAAAGATAGATTTATGCCTGCTGCGCCTCATTACATAAATATAGAAGTTCTTGGGATTTCCAACGGCCTAGGCAATTAACCACCTTTGGTATTGGAGACAAGAAGCCCTGTGACGTTGTATATTGCTATTTCCAGTTTTATGGTAACTGAGGTTGATATTAGCCATTGGAGCTGCTTGGTAGGTAGACCAGCTTTTAGATGGCTCTTTGGTAGGTGTTTTCCCCTGGAATATATCCATGGTGGCTGCGTCCGTAAACCCATTTTCCTTATAAGTGAAACGGAGGAAAATGTTGTCTCCCTAATATAGGACTTGAATAAATCCATTAAACAGCGTGCCACATTATACGAAAGCACCGGAAGGCCGCAGCTGTTTGATTGTCGGCCCAACCGCATGGCAAGCGTATGTTCAGGATGGTCGCGTTATTTGTGGGTCAAACTCACATACTTTACGCAGTGATGGGTGCATTCTCGCGTTGGTTATCAGCGAATACATGCCGCCATCAGCCCCTTCTCTATGTGCTTAAAATGGAAGCGGTGACCGTATAGTGGTGTGTCTTACCAAGGCAGAAGAATCTTCTTCACCATCTTCTCGAGCGTCTTTGCCAAAACAGCTGTCAGGCAGATCGGCCGATGGTTCTCAACTTTTCTTGGGTTACCACCTTTCGGAATTTGCTTTAGGACTGAGCATTTCCAGTCGCCCGGTAATAGTCCAATGAATAGTCACCCCTTGAACAGCTCAGTTACTGAAGGCGCGGTGATGGCTGATAGGGACTTGAGAATCAGTGGGTGGATTTCATCTGGCCCAGCAGGCTTCCTCCCGTCAAGAATTGCTAGAATCTTGTGTACATCTTCAGTACTGCAACCTAGGCTGTCAATTTAAGCGGGAGCGTTACTCGACAAAGTCGTTACAGACGTATGGTCAGTTGCAAATACAGAGGCGAAGTGCGCCGCCATAGCGGACGCACCATATATACTCGAGGTTAGTTGCTAACCACCTGAGCCTTTCTAACACTGGGACTTTGGCTGCAGGCCTCAGGCGTAGCTTCACGTATGCGAAGATTCTCCTGGGAGCAGTTTTTGCGGCGGTTGCAAGCTGCTCCTCGAAGCTTCTGCGTTTTTGTTTTCGAGTTGTTGCAGCGATTTCGTTGACGTTGTACGCCTTGTAGTCCTCAGCGGAGCCAGATAACACGAATTTTTTCCACATTGTCTGCTTCGTCGTCAGACGAGTTTGCTCTACTCATTGTCTAACCAATGTGGTTTGACTAACCAAGTTTCCGAAATTTGAAGGTTACAAATCGCACACACAACCATTTCAATCTATCTTTATTGATTTTCCAACAGGTTTCAATAGACGAATTCTGTGATAAAGACCAGTCTATCTGGCTCGCTGCTCGAATGAGACCATTAAAGTCCGTCTTCCCATAGTTGAATGCTGGCTCTAGCGGGGAAGAATACGGCAGCGGTAGTTCCAAGCTGGCTATGATCATTGAGTGGTTACTCGCTCCCATAGGCTCTAAGACTTGAATGGTATACACACGCTGCTCACAACTTGTCAAAAGCAGGTATAAGCACGATACAGTCGCGAGCGCAGTAATGCGAGTCGGTTGGTTGACGTGCTGTTTGGCCTCGGCTTCAACTATAAGATCTGTAAACTTCCTCTCGATTTCGCAGTAGCCGGGGAGAAGTTTGGCCTCAGACCATTGTATTCGTGGTAAGCTGAAATCGCCCATGAGCAGGAACACCTGACGATTCGTGGTTGCGGACATGATGATGATGATGATGATGTTGATGACGATGACGATGATGATGCTGAACATGATGATGATCATGATGATGATGGTAATGTTCATGACGAGGATGATTATGATTAGTATTACTATTATAGTTATTGTTGTTATTATTATTATTATGATAATGTTGATAAGGTTGATGATGAGGATGATGTTTATCAGGAGGATGATTATAATGATGATGATGATAATGATGGCGCTGATTATGCTGAGGATGGTGCTGATGACGATGATAACGATGATGATAATGATGATGGTAGTAGCTTTCTGAGTAGCTTTGTTAGTATAAGTTAGTAATTCAGAAGCATTTGATTTGTAAATCGGCCGCCTTACTGCAGCTTCAGAATATCTGCCTCATCCAATTTGGTGCGCGGCATTTGCCTTAGTTACCACTGGACAAAGCTACACAACTTAATTCTAGTCATGTTAAATGGAGCATTACTCAAGACACTCAATAAATATTCCATTGTTTCTGCAGCTTATGAAGCTAACTGATCTAAGATGCAGTTGTAGAACTTGACGGATATATTTCTAACCTTGGTGGTAGCCCATGTACACTTAATAAGCATTGATTATCATGACACATGCATCGACAGTTACTGTTACAACTGGACGATCAGCATTTTTTCACAATGTCAGCCATTTAATCAGGGAAGGATAATTTTTTCTAAATGCTACCGCTATATATAAATATATAAATATATATGCATATATGTATATATATATATTGACGAATGTCAGCACAGACGCTTTCAGATGAACAACATAAATACTTGAGTAAAATTAAGATTTCTCCTGAATGAATGCTCTGCATTGCATTTTATAACGCGAACATATCTATTTGCATGGTCCACAAAAACTATAGCAAGTAACTAACCAGCGTTAACTGCGCTGTTGCTGCTTGATTTGCTCCATTCTTGTGTCACACTTCCGTTATTATCCAACCAAATTACTTTACCAGCAACGCTGAGGGTTTTCATCAATATTATATTCACGTAACGCCAGTTTCTTTAATTTCAGAGAAAGATGACTTATGTAGTTTGTTTTACAGTATTGTCCTTATTCTCCATTGCTGAATAACTCGCTTTTCTGAGAAATGCAGCTAACTTAATTCTAGGTCACCATCATTCAAACAGAGAGGCAACTTGCGGATTACTATCCATAAAAGGCCTCACAGGTTGTTACAAATTAGGTTGCCTATTGCATAACACTTAAACTACAAATTATAACTTCATTTACTTATAAAAGGAAATCTCTACCAGCAAAATAACCGATCAGTATGTGGGGAAATTTAAAGACTCACCAAATTATGTGCACAAATGGCAATATGCGTAATCATTTTGCCAGTTACAGTTTCTGAGCATTCAAATGCACCAGGTCCACAACTGCGCTATATATAGGTTCAAATTGCTAGCTCAACTTTTAAGAGGAGACTGAAAAAACTTTGAACGCAACATAATATTTTGTGTCGCTCTCTCATTTGGATCAGGAATGCGATATTTTTGAAACCCTAAACCAATAGCGGATTGGGCTAAGCAATGTTTAGAAGAGGACGTGTGTTCACCTGTTGCAGTTTATGTCATGAACACTTTTTTTGATATTTTTATGTGAATCCTGAGTTTAAAGAAAGTTTGCGCGCATTTTATGCTTTCAATTATTTCAGATAATTCCCTAAAACCGCTAAAAGTTTTTGGTTTTATTGCTGCTAAAGTAAAACTAAAATATTCGGTTTTATCCATATGCACGGGCGGCTATCGCTCAGGCCTTGACGGCTACATGTAAAGCCTTTTATTTTTTGGACTCTTATACACATTATATATAGGTTCTTCTTGTGGTTGAACCAGTTGTTATAGGAACGAATCAACGGAGCATAAGTGATAGAACTGCAAATCAGCTGCTGTAATCAATTGCACAAATCTGGCGCATTTTAACAGAAGTCAAACATTTTTCAATGAAGACTTACGTATTCCACAGCTTCGATCCTACAGTTGAGCTGCAGCAGTTTCTACATTAGTTATGGTCCATTCCTATTTTACCACGACCTTTTTGTTTTTGTACATATTCATTCATTTTAAAGACATATACCATAGTTTCTACACCAGTATTTTAATATATATGATTTCGCATGTTTATTTATGCCCTGTGGCAGTGACGTGGACTCCAATGGATAAAATTATGAGCGAAAGCAAACACAGCGAGCAAGGTCGATAAGGAAATAGGACATTAAGGTGCACACAATGAGTGGAATCGATCAACGGGTTATGTATGCAACAAAATAATTGCAAGCTGTAGTAGCGTTGTTCCGAATAGAGTTCGGTCTGAGAAGCAAAGCAAATATGGCTCACAACTTTTATGTTAGAGGGCGGCAATGTTCTCAAATGTCATTGTAAATTTAACAGTAACCAAGCCACGTGCAATTTAATCAGTGTTGAACAACTTGTATGTTACATTGTTTCACGGGGAACTATTTCACTCTGTCGAGCGCAAGGTTTGGCCTAGCATGTCTTTTCCTTTCCTGAGATGGCATCTGCGAAGGATACAACCGGATGGTTTTCGCTTTTACCATCAATTAACTTGCCACGCACGTTAATTGTCTACAACAGACGCATTATCCGCGGCCATATCACTAACGGACGGAACACTCCAAGCATGATGAGCCCGTCCTCTGATTTGACCTGTCGATCGGTGACCAACGCACTACTTTCAGACACAGCGTGTGGCGCAGTGCCACTTGGCGTCTTCTGGTAGGTGGCCTACGATGCACCAAACTGGTTCACATTGCCATAAGTTACGGGTGGTGTGGTTCAATCCTGGAATGCCGTTGGTTTTAAATTAATTGCGTTGACTCTGATCATGCCTTGGTTGGCTGTCGGGTTTTCATGGACCCTAAATGAATGCACAGCAAGCGTCGCCCACGATTGGCATCTGAGCAACGAATTCTGCCCTCGGTCAAGAATGCACACCAAACTGCACTGCATAACGAACCTTCCCAGCCTTCTCTTGGAGAAATGGAATCTTGACGGCATAGGATAACGGTCGTCATACACGACGCAAGAGCATCTGCTTGTTGTGCTATCAATTTTCTACGCACGAGTCACAGCATATCCAAGCCGTCGGTGAACCTGGTGGAATCCAGAAGGAAGCTCGCGGCTGGCTTTGAGCACAGTATGACCAGACGGATTGCTACGCTAAAACCGAAGCGAAGACGGCGCACTGAAACGTTAGCTTGGTGGACCAGTCAGGAATCTAGCGCAAACCCTTCAATCTGATCCACACAACTGGTCCCAGGATGCCATGCGTCAGTGAGACAAGGTGAGGCATCGCAGGTACTCTGATTCACCATGCGGTGCGCCGTATGGCTCGACGGGAGTAGCACTTGCATTATCATGTAAGCTGGCCCCTGTTCTGGAACGCTTTCAAACCATCGCAAATGATGAATAAGCGCATAGATATTGTTGATCACGTCAACTGGATATATTTTCTAAAGCAGAAGTTGCGCTTACGGAATTGAACTGTTCACTTTCTGACGCATATTTTGGTTGCTCTATTAACAAACTCCGGCTCATGATCCGTTCGCACCGCACGCGCACATATATTTTGTGCATTCGCTACATTAAATATATTGACGAAAGCCTTGTCGGATAGGTGTTCCAACAGACGGTCTACTGTTGGAAGGAAGCGAATGCAATTTGGCCGCTCTAAATCTAAGAATTAGAGCCTTATATACCTGGTAGCCCAAACAACAACCATGTAAAATGGCATGTTTTACATTGTCTTCGAAATCTGCTTTGAAATCAAATTATATCAAATGCCTTCATAATGTAAACCGAGACGAATTTTTTATTCGTATTGCAGTAATGCGTTGTTCATTTAAGCGCGGTAAATTACCACTATATCGTGCCGCGCTATTGATAAGATAACCGACAATCCACACATTATCTCAGGCTATTCTCGCACTAAATTAAATAGGTTTCTGAATTTGTCGTATTTCTTAAGCAGTTTTGCTTTGCCAAAGATCTTGTCACACCATATTTTCCACATTCTAAGGATCTTGGCTGCATCTGTGACTCTGTTCTGTGTGTCAATGCAGAATCAAGCGGAAGATCGTTGTTTCCTCTTTGGCAGACACGTGGGCCTGATTTTAAATACTATGTCTAAGAAGTACGTAAATTTTGGTGATGGGCTGAATGTATCAAATATACCCCGATTTGGAACACTCTGCGACCTAGTCAGATTGATATAATCTGTTTCACATTGTCGAAGTTGGAGTGAAAAATAAATTAGTGAACAATGCTTTCAAGCTATTCCGTTATCTGCTCCGATGCAAAATCGTACCATTTGTGATCATTGAAATCCAGTAAAACACACACGTTTTGTGATACGCTTTTATAAATAGTTGTGCGCACTATAGTTGATAATGCAAACAATTGCTGTATCATCGTTACTTTGATGGAGGTAAGCGTGATCTATAGTTGATGTAAACTGAAGAAGTGCGTGTAAAATTTAGCAATTATTAGCAATAATTTCCGGTAAATCCGCGTGGGGATAGAGTTAGACAAAATGACTATTTTGACAGTATAACTCCTGTGATTCCATTTATTATTTTCCACCTTGTAGCTGACAAAATTTAATAAGATTCGGCGCAATGTTATAACTGTTTGCATCTCTATGTGACTTAGACCACGTTCCTTGGCAAATGAATTTGATTCCACCTCCCACTTTATCGGTATCTGATATTTGGTTTTGATGGTTCGTGTGATGCACATTCACAGTGTGTTAGGGCAGGCGGTAGACTTTCGTTACGACAAAGACAGTAGCAAAACATTCCATTCTGGCTAGTGCAGTTCTTAAATTTTGTTTGTTTACCAAACAGTCTAACACATGTATTTCGTAGATCGGTACTTTTTACAAGAATCCTAGACTAATAATGAAAATACCCATAGTTGAATATAATTAACCATGACATTTGGGTAATTTTCCTAACCGAATATTTTAAGTATTGATTTGGGATGCATAATGTCAAGGTTAAGCTTTTGCCAAATAGCATTTTATGGAAACGCTTGACTGCAAATGCAAAGGTCAGATCCTCCCTTGCAGTTTAAATGTGATTTATCGCTGCTGCTATAAAAAGAAAACTGACGTGGGTTTCAAGATTCACAGTTCCGTGAGGAAAATCTTCGATGTATTGGTTTCGTATATTGTGGCATCTGGTCCCACGGCAAATTATAGCTTTTTGCCGTGGTGCGTTTCTAGGGTTCGGAACTTGACCATTACCTGATGTTATTGAAAGAATATTGGCATTTTGTGGTCCGTACAAAACCAAGGTCATCCATCAACAACTGTTTTAAAGATTTACTTAGATGGTACATAGATGGGATGCGATCACTACAGTTACTCACCACACAAATGAACGACTTAAATCCCGCCACGTTCTAATCCATCGACAAGCCTTAATTCGCCTTGATGATTCGCAAGTCGGTTTGTCGCCGTTGTACTTCAATGCTAAGAAGGATATCTAATTGTCGATAATTATTACTAACCCTTGCGTACGGTTAAACGGAACCTACTGCAACCGATTAAATGCTGGCAATTAGCAATTTGTCTCGGTACTGGTCCTGGGAAATACTATAAATTCATTACTTGTTAATAATATTTTCACAGGTATGTCGAAACTATAATGAGTGCAGTCGTATTGCGTCAAGAAATTCAATATTTACTTGGATAGTAAAACTCGTACAAGTTTCAGTTTAACTTCCTTTTATGTCAACAGGATCAGACAACACTTGTTGTAAACTATGGTATCTTAACTCGTAAAATGCATTTGCTCTTTATCCTGAAAACCGAGAAAGCTTAATGTATGAGTAATACAAAGTTCCTAACAGCGGGACAGGTTATTGTCGTTGACCAAGATTTGATCAAGCGCTTCACCTCACTTATTGCATAATAGTCAAATGTGGTGGGTTCAAATAGACACAGATTGCCACTTTTTTCCGATCGCAGCATTCAAGACTTTGTGTCGCAATCTCTAGCTATAGCTAAGGTACAATTGTTTATGAAGCTCATAACTGTAATTGCCAGATGATATATATCGAAATTAACTACCTTCGTTCCTGAGTTTAAAAGGCTTTGCTCACACGAGCAATAACCGGTTGATGAACTCAAAGAGAACGAACGGAAGTTGTTCCAAATTTGTTATCGATTGTAGGCAAGAAAAATACAAGCAATTATTAATTTAATATTGCTTATTACTATGAAAATAATCGCTTCCCGTGGCATCTGTGAAAGCAGATAAATTTGGCAGTTAAGAAAATAGATGTATGATTAATAGTAACCAGTAACAGCGGTTGTAATAATTAGGCCATTCACCCAAGACTATCAGAAGCTAGCACATGCATTCGTCCAATCACCGTTATGTGTGCGTATGATTCAAGACGAATTGATAACGATGAGAGTTTAAATCACCATTGTAGAGTGCAATTTGGAAACACCACCATTCCACACGTTAATCAGCAAGACGTGTCAATCATTTTGACTTTACACGTAGCGATTTTAAATATGGCCGAGCTTTGATATGTCCTAGATCTCCTAGATTTCTTAGATATTTAAATATTAGATAATAACTTAACAATTAATAATTAACTTAATAATTAAGCAACAGTTTTACAGGAGCCCCATAGGAAGGTGCTTTGCTAAAGTACCAAAATTGTGAAATATGGAATAAAGAATATATAGTACACTAAACGCCCTTGCAGTGTCACAACGAATACAAGTTGTCAACAACATACCGTCGAAAAATCTCTCTAACTTGCATAGAAAATGTATGTACTGTGAGAATATTTCCTGACTGTCTTCACTCCTCATCGGCATAAGCTGCATGTTTCCTGCAAATAAGTCAACAAAAACACACATTTAACGGGCAGTCAGACTACGAGACCAGAGTACGCACATCACTAGCGCCGACTGCGAGCCATATGGTTTACGTCTCGATTTAAGCAGGAGCCGGATCAATTGAACGCTGGTCCGATTTTCGAGACCGACCACTTCACCTAGCTTAATTTCTTGCACAGAGTTAAATGCATCCAGCTTAGAGCATTGCAGTAACCTACACCTGCCAAAGAAAACAAAGCTCACATGGGTAAATAATAATCAAGCATACGTAGTTGGTACCTAATATAACGCAGATTATTCAGTGCTAACATTTATGCGAAGGAGCAAGCTCGAGTTGCATTGACTGGCAATTAGCTCAGCACATCGTTCTGCACATGCTGATGCCATCCGAGATCAAAATGCTTCACAGACTACGATGATGAAATATTTGAAATTGCCACATGCACCTCAGGTCCAAGACCACCAGTTACTTGAAACTATTTTCAGACAGCCCACAATGGGATATTGTAAACTCAGGCTTTGAGAATGACGGAACACTTTTTTGACGCCAAAGATGCCAGGGATTCAAGAAAGCAGTTCTAGATTTCACAATACATTATCTTATTAAGCGTGCAAATAAGTTCTCGCTGCTGTCAAAGTAAGAGAATTAGAAAAATATATCAGGTTCCTTTCCATCAAGTGTCTAATGTTTGTTAAGTAATGCCTTGTTCTGTAAAAGCGTTTTGCAATATTAAGGCGCGATTAGCAGGCCACTTGATTGGACGAGTCTAGTATGATTTGACAGTGTCGCTTTGGTCGCCGCATAATAATTAAACAGCAGGAACATGTCTCCTGCGTTATTTAGATTCACTAGGTTTTCATCGGGCAACACCGCAACATTTACATCTGGAATTTCCTCAATGTTACACCCTAGAATATATTCCAAGAAGTTTTGAAATATATGGAATTTGGACAAATCTGACTAACGATACCTGTTGTTAGCAACCAAGCGGACAATCCAAGGTAGACTCTGACGCGGCCTATGATGCTCGAGTATTGAGCAATTATAAGTCCACAAATCTCAATACAATAATTTTGCGCAAAATTACCTGGATCGATGGACTTAATCGAACGTTTACTTGAAGTCCAGAAACCAGCTATTATCTGATTGTGCTAGGTTTTGCGCAGCACTTCACTTGCCGCCGAGTGGATATGTGGCCAACACAGTGAAGACTGATTAAAACGTGATTGGTTGTCCTTGATGTTTGATTCCGGTTGCGCAGTGAATGGACGAAGGAGACTTAGGTACAGTAATTATGTGAATAAAAGCATTGGACTGATATCACTTTTCGAATTGTGAATAAACATGTTTCCGTTAAGGAAGATTTGGTTTAGCAGGAAAGATTATTTTAGTTGCTTTATCGTTTTGCCAAGTACAATAAAATTAAGAAGTAAAGATAAAAAGAAGGGGAGCTTCAAGGGACCAGGATAAACGTTTGGTGGATTTATCCAATGAAATTGGCCTCTGCTTTTCAAAAAGTCGCAAAGCGGTCCGTGGGTAGAACATAGGATTCATGTAGGCAGATATTAGGTAAGATTTGAAATTACAATACAAAAATATTTTTGAGTCAATTCGATTAATAGAAATAAAATGCTACAACGTAATATTAGCAAGGAATATTGCTTTTCAATTTAATGCCAAATTGTTGATTTAATGTACACTCTGATATCACTGAAATATATGTAGATACACGTACCGAAAGTTGGTAGTGTAAACGCCTGAGCAATGTAAATGAATGGCCACTTAAAAAGCTTAAACACTAAGCAGTCGGTAGGCCGAACTTGCTGTCCTTATCACAACTTCCGATGTTTAACATAATCCGTTTACTTAAAATAAAATTTTGAAGAGGCAGAACACATTCAGCACGTTTTCTTGTTTGCTGTGTATGAGATATAACACTATGCAATTTGAGTGCGCGTTATGTGCTTGTTTTATTTAAGCTGGCATCGCACAGTTCAATAAACCGATTCGAATTTCCATTTAGTTTCATGGTGTCATTTGCTTCAGATTTCGAAACAACCTCACTTAGCACTTCGTTTGTTGGCTAAAGATGTTAGCAAAACGCATGCTTTCGAAACCGCATAGGTTATGCGGATGTTTTCATTATATGGATTGATAATATAGTAGTAGAATTAATAGTAGTAGCATACTTAGTAGTAGTAGTACCAGTAGTACTAGTACGGCGTCTCGCTGCCGTGCGACCAGCACCAACTGCACGCGGGCTGAATATACCGCGATGAGGCCCACCCATACGCGGATTCAAACCTGCGCTGCAATGTTAGGAGACAAGCTCGTTACCTCTAAGCTAAGTTATATGATATTACTCCTCGGCAGGTAGCGGGGATAAGTCATGTGTATTCAGTCATGCGGAAACCACTTGAAACTGGGAATTCTGGAAAAAATTAGCTATGCCTAGGAAGGAACGCCACGTTTTAGATAGTTCAAACATCAAAATTGCACACAATGTCCACCTTCACTTGCTTTTGTTCTTGCCATTCTACCAAACGTAGATGGCCGCAAATCAGACGCAAGCTATCGCGATCGTTTCATAGCCTTTCGCAACCAAAGCATGAAGTACCAGTGAACTGGTCTTTCTTCAGTAACTTCAAGATTCGATCAGATTTCAGCCAGTCATAACAGTCCAATGGACGAGATGCAACGAAGTGACATCGATCAATAGGGTTGTTCAATAAATTGCAAATATTAGTAAAGGCTGCACGCTGGTACGGTAATTGTTGCCAGCAGCGTATGAATTGGTACCGACCTGTTGATACTTGTCTCATGAATCAAGCAACTATCCTCCATAATACCAGTGCATCTTTATAGCTTAAGGGTAGTATGTTTGTGTTTCTCCCGTTTTAACTTATCCGTGTCCGGACGAATATGAATCTTCATAAAGTAGACTACTGAGGCGGTATAGGATGGTCATCGGACTTGGTTCATCAATTACTTGCTTCACACCCAATCCCTACTCGTCTAAATCTAAAGGTCTTTTGATCAGACTCTGCAGAAATGCGGCGTCGTGCCCACAAATAATTTTGTATTTGCATCTATAATTCAGGTGAGTATAATATCACAATTATGCAACGAAGCTCGTCTCACGAAACTGCTGACTATTTTTTCCAACTTTGCGTTTTCTATCTTTAAACACGGATTTGGCTATCGCAAGTATACATGTAGGTCAAAAGCACTGTTAGAAGATCCTTCAAAATCTTAACTTTTTGGTTAATAAAATCGAAAACATTTGGACGATACTTGCAGGAGTAATGCTGCTGGTCAGCTACTTATAATTCTTCTTTGCCCGTTGCACCTTCAACCGGCCATTGCGCTAATGCAGAGCGAAGGATTGTGCCCATGAAAACAACAAATACACACCATTATTAGGGGTTTTGTGAGTAGTGTAAAATTTATAGAAAGCAGAAGCCACGACTAAACTGTGCACAAATATCTGCCTAGACGGGGACTTGAAAGTTAGACGTACGGATTACCGGTCCGCTGCTCTACCAACTGAGTTACCGAGGTCTGACGATCAGATGCGCAATTGCTAATGCATGACTTCTGCTTGGTTCGCGACGTATTGCCAATAAGCTCAAAGTTCCTCTCCTGGTGTTGCGGATCGGATCACACATTCGTCACTTCCCAATGAACCGAAGTACTTGTCCTACAGATGTTCAAATGGCGATTGGAAATTTACATTATTTGTGGTTTTGTGAGTAGTGTAATTTTTGGTAGAAATTAGAAGCCACGAAAAACTGCACAATAATTCGCCTCGAGGTGGACTCGAACCATGCTTGACCAACTGAGTTACCGAAGACTGACGATCAGGTGCACAACTTTTAATACTTGTCATCTGCTTGGTCTTATGTCCAGGGTCGATTCCACGTCGAGGCAGATTATTGTGCGAAATATTATCGTGGCTTCTACTCTCTACAAAATACACACCAGTTGTGTCTCCAATAATGGAAGTACACTTTTTCAGAGAGCTATTAGCCTGTGGACAGGTGAACACGTTTGCATTAATAGATGGCTTTGTTTCGGATTTCTGTGATGACACCACGGTGATGTTGGCCATGAAACTATTTGCCCTGCTTGCCAGCTAGAGATATTACTTGACTGTAGCTAGTTTACTTTTGTCTGCAATTAGCAAAACCATCTTAACACAGTCATGCTGAGTCAAACGTATAAGTTTAAATTGGACACTGAATAAACCGATGAAGGCGATGTGAACGATCAAGATAAAATACTTCAAGTATCAGTGTCAACATGCAGTCCAACGTCTTTGCAACACCTGATATTGGCAGCTTGCTTCGTGACCAATATTAATGCCGCAGATATAAATGAGAAATATATATGTGAAAATATATCTAAATATTAGGACTACGTGTAAAACAATTTAAGTACAACAGAATAAATAAACCATTTCAACACATGACAGATAAATTTAAACTCTTTATTGAAAAAATGCTCTAGGAATTCCTGTCCTGAACCTGCCATAAATAATGTAATTTAAGAAGCAATATGAGGAGCAAACTTGCTGAAAATATAGCGCGAAAATAAGACCGGCGATCGTTACCATAGTCATTGACAACCTAGTCAAAAAACTCATCGGTTACCAGCAGGCGTTTCCCTGGTTTCGCTGTCCTTAATAAAAATATTTCGGCTCCCGTGTTAAGGACCTAGTATGATTTAGCTGGGCAATCTTTCTATAAAAAGCCGCATATCTGTTTAATTTTACTTGAAAGTGACAGAAGAGTCCTGCCGAACATGAAAGCTGTTGCCAATTGTCTCTGCAGTGGATTGTTGTATTTCCTCGATTCTATTTTAAATTGGAGGAAGTTGAAATGCTTAATTGACTCCTGGCTTCTAATTAGCGCTTACCCTGAATTTGCTTCTTTTATTTGCGGATTACTAATTTTACCACCATGCTTGGCAAGCGTTTACAAAATGCAGTTACCTACTTCAGCCTAGATAACCTGGTATTATTTTGACTTCTGGCATAAGCATGCAGCCGGTACACGTTATTATTACCTCTTTATTTTCTGTTTGTTGCTTCCTTCACTGATTGTGCTCCCATATCACACATCAACCTTACATTGTCAAAAATTTCTTTGAATCCTTATTCATCTCAATACTCACCAGTATCTATAGAATCAGAGCACTTGCTTTTAGTTGCTTTTATTTGTTTTTCGATTAGTAGTCTTCACGTTTCGAACAGGTATACAGATCGGACAGTTTGGTGGCCTAGCGTCCGTCTTAAGTTACCTCGCAATAAATGATTGTTGCTTTTAGTAGACTGGATTACAAGAATTAAGCTCTGTGGTTAATGAGTACCTAAAGACTAGCTAGCGATAGCACATAATTGAGTACTCATATTATGGTTGTGCATCACGTAAGGTCAACTTTCATCACAAACCTTACCAGTTTTCATGTGAGTCCGCGACAATTGATGTTGTCGTCTTTGTGGAAGAATTAAATTCACAGTTTGGTCGTCTGTCACCAAGCAAACGTCATCTAGTTGGCCTTCAAAATATGGAGCGATTTGCTATGATAACAGAGATAATCATCCCACATTGTTTAAATAAAACGGCTACTCCTTTCGAGCACGCATTTAGGTATTCAAACAAGGTGGCTGGTATCTGAGATTCCCATTGTCAACAAGTGCGCGGTCACAAATCAAAGATTTACAATCAGCTTCGAATAGAGTACACATGACAGAATACGAGATGACAGAAAAATCTGGTCTATTTACTACGAATCAGATCGCGATCTTCTCTGTCCTAATATCCGCATGATTTTAGTGATTCCTTAAAGTCTGATCACTGTATATTCGATACCAACAGGCTGAGTGACCCAACAGTTATATTGGTCTATCTTTACGGTGTTCCATATCCATTTGTCAAAAGTCATTGCAGCGTTTGCGGTAGGAGATCTTGAGTTTTACTCATTATTTTATAAGGTTAATGGGCTTTATCTCAAAGGTAGGATCACCCCTCGTGCTGTGAAATTTTTACCGGCGCCGAGAAATCACAGCTAATGCAAATAGCAGCTATTTGCGACTTTGATAATTCACTAAGCACAAAATTGCGTAGGCGCATGCAAAACTGGGCTAAGAATTTGTACTCTCATTTCAGCCAAATAATCCTTCCAGCAGCATATCAAAAATGCCTACTTAAGCTTCTTGGAGCGTTTTATCAGAAGCAGTTTGCATGGCTAACGTAAATCATCAGTTTCATCGAAGGAAAAGTATGAAGCATTCCGGCATATGCGGAACTTTCCGAAGCATTTGTGTATACCGGCAACACAAATTTTAACCAGGTAACTGCGCGGCTTTTTAAAAGGTAGTATGTAGTAATGTTGCCATTCTTATGGGACAAGTCAATTAGCTGTGTAATCTTCAAAATGTTGTCCGTGGTTTCTGTGCCAACCAAATAGGAAGCAATCTAATTTCCTCGCTACTAAATTGTTTACAGCTGTTTACCAACGAATGTGGTACCCACAAGTTATGCTTGCATCGTTGGCGATTTTTACTTCATTGCATCTCTTTTATCGAGGGCTTGCGGTAAGCTCTCTACAAACTTTGTCGCAAATGGCTATGTGCAGTAGGAACGCTGGAAGTCCCATTATCCGGAAGCTGTGTCGGAATTTATTTTTTCAAGAACGAGATGAGCCATATCACACAGGTTTTATCACCATTCACCGTTATTATCACGGGAATCCAGAGGAGCTTCATCAGCGCACAGATTACTAATATGGAAGCTCAAACCCCCAGTAAGTATCATAACCTCGGAAACTATTCTGTAAAGAAATAGTGCATTTAATTGAAGAGGGAAGTCGTCTTTCACAGCGTCAGGGCTAAATTTGTTGGCGTATGGGCCGCAAAGACAAATAGACACCGTTTCTCCCCACCAGACTTCGATTTTCACAGGTATGTCGAAAATATAATGAGTGCAGTCCTATTGCGTCAAGAAATTCAATATTTACTTGGATAGTAAAACTCGTACAAGTTTCAGTTTAACTTCCTTTTTTGTCAACAAGATTCGACAACACTTGTTGTAAACTATGGCATCTTAACTCGTAAAATGCATTGCTGTTTATCCTGAAAACCGAGGAAAGCTTAATGTATGATTATTACAAATTTCCTAACAGCGGGACAGGTTATTGTCGTTGACCAATCGTTGATCAAGTGCTTCACCTCGCTTATTGCATAATACTCAAATGTGGTGGGTTCGTATTGACACAGATTGCCATTTTTTCGATCGCAGCATTCAAGGCTTTGTGTCGCATCTCTAGCTATAGCTAAGGTACAATTGTTTATGAAGCTCATAACTGTACTTGCCAGATGATATGAATCGAAATTAACTACCTTCGTTCCTGAGTTTAAAAGGCTTTGCTCACATGAGCAATTAACGGCTGATGAACTCAAAGAGTACAAACGTAAGTTGTTCCAAATTTGTTATCGATTGTGGGTAAGAAAAATACAAGCAATTCTTAAGTTAACATTGCTTGCTATGAATATAATCGCTTCCCGTGGCATCTGTGAAGGCAGATAAATTTCGCAGTTAAGAAAATAGATGTATGATTAAAACTAACCAGTAATAGCGGTTGTATTAATTAGGCCATTCACCCAAGAATATCAGAAGCTAGCACATGCATTCGTCCAATCACCGTCATGTGTGCGTATGATTCAAGACGACTTGATAACGAGAAGAGTTTAAAACACCATTGTAGAGTGCAATTTGGAAACACCACCATTCCACACGTTAATCAGCAAGACGTGCCAATCATTTTGACTTTACACGTAACGATTGTAAATATAGCCGAGCTTTGATATGTCCTAGATCTCCTAGGTTTCCTAGATATTTAAATATTAGATAATAACTTAACCATTATTAATTAACTTAATAATTAAGCAACAGTTTTACTGGAGCCTCATAGGAAGGTGCGTTGCAAAGTACCAAAATTGTGAAATATGGAATAACGAATATAAAGTACACTAAACGCCCGTGCAGTGTCACAACGAATACAAGTTGTCAACAACATCACGTCGAAAAATCTCTCTAACTTGCATAGAAAATGTATGTACTGTGAGAATATTTCCTGATGTCCTTACTCCTCATCGGCATAAGCTGCATGTTTCCTGCAAATAAGTCAACAAAAACACATTTAACGGGCAGTCAGACTACGATACCAGAGTACGCAAATCACTAGCGCCGACTGCGAGCCATATGGTTCAGGTCTCGATTTAAGCAGGAGCCGGATCAATTGAACACTGGTTCGATTTTCGAGACCCACCACTTCACCTAGCTTAATTTCTTGAACAGAGTCAAATGCATCCAGCTTAGAGCATTTCAGTAACCTACATCTGCCAAAGAAAACAAAGCTCACATGGGTAAGTAATAATCAAGCATACGTGGTTGGTACCAAATATAACGCAGATTATTCAGTGCTATCATTTATGCGAAGGAACAAGCGCGAGTTGCACCGACTAGCAATTACCTCATCACATCGTTGTGCACATGTTGATGCCATCCGATATAAAATGCTTCACAGACTACGATGATGAAATATCTGAAATTGCCACAGGCACCTCAGGTCCAAGACCAGCAGTTACTTGAAAATATTTTCAGACAGCCCACAATGGGATTTTGTAAAAACAGGCTTTGAGAAAGACGGAACCCTTTTTTGACGCCAAAGATGCCTGGGATTCAAGAAAGCAGTTCTAGATTTCACAATACATTATCTTATTAAGCGTGCAAATAAGTTCTCGCTGCTGTCAAAGTAAGAGAATTGGAAAAATATATCAGGTTCCTTTCCATCAAGTGTCTAATGTTTGTCAAGTAACGCCTTGTTCTGTAAAAGCGTTTTGC
>OX104069.1:4993098-5040738 GCA_944474145.2 Dicrocoelium dendriticum | reverse complement strand
GATATATTTGTGCTTTCCTTCACTGGCACAGCAATTATCTCACGAGCATTTTACACAGGGCGGTCCATGTAATGGCTGGAGAAATGCAGCAGTAAGTTGTTAAGCTTATCAGTGAATGATAGCTAGATTTCAGACTAAGCAGCCACTCCGACAAGCCCGCAACGTAACATCAAATTCTCAATGTTACTTTACACGGCACAGCAGTCATTGTGCTTAACTATCAGACAAACTTTCTTATGTTTCCCCATTCGGCAGTGTTGCTTGGAGTTTTCCTCGGATTATGCGACAGACTGGATAGCGCTTTCTTTGGAGCAGTCTCTGAAACAGCTCCCAATTCTGCAACTTGTATTCCTATGTGGAAAAGGATGTTCAAATGCATCCACAAGTTTATCCATTTTTGGCCATTTGGCCTTAGTGGCGCTTCGGAGCACGCCAACAATCGCTCAGTGATTCTGAATCAAAAGCAGTGGAATCATTCTCAGCTGAGGCAGTGATGAGCTAACTTTAGTGATCTAACATCATAGCAGCGGAACAGCACGGATACCGTCAGCATCGGTTTTGTTCAATTAAACTACCGATTACAACTGCCAGTTGGACCAAAATGGCCGATTGTGGGACAGACAGTGGTATCATCCATCTCACGTTAACTAAAGCATTCGACCGATTAGATCACGGCGCATTTCTCCAAAAGCCACAAAGGTTCGGAATTAGAAACCCTGTTCTTGAGTAGATCGGAAGTTTCCTTATTCAACGGGGACTTCAGTTTCAAATACGAGGATAAGCTTATGGTCCTATTTACGTGGACCGCGGAGTTCCATACATTGCAGTATTAGGGCGATGCCTATTCTTGCTTTTCATCAAACACCACGTGCCTATCGTCGAGTCAAATATTCAGATTTTTTCAATGACAACAAGATATGGCAGGCGATTAATTGTCTGGAATATACAATAATTTGCAACGAGACCCTGACTTTAAATAGGTTAAGTGCTGATCTACTTCCGTTTAACGCGGCCCAGTGAAAAACTGTGTTTATGTAGGCTACAATCTCACTAACGAATATAAGGTTGGAGAAAACGTAGAAAACCATTTCACGGGGTGCGACTTTCCGGTGGTGATGCAATACGACTTCGACTGTTTAATGCAGCCCTTGAATGTGTCCAACACCGCGAACCACCATCTTGATCCCTTAAAGGGGACGTTCTGTAGGTTCCAACCGCCTTCATTCACCAAATGCTTATTGTGTATGTAAGACCCCACGTAGAGTAGGCGATTCAGGCCTGGCAAATCCGGATAACATGTGTTCTGCTTGCATTGTAGACAGCACAGCGGTGTGTACGCCAAATTGTGTACAATGGTTGTATCAAATTTACCAAATGCGACGGAAAGCCTAGGGAGTATACAGTGGAAGATATTATCGGATACGGGGCTTTTCAGAACTTGTTGAGCACCGGAAACGCTTGCCGTTTCCTACCGATAACGATAACGATAAAATCGGTGGGTCACTAGTCGAAGTTTGCCACGGACTAGAGTCCGCTTGAATTCTCCGGAACTATTTTCTCTTCGAATTGTTAGCCATAGAAAATTGCTTCGAACATGGTCATCTCGGCACTCACGCTCCTCGTTTTTAAAAAGCAGCTCGATTATACATTAAACCAACTGCCTTTGCTGAATTGACGTCTGTTCACTGAGTGCTGGCAAGACGCAGATATACATTGTGCTTACTGTCGCCTACGAAATCCAAGTAGACGGATCTCATCGTGTGGTAACTTGAATAATGTGATAAGACCGCAGATGCGCTTTTTAATTTAGTGGAACTTATTTCGGCTTCAACTGTAACGTGCTTGGATACATAGCTATCGGTGCTGGGACCGGCTCGGTAATTTCTAGTTATAATTGAATTTACGCATATGATACACACAATGTTCTCTTGTTTGTTGCTCACAATTTTGAGTAATAGCCGTTGTTATATGCCGATGCAGAACACAAAGCACTCCAAAAAATCAGGTAATTGACGAAGCTGTTCCAATGTAAATGCTCTGACCAGAATGTTGTACGCCTTTGCCACTCCCCGAGCAACATTTACAAAGCTGGAGTTCATACAATTTATGCTAGCTCCCAGGAGCCAGATCCTGGTTATTATTTGCGGCAGTCTGGGTCATAGAGTACAACCTGGCGATATGACAGGGAACAAGAACCAACAGCACCGTATTTTCTGAAGAGCATTTTGGCGGCCTAAGTAATCTTTGCATCACCGGCGGCAGCAAAGCGACTATGCCGTCACACTTTCACAAGCAAGATCTCGTTGTTTATGTAACTGTAGAATAAACAGCTACCAAACACTTAAAAGTATTTTTTTCATTTCCCAAATCAACTTAAACGGAAGCAATTTAAGTTATGGGTTTTTTTCTATTGGTACCTCTTGAGCGACGCGACCATGAACTCCCAGTTACTGAGGAAGTCACCATAACTTTTCCGCTGTCTTCTGCATCTAACCCACAACAAGCACCTGATATCACGAGCTTAATTTGGGCTCGTCATACAGCCGGCGAGAATGCCGCCAACACATTTTCTTTCTTCACTTTTACCAGCCATGAGACGCACTCCAATATAAGATGGACTCCTCCCCTTTGAGGGTTAAAAGGCAAATTCAACGCCCACGGTTCAGTGTCTCTTCTTACGTAGAGCCGAGGGATGTGAATGGCATTGGATGAACAGACGTGCTAATCGTGCATGCGTCCACTCGGGATTTTTCGATGTTCCTTAGTGGAGGTTTTTCGTGCCTTACTAGGTATTTGACCATTCGTCTTATTTTCACACCTCTACCTCGAGATACCATTTTCTGGAGTACACTGGGGTGCACCTTAAATTTACCTGGTTTGATTAACTTCGGGCAGCGTTCCATCTATATTTAGGTTCAAAACGTGTACAAATCCAATCGCTTAAATCCCATTTTGAATTCATTCGATAGATCAGACCAATAGCGTACGAACATATGCTTGCTCGTTCCAGTTCAACACTGCGTGGATCAGTTACGGTGTAAACTTCATTCGCCCCGCAGTAAACCCCACCTTATATCTAAGCAAATTTGCCTTGCGATCAATAGTCTAAACCACGTAGATCAGTTAATCAGACCACCGTGGTTCTGCAACAAGGCAGCAATCTGCCGGCACGATAGCGAATGCTTAGAGAAAGCGCATAACCAGCAGGTATGACATTTAACAAAACCCACTGACGTCACTGGACGTATTTACGCCCCCAGCACAATAAGCTAACGTGTGTAGCCTAGTCATCAACTTGACCGACGACGTTTGGATTCAGATGTTAGTAAAAATGGTCCCATTTAGCGGCACATGCAGAGAACCGAAATGCACCTGTTTGGTCAGGTCTAATCTGATCTGCTGAAACTATGGCGCAAATCAGGTAGTATTAAAGAGGGTTTGTCAGGTATCCGTAAATATACTATTTGCTAATTGAGTAGCTGTGCGTAATGTGGAGTGTAAAAATTGAACGGAACTAATAAGCAGATGGTGAGTCTCAGTTTTGTGGCACAGAAATGGGGAAAACGATCGGTGTTGTAGCAATCCGTCTGTACTCCGTCCACAGGCCAAGGAGTAACGTCAGTCTTGCAAAACATCCCACAAAATCTTTGCCACTTGGACGCATTCGAACCCTTTATGCTGGTAAGTCACAATAGACGTGAATGCCAGAGGCAATACGGTTCCGAAAACAAGCGGATAACGTACACATCGGTCGCCTCGATAAAACCCCGGAAGCGACACACGTCTATCAATCTTCCGTACCGAGCACACATGTGACAATGCAGATTTCCCCGTCAAATATACTGGAGTTCTCTAATCTCCCCAATAATAATAATTCTTAAACTGACAATCACCAGACAAAAGAACGCTGCGTTATTCTCATGTAGTCTAAGGTTCTGGATTTCATATCGGTCACCATAAAAGGCAACTTGTTAGACGATCTAAACCAGTAAGGTTCCATCTACGACGCGACTGACATTCGGGTTAAGCACACTATGCTGAGAAGTGCAGTGCGTCACCCGAACTCCGTGCGCTATGGTGAAAAATGAATTTATCGCGTAACGCTAAATTCAGCAAAATAAGACAGAGGATTTCTACTTTCAACAGTTCTCCTTCGCAACTCACGAAGTGAAATGCGCACATCACACCTAACTTCGTGGAAAGGTCGCCAAAATATGCTGGTAACCAAGGTGCCGTTTCTAATGGCAACAACATGGAAACCATATATGTGCATGATATTCCAGAGCACCTGCATTTGCCTGATTGCGAGAACATTGATTCTAAAACGGTGAGGCATTCATCCTGGACAATGTTTCTGCTACATCATTGTTAACAGTTCCGTCATCACCAAACTAGAAGTATTACGGTCTAAGATTAATGAAAGTAGTATTCCACCCCGAGGGAATGGCACAAATGCCATGGGATAACTGGTCATAGTTTTTTGTCAGGCTGTCAATCTAATTCCGACTAAAGACAGTAGGCACACGACAAGAGTGACAAGCAATTCGATCCAACTTTCAACCGCAGCAGATTCTTTGTCTGCACAGTCCTGGGGAGAGATGGACAAAACAGCATCCAAGGCACAATAAAGGACAGCGAGAAAAAAGAATGAAACTTCTGACCCGGAACACTCTACAACGCCACGCAGCTTGACTTGATTTCGTACACAGGAAACCAATCACAAATGATTAAATGATGCCCGCTTAACAGTCGGAGCAAAAACAAACAAAAGTTTGACATCCATCAAAGCAATCCTAACAGCCAAACACTATGTTTCGGTACACTTTACTATAAGGTTTTGATAGTTATATGCTCGAACGTGGAGTATGTCACGCCACACAACAGGAGAACCTCATCCTTATTACAGAGAGCTAGTTAAACTTTGAGACAAGCTATTCTGAAATCAATTTTCCCGATCTGTCGCTCCTTCGTAACGCTAGCACTGGAAGGAGTTGTGTTGTAGTTCTTTAGTATAATGCAAACATTCAATGTGAATGTATCGATCGCCACGAAATCCCCGCCCATCATTCGCTTTCGTGTCGGCCATCATTGAGGAACCAGGACACGTGTCTTCTAGCCGTAATTTACCGCCCACCAAACCTTTAGTCTTTAGTGGACTGTAAGCAGAACCACGTATTACTGGTTGCTTTGAACAAGTCCTACAGCACATTCTTATTGCTGGTGAGTTTAATTCACACGACAAGGAGACGCCAGCAACCGATGGTGCGCGGTTTAAAACCTACGTCCATCAGCTACTTTCCAACCACCCTCTGCACAATTATGTAACCTCTCCCTCCAGATTTCGAACTGCTAACATGCCATCGATAATTAACCATGCGCTCACAATCGAAGAAATCGTGATCAACGGCATAATTACAAGCAGGTCAGTGGATCGCAGTGAACAAATAACCCTACAGTTTGACTAGATATGCTAAGTGGGATATTGCGAAAACGACCATCATGTAGCATATACTGTAACGCCGCACAATATGTTATATATATGTGTTACGGATGCATCCTAAATCCTTTTATCCGAATGCTCCAGACGTCGCATGGAAAGCGTTCACGAAGACGATTAGCCTACTGGCGTCGCAGATATCAAAACGAAAGTTCTTCCATCATAAAACCAAAGACAAGTCATTTCTGTAGAGCAGAACACGTAAATGTATGCCCTTTGGAGAGTTAGTATGGCGAGCTCCCAAGCACTGCCCATATGCCAACACCTGGACGGCATGCATGCCCATGGTAAATGGTGTGAAATTTATCTGCGAAGAAAATATGGCACAGCAGCAGGTATTAATGAAACGATTATGCACGAACCGCATACTTCAAATAAAGCTCATTTGCTTTCGTTAGGGAAATTGCAGAATCTCAGCACTGGTCATTGTTAATTGGTGTACAATGTCAGTACCAGAAGCAGCAGATCTGCGGCTTCACTGCACCTGGACATCTCAGCAAGTAAAAAGCCCACATATTCTCCACGTAACTACTGCTTTATAGTCAATATTACCCAATATCACTACCACCGCACAAGCTGCGTTATAAAAGTTTGTACCCCTGCGTAACGTTAGACCACCTGGAATCGACAATCTTAAACCGAAGGCTCTGCTGATCATAGCTAGTAATCTAGCAGAACCCCTGGCCGTTTTCTATTGACGATGTCTAGAGGCGAACCGAATTCTTTCAGTATGTATGTAAGGGATCACCATTCCTATTCATAATGGAAGCAGCCACAGTGACACTATTAATTACCGCTACTTTCTGTACTCTCCAAACTTATGAAAGTAGTCATCGCAGAAACGTTGATGCAGTTTCAGGACAACTACAAATTAATAGCTTTAGAGTAACATGGCTTCCGTTAACAGTAACCATGTAATTCTAACCTACTAATTGCACGCAATAGTTGGACTGAAGCGGTTGATGATGGAGGAGGATTTGATGTCACCTAGTTGGACTAACGAACAACATTTGGTCAATTAGCTCAGCCAATTATCCTTCACAAGATCCGGAACTATGGCACTTGTGACCCAATCCTGAGCTAGAAATGCAATTTACTATGCGAATGTTGGCTGGAGCTGAGAGCATAGGAAACTGTCAAAGGCAATTGATGTAGTATTGTGTTCAAGATGGGAGGGTGCTTGGGCCTAGTCTACAAACGACCTAGGGAGACAATAGATTTTTTGAGTTCCTATTTTTACAGTTGATATCAAGACATGGCAAACGTACAGAGAACCGGACGACCACGAACGGATCTATTGCCGTCATAACGGGTCAGTTCCTACCTACTCACCATTCGACGTAGACAAATGTCGCTTTGCTCAATTACACTATAGACCTGACTACGAGTAGTTGTTTAGGACACATAGATTACAAGCCAGCTCCCAGAAACTAGACCTTGATGGGTTTGTACAGTGCAAACTAAACTGGACAAACCAAGCTGGTAACTGCGTATTGACGCAACCGGCATGTCATACTGCGTAGGGCATTAGGAATGATGGACCCATCCATCTTCCCAACGATGCGCAAATCCTGGATGAGCTTTCACGTTGAATACGACGCCCAAGCTTGGCAACCTTATTTGAAGCGTGACCTAGAGGCGTTAGAGGCGACAATAGGCAGAGCAAAAAAGAAAAGAAGTGGCCTAGAAATTCACACTTACCGTGGGAGACTGAAGTTATTGAGGATATTCAATGGATACTACAGAATGTTAGAAGGCGATGTCATATTAGCGAACCAAATATTGATTGACCACAAGCTCGTATGTCAACATTTGCTGAAAATTTGCCACAACACCAAGCTCAGAGGTAATTCTTTACAATTGCGTAAATTATGTAGCCATTCAGCTTGTCGATAGAATTACTTTTCCCTTGAGGTTTGTCAACGCCACAACACACTCAGTCTCATTTGCATCCAAAACCACGTAAGAAATGTTGAAATGCGATTATATGTTGTTGTAAGCTTCCAGGACTCCCCTAACTAAACTGCGCCATTGTGGATTACGTTTATTACGCCGTACTGCAAGATTAATATGCCATATGGACAAAAGAATGCGGTGCATGAATGAGCGAACAAAAGTTCTTTTTCCCAACCTTTGCTTCAACATACACCGCATCATATGAGTTCTTGTATGCTAACCTTAACCTTACTTAACAACGCATCTATCCCAGTAGACGCACGGTAGATGACTCAAATATACTTTGATTACAATGTAATCAAGCCAACCATCCTTTTTATTCGAAACTAAGCATTGTTCATTTTATAAGAGCTTTGAAGATCTTTTACGGCTAAAATCTCACTATTGTTATGGGTATAAAGGCGCATTCTTGAGGTGAGACATTTGTCAGCCCGAGCCAGTTGCACTGTTTCTGTCGACGCGGCAAAAGAATTTGACGCCGCCTACCTTACTATCGCGAGAACGGATGCGTCAGCGATCACTAACCGGCCAATACTTTTAAACCGATGAGCCAAAAACCTTCATTCACAGTTCAACTGCCTGGTGCCATTAATCCATGCGTGTACTATACTCAGTTGCCTTCCGCAGGATGTACCCAACGAAGCGGACTTTTGCCTCAAAATTCGATATTTGAAGCGATTGCAGGCAAGTGGCTGAGATGTACTTCATTCCAAGCTGTGCAAGTATTATGATTCAGTAAACAACATCCAACTGAGCTCATTAATCTCCAGTATGTGAAATATCGTCCTGGGATCAATCGGCGAACGCCCAGACCTCAAGGAAAGGCACTCACCCTTTATACATTAAGCATTATGGAAGTAGTCCACTTGCGGTTGGGTCCAAGGCATTGGTATCTGCTATGCCACGCAAAATATCCCCAATACGTGAATCGCCGTGCGATGAAAAGCGAGTTAATTTCCGTCCTAACCGTCCTTGGATAGATCAAATTGGCACGCCCCTCCAGCATCTCGAACGCCATCAACATCATCAAAGGCTTACTACTGGCCGACCTACATAATATCGCTACTTGCTAAATAACGGAGTTTCAGAGAAACTGACTGCTACCCTACTGCACTACGCGTTTAAACCTTCGTTAGTGTAAGGGTCATTTGCAATTATTTCTCATTCTTCGTTGTCATTGACGGTGTGAGATGAAGCAGCAATTTGTTCCCATCCCTTCACAATTTTGTAAGTAAAAAGGTCATTCTGAGAGCTCTAGAAGGCATACAGAATTTCGGATTAGAACATCTGTTAGACGTGTAATCATACAACTTAGCTAATGCTGATGATAGAGGCTTGCTTACTAATGACTCCTGGAGTGTTTGGCACATACTACAAGTTTGACGGTTGAAGCACCTATGCGTCTTATACGTTCCTATCCATCAAAGTGTGTAGTGTTGTTCTAGGATTGACTCATAGTCATTACTTATTACTCTTATGGATGCACAACTCGAACATGTAGAAACATTTGTCCATCCAGAGATTTATATCTGCTAGTGGCGCAACGGAAAAGAAGGAAACTCTTCACATCGCCGAAGCCCGGTCTGCTTTTGTAAAATAGACGCAATTGAGTTGTTATGACATGGTCCCATCTCGGTATAGTGTCCGGTCTATAACACCTCGGTTCACTGGATGATGTACGGAAACAAGCACTGGTTAATTCGCCTGGACGATATGTAATGATTCTCTGTCTTCTACAAAGGTTGTTTCGGGAGGATAGCCTCTGTGTGGTGACAAATCTAAATTCACAGTTATGAAGTTTGTCTTCACCTCCTAAAGAATGCGACTATTTCATGCAACAATCTTATTTTGTTGCCGTACCTTTACGTAAATCACTCACAAGTTTTCCACACCACCCTCTATCCGTGGTTTGGGAAGTTCGCAACAGCGTGGTGGTCGAAAATTTACTTGATGATAGCACGTGAAGTTACTGAAGAAACATCCGGCTTCCGTCGAATTGTGCGTCTTCATGTCTGAAGTTCCGAAGGATGGAATACCGATGACTCGAAACAGAATAAAATGTGATTCGCGATGGAAATCAAATGAAGACCTGTATAATTATTTACCTAAATTAACATAGGTAATGCTGTGCAGCAAAATAAGAGAATTGACGCACGAAAAGCAGACGAAGCATTTGTTTGTCTTTTTGACCCAAACCGTGCTTCCATTTAGGGTTCCATGCTTGCTGAAATCTCTATGTTTCTTCTATTGGCTACACGCTATAGCCATCCTTAAGCTAGATCTCATACATCTGGATAAAATGATAACACTTTACTTGATGTTTTCCTTTCTGATGGTGTGCTGCATATTCCTGGTCATTGCTGCGTGAGTATTTTCCTTCCACCTCCATAGAGCCACTTGACCCTGCTTTCCCTCACTTTGTATAAACTAAATTCTGTGCATATCATGAGCAGACAAAAGTTGACTGACCTTATGCACACACGTTTTCGCACACAGTACAGATAAGCACGTTTATGCTTTTATGTGAAAACCATCAAGATTTGCTCAGAATGCATTTAATTATTTTTATATTTCATTTTTATCCTTACCGTATCACGTACATTGTTACGAACTTGTGTTTAACATATAGTCAAACATTGTTCATTGTTCTTTTCTGATGCACGAACTTATGTGACAACAAGGGATGTGCCCAATCGACTAAGGGGGTTGTGCTTAATGTCTCTACTTTTAGTCCCATTCTGTACCTCAGAAAATTCAATAGCATACTCACTTTTGATTGAATGAACAAAAAACGCACTTACGTCTCGCACTATTAGTTACGTACTCGCTTAAACCCTTTACTATACGTCCGTTGCGCTTACTGCTCTCTCCCTGCTCTTGTTAATTTTCGGTTGTCAGCCTATCCGCGCCATTAATCTAAGGCTACCGGGCGATGACAATATAATGACAATGATAACATTGTTTACACTTACGTTCGGATTGGGCCTGAACTTCCTTCTTTGCTCTCGTAGGTGACGTGGTCAAGACGATATTTTATCGGTCGCTCTTGGTGTAATGGATCAGGAGAGAACATTACCAAGTTTGCCCAAATTTTACATCACATTAGCTCCTTACCAAAGCAGCAAGGCATGTTTCGCCTCAAAGTTATCTGATTAACAAGCACGAAGTGTGTATTCGACCACGCGGCGTGAGATGTGCCTATCCATTAAGGAAGTGGATTTATGCAAGGCGGCTGATAATTTCCACTTGATCTGGAATTAAAAAGTTGGATACGTTATCACTTCCGCTTCTACTCGAATTGGTTAATACAAGAAATACTTCTCCGTTTTTTCACGCAACATCATCCTTGCACCCATACAGAAAACACAGAGCAACACTTTGAAATAGGAAACTGTCCAGATCAGGGGTATCCAAAGTCCAACCCGCGGACCCAATGCAGCCCGCGTTAACCTTCCAACTGGCTCGCGGCCACATTATTTAATAATAAATTCAAGTTTTGATTTTTACCCTACAGACGATATGAGATAGTTTTAAAATATTGATGACATGATGAGTAAAATATGTTACGGCGTCCACTGCTGGCAAAAGTCAATGTATCGGAAACTTGATTGAGTGGAACATTCATCTGGAACTTGCAAAAGTTTGGCACTCTGTTTTGTGTTTTCGAGCATTCAACCGACCCCCCATAATGCTTGCGAGGACCGTTCGAACACCGAATTAGATTCTTAAAATACCCGGATATTATTATCACTATCATACCCTCATACTTTACAATTCTCGGTACGCTCACACATTTGTCCAGTGGTTTAGGTTCATTCCCTCACTCACGATATGTGAAGACATTTAGTTTGGTCACATCGGTAACAAGCACTCGATGCACTAGATATGATGCCGTTATTGTCCTAGAGTTGCAGCATAACTATCTATATATTTGAGTGATACTCAACTCATCAAGCTGTCCAATCTGTTTATTTCTATGTGTGTCTGCGGTTAACTCAGTACTCAGGTATCGGACCGTCAGTTATTGGCCAGTGCCCTAGCTAAAACTTTCATAGGTCTAACGTGTTTAGAAGTGCCATCCGGCTGTCAGGCTTGAACAGCAATTTACTACCCATTGTGCAATCGTGATTTTTATGTTCACGGTAATATACCGCGACCTGGACTTTTGAGATTTGCCCAATCTTGCTTAACGCTATACCTTTTACTACTACCGTAATTACTGCGATGAAACCTTGTTTTATTTTTGGGATCATCGGGTTCGCGTTATTCAACAATCTGTGTTGCAGCATTGCTTTTTTAACCGGCTAGGCAGAGTCAAACGAGGCCTGTTATAAAAAGGGATTTAAAGAACTGAAAAACCAAAATTTTAGGTTCGTTAAATTTTCTGTGTATCCCTAGCTAAAGCTAGCCGGTTCTGAGAATGAGATTTTAATTGATAGGTTATTTTAATCTCTAAATTATCACTGTGATAACATGTACTGGAAGATACTTCCTTAGACACAACAGGTTCAACCTGCTTGTTATTTAATTCCACAAAAACCAGCATGGCTATGCTCTACTAACACAGCTGCTAAGATAAAGGGTTTTGAACTTAACTGTAAGAAATAATAGTGAATTCATTAGCTTTGTATTTAAAAGATTGTCATTCCTCTTCTAGAACGGAGCATGTGACTAAAAATGCAAATTTAATGATGAATGGCCTCGCTTACAATAAAAGTGGAACTTGGATTATTTTTCAATGTACGACCAAACAAGTGTATGTACTTGAATTGTTTGGAGAATCGGACTGTTTTTACTTAATCCAACCTAAAGCGGCTCTATCAAACAAAGCATACTATGACAATTTGACTACAATTGAAGGAGTTGAGAAATTGAAGCATCTGTAAGTAGAAATATCTTCGCAGCAAAAGTTGTTTGCAAAATTTGGCCATGGAAATGGAAATGCGACAAAGTTATGAGGTGGTAAGATCAGCGGTGAAAAGCTGCAAACCAATTGCTGTAGGCAAATTTTCAAAGAATGTATAATAAAAAGTATGAAAAATATCTCTTCTGAAGAACGAGAATGCAAAGATTTGTCTGGAAAGCAACACTATGGTTGCAGAATTGGATGTTTCCTTTTGATATTACGAGACAAATCGAAGCGAAATGAGCACAATTTAACTTTTTCGTTAGTCTGTGATGAAAACACTGACGTATATGACATTGCCCAGTTTCACATTTTGTTGGAAAGTGATGGTTGCACCTGTGTGAGTGTAGAATTACTTGAGTTGCAGAATTTTAATTACCAAACAATAGGAATATTTTTATTTGATTCTGTTCGCAGTCACTAAGATTAAACTTTAATGTAATATCTTCTCTGGAATAATTACGCCTCAGGTATGACTGGCCAGCACAGTGAAGTAGCAACACATTTATATAACAAAGTCAGGTAACAGGTTAAAACAATTAAAAACCACTGCATCATTCCCAAAAAGGTTAGTTGTGTTAAACATCTCGGTATTAATTATGTTATGAAGCAATTCATAAAATCTCTCAAGTAGCTATGCCCTAAAGTCTTGCTTCATCAGGTATTTCAGCAGTTGCCACTTGAGATCCAGCAGGAAAAGCAAGAGGTGGTGTGCAACAATTATGTAAACGAGCTCAGTCGAGATACTGCAATGCATCGATTCCATTATCTAAGAAAAGAAATTTCAAAATTCACAGAATATAAGCAATAAACGATGCCACAATTAGCCAATCTGTTTGGCCGACTGATTTTGGCATTTTTTTGAAATTACGCGGCGCCAGAACATTTTGAACAATAAGCTTCAGGGTCAAAATGCAGGGTTATGCCAAATGTATTCCCATATCAAAGTTTTATGAATCAGCTGCAACTTTTCCAAAGGCAACTGTCTAGAACGCAGCCTAATACCACACCGTTCTTATCACTACAGGACATTAAAACAAGCTTTCTATAAAGAAACTTTAATGCACAAATGCAGAAGTGTGTCGCAGATATTGTTTCCCTGAGTATTGTGTTTCATAGGGGCTTTCAGGAATTTGCATACATTGAAAAGGGGATCGGAGTGCAGCTTTCTCTTTTGATCTTGTATTTGCTCCAGGCCACCTGCAAACGGTGCCCACTGAGTTGCGAAATGAGGTTGAGTATTATAGACAACACAAACAGCAATCTGTCCTCAAGGTCAAGGCCACAGCCTCCGATTTGACATATATCGCTCCGCACCCAAGCTAGTTTGTTCAAGTTTATTGTGTCATTTATTGATAGTTGTTATCACAAATTATATAATGTACTATAGTTTTTGATTTTGAATTATCCAATGATATATTTCGACCATTTCTGCCTTAAGTTTCTCGTTCTTGTCTGCCTAGCGTTTCGCGGATCATGGTGGTAACTTGATCGTATCCTGTCAAGACCATTTTCTCTCGTTCTTTTCATTGTTATAGCAGTTTGGTCCTCTATTTTGCATAGTTCAGTCTAGTAAGTCATTTAGCGTTTTACGACATAACTACCTGTAATAATTTATCATACCTTCTGTAAATGCCGATTACCCTGATTTTCTCGGATGCGACCGGTACTTATTTTTGAAATGACGAAGTAGTCTCATTGTGGAATTTGCTGCAAAGTCGTTGGACATCGAGCAAATACGACTACGTGCAGCCTATGCATTGTAAAGCTTTATGTTTCGTGCGTTGGTCTGACTCTAGACCAATTTCGTGTAATTCAGGGCATTCAGAACGAATTTTTGGAGACTTTTTATACAGTGCCAAGCTAAACTTGGGCAGAATAGCACCAACACGTCTAACAAGCGGATCAGTACAACGAAGTGCTCTAAAATGCCCAGATCGCCTTGTGCTATACCACAGTTTGGAAGTAGCCAGAGCGTAGTACAACGTCGCGTCCATCCGGGAAGCAAGGTACTAAAGATCCTTCAGGCTCTCCCTCAAGGCCTACAATGTGTTCTGTTGACAGTAAAGCTCAAAGTCACAATAAGCAAATTGAGGATAACGAATGGAAAGTGCAAACACCGAAGAAACCAAGATCAAAATCTACCGACTTGAGGGGGCGTAGCCTCATGGTCTTTCACGCACCTGAATCAGGTGATTCCAATCCTCAGGTGCACTATGAACGTGACGTCGAGTATTTGCAAGCATTGATCGATAGACTACTCGATGTAAATGAGGGCGGGCTCAAAGTACAGCAGATCGCCCGTCTAGGGAAGAGAATGGAGGGCAAAAGTCGGTCCATGATATTGACATTTGTCGAAGAAGCAAGTCCCAAGTTACTATCGTCCCGTCTTAATAGGCTGAAGGGCCTAAAGATCCACGTGCGCGCTGACTTAGACTCGGCAGGCAGGGAGAAACTCAAGTCTGCTATGATTGAACTAAAGCGACGCTCAGAGGATGGAGAACCAAATCTCCGTATTATAAATTTTTGGGCAGTTGCCGGGATTCCTTCACGAATCAGGATCAACAGTTTTCTAATGATTCAGGGGCGCCCAGCGGTTCCTATCGCGGTCTGCGCGTAGCCTTTACTAACGTATGCAGTCTGATAAACAAGCGCGATGCGCTGTACGACTTTGTAAGCGCTCAGCGACCAGACGTATTAGGCCTTGCTGAGACATGTTTAAACTCCTAGGTAACGGCCGAAGAAGTGGAAATCACCGGCTGCTCATGCTTCCGCTGTGGTAGACCATCAAATGATCGAGGTGGCGTTCTACTTTTCATAAAGTCTTCCTTGTGAGGGAGACTAGTGAGCGCCTACCAAAGCGCTGATGGTTTATGTGAGCAGTTATGGTGTTCGATTCACCTCAGACGCTGCGAGTTGCTCGTGGGTGTGGTATATCGCAGTCCACTAAGCCGCAGTTTGGACTGGTTGCCGCATGTCCACAACCACATGAGTCGGCAGATCTTCCTAATCGTGGGCGATTTCAACTTGACCCGAATACAGTGGCATGAAGCTGAATTTCTCCCCGGCCACTGTGAAGTCAAGACGAAGTTTACGGTGTTGCTATTTGAAACTGGGGCCACACAGCAAATCAACCAACCGACACGTATTATTGCGCACGTGACTCCTTCGTGCTTAGACCTGCTTTTGACTAGCTGTGAGCAGCGTGTGTATAACATTCAAGTCTTAGAGCCTCTGGGAGCGAGCGACCACTCGCTGATCATGGGCAACTTAAAACTACCGCTGCCGTATTCTCCCCCACTAAAGTCAGACTACAATTATTGGAAGGCGGATTTTAATAGCCTCATTCGAGCAGCAAGCCAGATAGACTGGTCTTTAACCCAGGATTCATCTACTGAAACTGGTTGGACTATCATTAAAGAGGGAGTAAAATCGTTGTGCGCCTGATTTGTACCCTCAAATTTCGGAAAGTAAGGCTAGTCAAACCAAATTGGTTTGAAAGATTACAACAAACTGGCCAGACGGCGACGCAAACTATGGAACAAATTCGTATTATTTGGCTCTGATGAGGACTGCAATGCGTACAAGGTACAGCGAAATCGCTGCAACAACGCGAAAACAAGCAAACGCAGAAGCTTCGAAGAGGAGCTTGCAACCGCCGCAAAAACTGCTCCCAAGAGGTTCTTCGCATATGTGAAGCGCCGCCTGGGCCTGTAGCTAATAGCCCAGTGTTAGAAGGCTAAGAAGCACAGCTCCTAACTTTGAGTACAGATCATGCGTCCACATTGGCGGCGCACTTCGCCTCCTTATTTGCAAGTGACAAGGTGTATGTAACGAGTACCGCTCCAGCCGAACTTATCAGCCTGGACTGCAATATTGAGGATGTACACAAGCTTCTAGCAAACATTGACGGGACGAAGCCTGCTGGGCCAGATGGTTTATATCCACTGATCCTTAAGTCCCTATCGGCCATCATCGCGCCTTCTGTAACCAAACTGTTTAACAGGTCACTATCCATTGGACTGTTACCGGACGACTGGAAATGCTCAGTCGTAAAGCCCATACCGAAAGGTGGTAACCCAAGCATAGTGCATAAATACTGCCCGATCTGCCTGACTGCTTTTTTATCAAAGACGTTTGAGAAGATCATGAATAAGAGCCTTCTGCAACTTCTCGAGTCGAAAAACCTGTTGACCTCCGCACAGCATGGTTTCATGAAATGTCGCTCGTGCATCACCAACCTGCTGTTGACGAGGCACGAATGGTTAAAAGCGCTGAACCAAGGCCAATTGGTCGACGTCATTTACATTGTCTTTAGTAAGGCGTTTGACAAGGTTGTCCATGCAGTGCTCCTTGACAGGCTGAGTATGTGGTGTGTTGGTGGTTCTCTGCACAAATGGATCCGAAATTTCCTTGTTGATGGAAAGTGGAGGGTCCAGGTTGACAACCATCTAACTGACTGGTATCCATCGAGCACCGGCGTGCCCCAAGGCACTCTACTGGGGCCGATATTGTTTCTGATCCATGTAAAAGATTGGCCTCAGCTACTCCAATCACCGTGTGCCTTGTTCGGAAATGACTTGATGGTGTGGAAATTTATCCGCACACTCAATAATTGTGGTTTACTTCAGCAGGACCTCGACCGCCTCTCGACATGGTCTGCAGAGGTTAACTTCCGATCAACCCTGCCAAGTCGCAATTTATGGGGTTGAGTAAGTGTGCGCGCAGCCGGAATTACCCAGTGGATGGGTAAACGTTGCATCCCGCGCCTTTCGTGCGCGACCTCGGCGTGCTCTCCCGCTGCGACTTAAAGTACATTGACAAATGAATAGGGTGTACCTAAACAGCCTACAGATGCATTGGGCCCTCAGGCCCAGCTTCAGCAATTGGTTTGAAGAGATTGCTACTCGGCTATTTGTCTCGATAACACGACCTATGCTAGAGTACGGCTCTCCCGCGTATTGTCCCATCACCCTGAGCGAGGTAGGAAAGTTTGTGCGAGCGCAGCATGTAGCCACCAGGCTGATTCCCATTCGAAGACCGATGTAAAAAATAGGGCTGTACACCTTAACTTATCGTCGGCTGAGGGTTGACCTCATCATGACGCACCGGATATTACATCTGAGTGTTTATCCGAAGTTGCGACAACTGCTTCATCTGCGCACACCAAGCTGCACTCGAGGGCACCTGTATAAACTTATCGTAACGAAGTTGAAGGGAATCGCTCACTAACACGGTTTCGAACGCAGAGTGATGAATGTCTGGAACGACCTGCTGGGGCGTATAGTAGAGGCAAACTCAGTGCCCGAATTTAAGAAGCTCCTAGACAGACACATTGTAGAGGCAAAATATAGAGAGCGGAACGATAGATAAAGAGTAAATGTCCAAGAGCGACGAACGATGCAGCTACACTGAGAAAGCTCTACTCGCTGCTTCGAACCAGTATTCAGTATTCAGTATTTTAACCGTCAGCTAGATAAAGACAAGTACCAAGACATTAGAAGATTTGCTAAGAAAAATGCACAGCTTGTTTGGCTCAACATACTTTTGTGAGCAGGCAAGAAATGTGCGAGGTCAGGGTTATGTGACCTTCGTCTACGTGGTACAATGCAAGTCAAAACCAGTGACATTGAGCCTTACCTGACCAGTATACTTCAGCCAAGGACCCAGTCTCATATTTCACATTTAAAATGCAATACCAACTTACAACATATGTCATTTTTCCTTATTATCTTTACGTCAGACTGATTATTGCATGCCACCACGTTACCACAAAATATGGCCCCCTTGCGAAAGCTTTTGATATAACCAGTCTAGATAATCTATTTGTTAGTGAGAATTATTGATATAAATTGTCACCCTTCAGATAAGCTAAGATAAACGTGTAAATAATTACAGATCTTCGTAAACCGCTGATCCTTTTAAAAATGCCAGCTCGGTATTATACCATGTATAAGTAGTAGAATTTTGGACAATTTGGACACTGTCCTTAGTGGGGATCGGCTCATACAAATGGTGTCCGCAATTTGAAAAATATCACGTGCGAAGTACGCGCAGGGATCCACTGCACATCTATGCCCCTATCTTGCTTTAGCCCTACTCGCTAGTGACAGACGACATCCTAAGCGGGGATTTGAAGATTCCATATGTAAACATGCAATAGTTTTGTGTCAAAAATTCGTAGTATATGGCATAGCTGACTTCCGCGACGGAAGGCAGTAAAAGAAACTTTCAATTTAAAGCCAGCATCATATGCACTGCGTTCCTGTCCAGGCATTTTTTCACACTTCCACGACTTTGGATTACCGCAAAAAAGGTGGGCACATTCACTCTCGGCTGGATCGTGTGACGTCGAGTTAGCGCTATTTTGGTTAGCGAATCCCAGCGCTCCTTCAATATGCTATGCCAGTCAACCTGGTGCGTTAAAAGTACAAATTTATCTTACATCGCTGATCGGGAATTTCCCTCTCAAAGGTACATTACTTCGAATCCGATGCATGAGGCGCCCGAGTATGCGAGGCACCGTTTCACCTCACCTCTATTGTCTGCTGCCTTACCAGTTTCCTGTGGATTTATATGTAATCAATTCCCTGTACAGTGCGGTTAAAATATTTACAATGACAGCTCTAAGCCATATCAATTGCGATCCTAACAAATTAGGTCGTCAGAATTGGCCGATAGTTGAGCAGGTGTCGCTTGAACACACAAGTGAAAGCAGGCAGTGAAGAGGTTCAAATAGTGATGAACAATTTCGTTTCTCTTTTTGCTGCTTTTGGGGGTGAGCTAATATGCGGAGTTTCGAAGTTGGAAAATTGACATTGCAGTCATAATGTCGGCTTATATACGGATCGGTTATGCACGAGAAGGTAAAGGTTTTCTCATCCAGTACTTTCATCCAGGATTCTAACATATATTTCACTGATGGCATCGCACCATGACTTCTACCCGGTGAGTTGCGGGTCACATTTTGCACATTTATATGCAATTGTGGTTTGTTCCATATATTTAAGTTGTCTCTGAAACAAAGTTGTCAGAAGTTGAGACATTTACTCCTCTAGAGGACGTCTTAGCATCAAAACATCCACTTGTTTTGCCAACTGCTCTTCACACTCACTTACTTCAACCTGATGAGTTGTGCGCCACTCTACTCCCTGCTGAGAATCATCCCCTCTCCATTGGTTATACTACCATGCAATTAAATTTGGATCCAGCCGCAGTCAATATGCTTCGTGCTACTTTGTCCTGTATGCCACTCAGATAACACACAACGAGGCTTATGTATGGTTAGCGCTTAGCCGAACATCTAATGGGTGGGTCGAGATTCAGGAGCTGCTCAACCACAGAACAGATGTACTGATTTACATACCTACAATGTCACAGTTTTATTTTCGCGCAACATTGCTCGTAAATTGCACGGACTGTTAATTTGAACATAAGTTTCGTAAACTTGCATTAGAGTACATACTAAGCGTACAATGCAAAATACCGTAAAGTATTTAATATAAGGCAGTGAAATTTTGACAAGTTTTCCTTCTTATACAAGGAGGTCGGCTTATACAAAGAATATACGCAAGTAGAAAGAAGTCATGCGAAATCCACCCGGTAATTCACTGCACTCAATTGGACAATCTCCCTTTATCAACATCCGCTAATTACGGGGATTTGGAATGTCCCACTTTTTGTAAGGTTTCCACGAGGCACTGCGAGAAGAATGCCTATATGTATACGAATTATTATTAATTCAAAAATGGGACGTTAGAGTTGGATGATGTTAACAGAAACCTACAGGAATATATGAAATCAAACACCAAATAAATGATAACAAGAAGAAAACGTATCATAATAGCACTTACCATTGCATTTTTAGGAGTCGTCTAATATATGGACCTAGGATTTTGGACACCTTTGATTTCGCACTTATACTGTCGGCCTATCCATATTTGACTTTTCAACCACTGCGCTCGCCTGGTTGATGTGCGCCGCTCTCAAAGCTGGAAATGAAGAGAACAATAACCAAACCACCGGTTCAGGTAAGGAAAAAACATAGAATGGCAGAAATACGAAATTGCAAAGGAACTAATAGAAAGGAATTTGCGGGTCAGGAGGATGTCGTCGAGTAGGTAAAATCTGTTTAGCTGGTTCACACTCTTTGGAATGTTATCCTACGAAATGAGCAAATGTGTCCCAACAACAGGTACAAGAGCGAAATTACTCCCAAGATGCACTTGTTCCTGTACTGCTACTTGACCATCCCACGCGTTAAGCTTTTGCTTATCCTAGCTAAGAAATGCGACCAATTGAGCGCAGAAGTCAAGTAGAGGATGAACGAGAAGATCAATTCAGTGGAAGCGAGTATGCACCATGGAAACCAAACGGCTTCTTATCAAAGGGATGCTGCGCCATCCGCTTCCCCTAAACTGCAATCAGCTACGTACCCATCTCCGATGTCTTCTCAAACCTTCGTAGAAAGCCAGATGAAAACTGGCCGTACCTAAGAGAGTCAAACAATACTCATGGTAACGTAAATCAGGCACCATTCAAAACATCTGCTTAAGCAAGTTCCAGTAGACCTGAAATCTATATTAACAAGGATGGAGCTACCAAAATCCAACCCTCACTACCTGTGGCTCAATGGTCACTTGTCGAGAAAAAGCCAGCCACAGCATCATTTATATTTGCAGAGATTGCTGCACGGGTCCGTCGGGAGGCCAAATTTGCGGCCTCTTCTGTTTTATTCACCGTTAGCACAAATAAAGGACAAGCAGCAAACAATCAACAATTGTCAGCGGGTCAGGACAAATGATTACCGTACGTTGTAGATCAAAGAAAATAGAACCCAAAAATAATGCAAGGACTGTTGTTTGCACAACAGTCCCCGAATCCACTTGCATCAGTTTGTGGGGTAATATATCCGATGACAAATACCAAAGGAACTCATTGTGCGTGCTGATGAATATTAAAGCTAAGCCCACATAAATATTAAAAATTATAGGTAGAAATTCGTCACATCTAGACTCACTCAGACAGCCGCCACACACCCGGAAAAGTACTGTACTCGCCTTTTATCCTTTCAGGAATCATCAGCAGTGCGCATTACATCGGACCCTTGGTAGGGCTCGAAACCGCAACTCGACTGTTGCCAGTCCGTGATTGAGACCACTGAGCCACGGCTGACGGCAACGGCCATCGTAAATAAGTTACTAGATGTGATATAGTGCCGCTCCCAATCCACTGACTTACACGTTTTTATCGTGCACAGTGGTCTAAACACGAACTGGCAACAGTCAGGGTGCCGGTTCGAGCCGTAAAAAGGGTCCGATAGAATGCGCCCTGCTGATGATACCTGAAAGGATGATACGCGCGTACAGTGAATATTCGGGCGTTTGGCCGCTGTCTGAATGAGTCTAGATTTGTCGAATTTCTACCAATAATATACTACTTTCCCAACTACTCTTCTGTAATCAGTACGCAGACCAAACTGCTTATAATTGCATAAGAAAATTGACGGCTCAAATTCGGTAAGCTCGTCGCTTGGTGAGGGGCTTCCCTGTCCTCTGCACGGCAGTAACGTGTAAGTCAGTGGATAGTGAGCGGAGCTATTTCACATCTAGTAACTTATTCACGATGGTCGTTGCCGTCCGTCGTGGCTCAGTGGTCTCAACCACGGACTGGCCAGAGTCGAGGTGCGGGTTCAAGCCCTACCAAGTGTATGATGGAATGCGCACTGCTGATGATTCCCGAAAGGACGAGAAGCGCGTACAGTACTTTTCGGAGTGTGTGGCTGCAGTCTGAGTGAGTCTAAATGTGACAAATTTCTAAATATAATATTCAACGCCCCCTACTACTTTTTTGTAATCAGTAGGCAGAACAAACTGCTTATAATGCCATAAGATAATTGGCGGCTCAAGTTTGGTGAGCTCGTGGCTTGTTGAGGGGGCAATCCTGTCCTCTGCACGGTAGTAACGTGGTAGTCAGTGGATAGTGAGTGGCACTGTATCACATCTAGTAACGTATTCATGATAGTCGTTGCCGTCCCCTGTAACTCAGTGGTCTCAACCACGGACTGGCAACAGTCGAGGTGCGGGTTCAAGCCCTACCAAAGGTCCGATGGAATGCGCAATGTTGATGATTCCCGAAAGGATAAAACGCGCCTACAGTGCTTTTCGATGTGTGTGGCGGCAGTCTGAGTGAGTCTAGATGTGACGAATTTCCACCTGTAATATTCTACTCCCCCTATTACTCTTCTATTACAAATTACTCGTCATCCAACCTCGCTACATAACGGAGGACCCAGACTTATTCTATGAGCACCAGGATCCTCCGCCGAAGTAGGAACCAGTTTGCTCTTTATAAGCAAGCTTAAACACTAATCCTGTTCGATACCTATCTAAGCTGGTGCCCCTTGCAGTAGTGGCACAGCAAGCAAGACTGCCTAAACACAATCTTCATATGTCCTCCCAGAGAATCCTTCTAACGATGTTAATACTCCAGAAGGTACGATTTAGAACTGTGGCACTTCATTAATGCAACACTTCCTTTGGATAATATTGTACCGCTAATACTCATCAGGATAATTCTCTCACCAAATTATATAGGATGCCACCCTAGAGTCCAGAAAATTTTGTTCAGTCAGAGCGAAAAGCAACTGATGTCTTGGATCGATGGCGAAGAAATCGGAAACATGTCTCTTCTAAACTGCGTTTAAATGTCGCGGAAGCCTTGCAAAGCAAAACCATTAAAGCACATGAGGCAGCAAGCATACCGAAGAATGTACAGAATGTAACTTGATTACTGCTTTATTTAAACCCGACGTGGGTCTAAACAAATTTGGGATGCACCTTGTTTGAATCAAGTTTCAGACGAGGTATCATTATCCCATCAAAATTAGCGAGTAACCGCAGACCTCCCATCGTTCAGCATTTGCCCACACATGACACCTTTAGCCCTCTGTGGGCTCCTAGGGACGGAGAAGCTGGCCTGCTTATGTACGAATGCTCACGGCCTTATAAATAAACTGTCGAAACTGAGAGGTCATCAAGCTTCCGGGTCATAGGATGTCGTTGGTATCACTAACACTTGGTTGCACATCGGAAGGACGGACGCTGAAATTTCGCTACCGGGTTTGTCGCTGATCCGGAACGACAGGCTCGCAAAATGAGGATAGGTAATTCTGTATTACCGAAGCAAAGCCGTGGAGGATTCAGACTCCCAGTTCTCCGACTCACTTTGGTGCCGCTTGAGGTTTCAAAACAGGAACGCTTGCCTTATTGTCTTGGTGTACTGCCTCCTTAATTCTTCTACCGACAAAGAATACTAACTAGTGGTTGTTTAAGATGCAGTCTACCAAGAAGGTAAACTCACATATCTTGGGTGATTTCAAAATACATTGTTTGGCAACTCCTGCCACGAGCGGAGAACAATTCAAAGCCTATCTACAAGAGCTTTAAATCACTTTTCCTCTTCACAATAACATCACCTTGTCCTCTCGGTTCAGAGGAGGTAACAGCCGATCTGTGCTGGAACTAGTGCTTACCAAAAAGGAGTATATGATGGATAAAATGGTTTTATACTGCCTTTTGTATCCTAGTGAGCATGCAGTGATTAGCTTTAACTTCATCTTCTATGCGGAAATTTGGAATGAGGACGATGAGAATGTGCGAATAATCAACTTTTCGTTTCTTGCAGGAGAACCCCAGGAATTCATCTGGCACCAGTTCGTTAACAATTTCAGTCAGCATATTGCGGAGGTTTCAGAGATAAGCGTTTTCAATAATAGTACATCAGTTTCTTTCGTTAGGAGCAGAACTCGAAATTAGATGACATTAGGCAATGCAGCAAGGCGAATGTACATAGAAGCTCCAGTGAAGGAAACTTAGCAAAACAACTTAGCCCAACTTAAACAATGCACTCAAATGTTAAGAGAAGACAAAGCCCCCTATCGGCTGAACCTCGCAAAAACCTTCAGTTCTAACCACAATTTGCTGTACAAGCACGCCAATAGCCTAGGCGATATGAGGCAAGGATTTCTTTACTCAGAATATCTGATGGCCCAAAAAGAACGGCTGTGGAAGCAGCACTCGCGCTACGGATGCGATATGCCCCTACGTTTCTGAGGGTCTTACCACTAACGGATTTACCCAAAATTGTCGCCAATCCGCTAAGACAAGCCTACGTTACTTTTACTGCGGTGGCTGTCTCTCAACGCAAACACAGATCGCCGGGTGTCGATATTATCCATCTAGTGGCACTGCAGGCAGCAGAAAGCATAGTTGCAGGACATTTAGCAGTTTTTCAGCGCTGTTTAGACCAGAATCAAGTTGACACAATGCGGACCCTTGGAATAATATTCCCGATTCACAAAGATGGAAGCAGAACAGATCCTTCTAACCACCGCCCAGTATCTCTTCTTCATATACTCTCCATTGTCATGGAATCCATAGTTGCCGATGTACCGGTGTGCTATCTGGAAAACTGCGATATGATCTCGCCTGAACAGAACGGTTTCCGTCGACGGTGGTCATGCACAACTAATTTACTAATTACACGAAGTAGTTGGACCGAAGCAGCTAATGCTGTAGAATGTCTTAATGTGAGCCACCTGGATTTTTCCATCGAATACTACTCTCCAAGCTGCGCTATTACAGAATCGTCGACATACTTGTGCTGGATTGCCAAGTTTCTACTTCAACAGCAATTAGTGGTCAGAGTTCAGAGCTCTTTATCGGACCCATAGAAGTGGGGTGCGTTTTACAGCAAGGATCAGGTCTGGTGCCACGTTTGTCTTTGATGTTGATTAAATACCTTCAGTTGGATCTCATCAAAATTTTTAATGTTTACGGAAGATACCGAGATCTGGCGCAGGATCCAGGCGAATGCCGACCAACATTTGATTTAGAGTGACTTAGTTATGGTATATCAATGGTAAACTCAAAGTTACTGCATTTCAACGTCAGTAAATGCAAGATTCCTTCCCTCCGACATCAGAGTATCTACTCATACCAAATCGGAACAAGTATATTACAAAAATCGACTCTCAAACGTAACTTCGCTGCCCCGGTTCAAGATGACGCGTTGCTCCAAACCATCCCAAAAGGCTTTGAAGACTGGGAATCAACACGTTGGGCTGTTGCGGCAAGCCTTTTAACAAATAAACAACTCCATATTTCGACAAATACTCAGTGCCTATATTCTCCCCATGTGAAATACTCAATTCAATCCTGGTATCCATCCCTGAAACACGATCTTAATGCACTGGAGCAACTACAAAGTAGGGCATCTATAACGTATTTTGAATGGGTAATCCTTTATACCAGAAGAGGCTGCAAAGATCGGGGTTATTCCAAGGAAGATATCGCAGACTACGAGGTGACCTTATTATGGCAAACTTAATTCTCCGAGACACAAAACATTTGTTGCCAGTTAATTCAACGCAGCAGCAATACAAACCTCAGATGGTACTCATTGAAACTCCCTGTTCAGTATAGCCACCTGGAGTGTCGCAGAAATTTCTTTTCCATTCGTGTCTGCCACACGTGGAATGCTCTCTCGGAATCGGTAATCTCTGCATCGACACTAACAGTATATAAAAAAACGGTTGGATGATGCACTCATCGACTTAAACTTATCACTTAGCAATACGTCTCCATCTTACACCTAGCGATTATCATGTAATTGGTTGACATTAATTTTGTGTGCTGTGAATCTAAGCGGATCGCAGGACTACAGCGGAGCAAGCGATCAGTCCTAACTTTGATACATAAATTACTAACTGTTTTACTAGCATTATTCTCATCAATGTTATGTCAATAATGTCGCCAGCTGTCCAACGCGAGTTGTAAATAAACACTTCTCAACCCGTATAAAGTCATTTTTATTGTTTATGGACCATCTTGTATTCGCTAATATATGGCATATCAGCACCATTTGTATTATCACATTTTTGATTAAGTCGCCTTCCTTGTTTCGGGTGGCGCATTTAGGCTGACACCTTAGGTGCCTAATAACCCTACTTTTGGTAGTAAATCTGAACGCAGCACCGGAGTGTTTCATCTCAGTAAGCGCACCAGACGTATGCGCAAAGCTGGCTCTGTAGCGTCGTGGCTACACTCAGGAACGAATAAAGAGCATTTGCATGGGAAATGCGTGTCAATAGATTGTAATAGTAACTGTCGAGCATGCAACACTGAACCCCAGTTAACCTAACCGGTCAACAGAATTTGAACATCAGCGAAATAATAATACTTCCCGATTGTACGAGGTTTGGTGGAATAGACTGATAAAAATCCACAGATATTCAGCGACTTAATTTATTTCTTGGGATATACCCTGTGTCAACTACAGTTATACCGTAAATATTTGTTTGAAAGCAGGAAAGTGGCAGTGCTACATGGATAAGCGGTCACTAGTTTCATACATCTTTCAGCAAGCTTTTGTTCATTTTCTTGTCGCATTGCCGAAAAATAAGACCAAGGATTCAATCTAAAGAAGTATGATTTGGACACGAACTTATGATCATCAGTTTAAGCTCCGTAGGATCAACTGACCTCAAATAGGTGGTGATGTTATTTCGAATTCTGCGCCCACTTGTTTTCAAATTTGCACGGAAGAACAATATTTTTATTGGCTAAATAAACTAGTTCGCCTATTCTCATCAGCCGCTTACATGCAATTATTGGAATGGATGAGTTGCATACAGAGACATTCAAGGAGTAACCTCACTGAATAATCGAAAAGTTCAGGTCAAAGTTCAAGTCAAAGTTCACCTGAGGCTGGCCCGCAAATTTCGTTTGGTGGAATGTGGCCACCAGCTTCACCTAGCTGTGCGAGACTGGCTAGCAAATCGGTTTGTATACAAAATGTTGGTATCAGCCATATATTTGCCGAAATCTCAGCGAAAGGAAGCGTGCGCGGCAATCTGTCGGTTAACTAAACTAAATATTTCACCATGGTTATCTAAAATGGGACAGTAAAATATGTTAACGGCGATTGAACTCTCAGGCAGCTCCATACCATTCGCGACTAGCCATCTCGAAAGATACTCTAAAATTCTTTTGGCATTCTCCTCACCGTCCGGCCGAAGTACTTTGTATGGCAAGCACAGTCAAACGAGTAAATCCCTGAGGCGGTAACTCGAGACCTGCTTGCACAGGTTGGATTTAAGTAGCAACTTTCAATGCGCAAAAGCACAGTCACAGAATCGTAATAAAAAATTGTTTGGATTAAAGGAAGCGATACCGGAATCACTTGTCATTTGGGTCTCCTTTGTATGGTAGCTTTATGAACACTTTTCTCGCAGGTGTCAGTCACCATTTCGTTCTTGCATTTCGCGTTCGCTTTAGTGTGCCGCGCTCAGAATTTCTTCAAATATACCTTACCACATAATCTCTGATAGTGGCGTTTCATCACATGTTAGATCGTTATGTCATGCAGATCAGATGAGTTCGCGCAAACATAGAACGAACTAGAGCTCGTTTGCAATACACAGACCAGAAAATGTTAAAGATAAGTTACCGTCCTGTCCGTGCAGTTTTGCGTTACACAGTTTGATGGAACTTGCCATTCTGGTTACTTAGTTGGCTAACGCACAAAAGGTGGAAGGCAACGAAATAGCCAATTTCAGCTGTGATTTTGATCGCAGAATGGCAGTTGTTTAGAGCACAAAATAGGTACTCTGCTTTCTCAGCAATGCCTATAACTACGAAAGTGTGCTCTGTGCAGCTAATATATGAACGAACATTTCATATGTGAGGACGAAGCTTAGTGTTTTCAAACTGGCCTATGAAGTTATCAGGCAAGACTGGGCCAAATGAACTACCCGTGTCTACAGCATCAATCTGTCAATACAGGGTGTCATCAAAACTAAACTGCATGTCCTTTCGCCCAAACTTTTGGTGGTTACAGTTGATGAGCTGGAAACCCAAATCTGTCGTCATCTGCGCCTATGATGCTTGAAGTCAAATAGAAACCATCATTGGTGAATAGTGAGCACATATTAAAACGGGGGCATGTGTTTCCCTTCTAGGTTCCGTAGATATTTGGCAAATTGGAACGCATCTTTGAGGCTGTATTTGGCTAAATCACGTCGAATATGTTTATTAACATGGGCTAACCATTATGCCAATATTTGATAAGGTACGCCGACCATCGAAAAGATCGGGCGCAGGGGAAACCTTCTTTATGGGTCTTCAGCTAGTCGTGCATAAGGAGAAGTCAAGACACCCCGATGCAGAGCGGTACCATAATTTTCGTGTCAATCAGCCCAATGTACATCAGTCTTTTTAATTCGCGAACTAACGATCTCGACTTGTTCGTTGATGTCACAACATGTCACATCGTAAACGAAAAGGAATACGTCTATGAGGGCAAGTCAATAGAACGATGAACTCGATTGATTTACACAGAATGGGTCTCAGCCGCTTAATTTTCTCAGCCTCAGGAAGCGCGTACCGTCCTGTCATTTTAACATCCTAAACGATTCACGAGGTTTTACACATAGAACAGCCAAGTATGTGTCGGTTGATCGAACTGGTGGGTGTCTTCGGTCCACTCGCAACCAATTTTAGGGGATATGTTATATAAATTTTATGGTTTGACTTCTCACAATTCCGCCGACGTTCCCGTCACTGCAAGAACTCGAATGCTTCGATGTTTGATTAATATCAGCCTTGTTTTAATACATATGGATGTGACTATCTGTGGATGCAGCTGCGTATTCTCTACTATGCGTTTGCTGTGCTTACGCCACGAATATATTATCTTTTCCTAATGCTGAGTAACTCAAGTATTTACTGAACGTTTTATAAAGTCACCTAGTGCAAAACCTTTATCAATGTTTTGCGTTGCGGTAAGCTCTAAAGTAAAACAACAACACTAACATTTTCAAACTCCTCGGAATTTCAGAAATTGGAGATCTATGACGATTTTATTGAAAGAGGGTTTCTTTGAATAACGAGTTTTAAAGTACAGTTCTCGTAATGCTCACGTTTCCATAGAGTCGCATCCTAAGAGACATGACTGGTATCCTTCATTCTCGAACTGCCTGACAAAAGGTTCTTTTCCCCGATACGAATCGACGCAATTTTTCACACACTTTTGATTTGGGTTCTCCTCCGCGGAAAGTGTCATCGCAATGCTAAAGCGACGATCTGATATAAACAGAAAAACACATCTAAACATAAAGTTCATGGCTTATAAAATTGTAAATATCAGGTAATTCATGCAAAATTGTAATTTTACGTTTATCCTGCTTTGAATGACAAAAATCATTTGATATATACAGTGATCCTTAGTAAATTCATCTTCGAGTGTAATACATTGACTTTGGTTACGTTATGGCTCTATTTATGTGCCTGTTCACATTTCGTGCAACAACAGGCATTGGTGCAATTGTGCTCACGAATTTCGCCTAGATTGGATAGGCGCTATCTCCGAAAATTTTCACACTATCTCACCTGACATCGAAGGAGGAGGGTAATTAGTTATCCGATCGAAGGATGCATGTTAATCAGTGAAATCGTACTCATGCTTAATAAAATGAAATCTACAACTTACGTACTTTTGGTCTTGGGTAATCGTACAAGACGCTTGTGTGGATTAGGTGTGCATGGATGTGCCAGTTGCGTCTTTGAGTAGTTCGGATAGAAGATACATATATTGTTGATGTGATCGGATAGAGTAATGTGAGCAAATTCCTACTTTGGTATGTCGTTACCTATAGCTAGATCTATTAATCATTGGCTTTTTATTTTGGAATAAGGCTTCAAATGATCTTTAAAGATAATAAACTAATCATAGGTTACCATTGAGGGACTGCATGCGGTGAGGAACCTTAGATCCAATCAGTCGCTTGCATAGGAGATTAATTGTTATTTTCCGAACTTTTGTGAATGTTGCGTTTACGTGAAGCGTCCATGCGGGTCACGAATAAAATCCTACATTGGGGCTATAACGAAAGAAATTTGCTATCTTGGAACTCCAGAGCGCCTTATCAACCTCACTATTGGTAACACGGAAAAATCAAACTGGTTGCATAGCACTGGGGGCAACTTGCTTTTATGACAGCTTAAATGCCTAGCTCACCACACGGCACTAAAGATCGTAATGAGGTACTTGCTAGACTGTTCACGTGTAGTTATAGCCTACCCTGGATCAAGGAAAATTTCGTGGTAAATTGAACGTGCCGTGCTGTGATTGACATTCTTAGACGACACCATCAAATTACATTGTCCCTATGAGTGCTGTCACGGAACGTCATTAGACCAGTGCTCACTAACAAGATAATGTATTTCTTAAGTATAAACTGGAATCTACGACGAATTCGCAATTGTATGGAACCATATCCAGAATAGTGAGCACATGAAGGTTAACATTTTACTTGCGCTTAAAATATCCAGTGATCAAGCGTGCGATCCAGGGAATTCCAATATTGAAAAGTTTTCTTAAACTTTAAGCCCACTGGCATTGTGACAGACCGGATAATGTTAACGAGAACATATTTAGCATAAAATGTGCACATTTACCTTGAACTGGTGAGATTTATCATTCGTTTTTCTCCTAGCACGGAGAATAGGCATGGACCAGTGGATATAATAAAGATCCGCGGATGTCCTTTCCACTGATTCACTGATAAGTAGCAAATCTGACAGAGCAGAGGAGCGAAATATACCATCTACATCTACCACAATTAGCCACAATTAGATAATCAACCTCTATTTACTAGCAGTCATATTGCATGTATTAATCTTTACACTGTTATCAGTTGGTTGCTACGTGTTACACCGAAAACACGCTTGTCAAATTCACAGCAAGGTAATAAACTGCGGATTGCACCAAAGACTATCGACAAACTAAGTGTGATCTGTGGGGTTAAATGTATTTGCCAAATGGTGGGATACTATACATGTGCAGCTTAATAGGATTAAGCGCAGCGTGAATACATACACCGTCCAAAATCAATCTTATGAGGGAAATAAGTAGCTTTCTGCAAGTGGCATCAAGTGAGATGAATAAAATATTAAATCTAAATGATTCCATAACGTCAGTTTTTCGTTTACTTTCAGGTCATCATTTAAGCTAAGCGGTACGTTTTATTCATCGAATGCTCCCAAGTGCATAGTCCATTCGCTCTCTGTAACCGTATATTGAAAGTGATCTTGTTCATGGTATACACTTGATACTGAAAGTCGATTAAGAGTTTTGCTTCCCTGACTGATTTCTTGAGCATGGCTCAAAGACGCTGCGATGTCAATGACCGAAATCATTTTTCGTCACGCCTGTGGACAGTATACTACAAAGTCGCGGCGCAGACCCATTTATTCGCTACTGTAGTCTGTCTACCACCCATATTTCGGGATAAACATTGGAGCTTAGCTTAAGAAGCGAGCTCCGTTTATTGTTTTGTTATAAAATCTTCATCTCACTCAGTGGCTTAAGGGCACGTGCAACGTGCCTTTGAAATCCGCACTGTGTGCAAGGAGCCGACACACTGCTACTTCTGTCTACCTAGCGTCATGTGATTCTTCAACGGAAACAAGGACACAATTCCTTACCCCGATCGTCCATCAGCTATTCGACCTGTTCCAAATGATTGCAGCGTACACATCATGGTGCGCCCACTTGACATGTCATTGATTATGAGTAGTGAATATATATTCGAATGTTCACCTATTTTCCACATTTGTGACAAGTTTGAAGCTCACAATTTCAACCCATATCTTACTGAATAATCAGAGCTAAATAACTTGACAAATGATCTGCTCTTGCCTAAAGACAAAGCTATGCTGTTGACATCTCGGCTGCATCGGCTGCAAAAAATAATTTTACTATATATAGAAAGCGAAGTGTTACTTTGTCCGGTGTCTATGACACGACGGAAACCTTACGGTACTGTTCCAACTTGGATGCATTAATGAAGGAGCTTGGCAGGAGCCATATCAGTGATGAATGGGGTTTGTTCATTGACTCCTCTGAAAGTAGATTGAAGCTCATACTGCTACACAACCGAAATGCGTACGATTAAACGTCGATGCAAGCGAATATATGTTTTCGATAATACCTCCCCAGGCTTGTACACTTATATGTGCAAGAAAAACAAAATGTCTGACAAACGTAAAGGTTGATAAAGCAAATTCTGTTCAGTCAGTGATCAATCACAATCACTAATGGTTGTGTCACAAGTGTGGCGTATACTCTAGTTCGTGAGCCGTATGTAGCAGTTCGGGTAGACCAAGACAGTTATAACTTCCAAACGAGCAGTTTCTGAACAAATAAATCCAGCTGATACAATCGAATTGCGCTAGACTCCGCGGACTCAAGCAAACGCTCACGAACGCAGCTTTAACGGTTGTCTTGTATCTGGTAGATCAATTTGAATAACTAAGCCAAGCTGGTGACATGGCCAGTGTCGGCTAGCTGCGTGGATACGTATGAGTTGGTATGTTTTTGACAAGCGGTCATAAACTAAGCGGGATGGTGCTGTTTAACCTTTCAGACAGGCGTCTCGTCCTTCGGCCTATGTACCCTGTGCCACAGTAACAAGAGAAAGAATAGATGCACATTGATTTGGCATGGACGGGCCTCTTGTTGTTTGGCCTAGTTTTTATTGTTTGGTTACCGGCCTACTAGATTTGCATTAAGCTGCTGAGTGCATGGGAAAGACGACGAGTTATGAACTCAGCAACGATTTCTCCCTTCTATGGTAGTTGGAGAAATATGCTTTTCTCTGGACAGTAAGGGTTAAGAAACCTTCTTCCTTTGCCCCATTTTGACTTTCAGCAATCTATCAGGGTAAGAATTTTCTCTCAGTGTACAACGTAAGCGCTTCATTTCTTCGGTAAACATTTTGATTGAGGAAATGTTTTCTGCTCGACGCTTTAGACTGAGGATCAGATTCCGTTTGCTTTTCATTGTGACGAAACTGTGAAAATTCATGTATTGTGCATTCCACATATTTTCTATACACTGACGTTGTAACATGCGATTCTCGAGTCGCTCCATTGTCATCTTGTTGATGGGAAAAGTTCCATTTATCTCTACTTCGAGATGAACTCCAGTGTTTCTTGAGCCCAATTAAAATCATTGGTAAGCTCTTCGATGGTTTAAGAGGAGTGGATCATTACAAAGATATCGTCCACGTAACGGTGGTAAAGACTGAAATTCTTGATGACAGATTTCAACTTGCCCTGTTCAAGCATACTCATGAATACATCAGCGAGAAACGGTCCAAGTGGAGAGCGCATAGAAACTCCATTGTGCAGTAGAGCCAATACGCCGTCAAAAAGAAATTGGATGTTGAAAGTGCACCGAAGCAGCAGTTCCTTTAGTGTCACCGTAGGTATGCCAATAGCTATCTGGTTTCATTCGACATGATCACAGATCTAATTTAAAGATTCAACTAAGGGCACATTTAAGAAAATTGATGTCAGATGGAGCGAGCACGTGATCAGATCCCTGACATTTTGACGGCGCATAGTATGGACGCAATCAACACTGTCCTAAAGCCTGTGCACCGTAACTCCTTTTCGAATAAATACTAGAAGCTCGACAAAACACCGGGTCGTAGAGTGTTGTGGTGAATTCTTAATATCTAAGAATTTTCGTAGTATAAAATATGTACTCAACTGTGTCTCAGTTGCATATGAAGTAGAATTATGAAGGTATGCAGCTGATATTCGCGGCAATGAACTACGATTGTTACTGTGGGAACATTTTGAACACCTTATGTATATACAATTAGACTTCACAAAACATTTCTGGATCTCGTACTTATTGGATATTAGTGAAGCCTTAGAGTACCACAATACTTAAAGGGGCCAGAGAAGACGGAGTAGGTTGCATAGATAGTTTGCATAAATCATACACATCTTGTGACACCTGATTATACCTATCTACCACCCCTACACATCAAGCTTGGTTTAATTAAAAACATCCTCAAAGCCCTCATGATAGATGCTTTTGCGTTCAAGTATCTAAAACTAGTGTTTCCGGAGAGCAGTGATGCGAATATCAAATAAGAGTTGCTTATGGGGTCTTATATTTGCCGGATGATGGCAGACAGTGCTATTGAATGGCAGTGGACCTCATTTGATTAAGAACCATCCAGATCGTACAAGCTAGTGTGTAAAGGATTTCTGGGTAGATCCAAGGTAGATAACTACAAAGACGATACAAAATGACTGATTGCGGACTATCGGACTGTCAGTGCTTTTTGTCAACCGAGATGTAATATTTGCATAGTCACCTGGCGTATTTTCCCTGAGAACTTGATATATGTTAGCGATGCACATGGTGAGCACTTTCATTAAGTTATCTCAGACATGGAGCACCGCTACAGCGGCAAGTGCGCGCTTTCTATTATGGGATATATTTGAGGGTTTATTTAGTTTGAAAGCAATGGATCATATAAGATACATTTAGAAGTTAGGTGTGAGTGCATAGTTGATTTTTTAAAGCATTTTGCTACATACATGCAAACCGTATACGGTGTGATTCAGAACATTTAATACAATATGTGTGTTTTGGACATTACATTAATGAAAATAATTATTAGCTTAGAAGAATGTAACCTGACTGGTTAGATAACATCGGATTGCATGCGTAGGATCATGGGAGTGTATTATATAAGGTAGAAATATTGACATTAAATTTATAGAAAAAGCTTTTGTTAATCAGTGCTGTTTTTAGGTTGACTAAACGACTCCGCAACACATCAGTACTAATATAAAATACATCATAATAACGACAAATGGATATCCATAATACTCTATGTGGCACGACATACGTAGTAATAAAAGTGTTCACCTAAAAAGGGCATGCTTCACTATAAATGTAAACGGAATGCATTTAAATCCTTATCACAAAAGTCAGCAAAATCTGATTACAAAGTAAGAGGCCACAGTAAAATATTGCTTTACTGACGGCTGTATCCCTGAATTTTAGGAAGCGAGCTATGTCCGCTAACATATTATTCGACAGATCTAATACTTTATTCTTCTACTGTGCTACATGACGCCTTTCGAACCTGCATGGTTTCACCAGGTAGAGGCATCTCCGCTTTGAAGTTGAGGTCATTGGGTGGTTGGTTTGGAACGCTTCCCCCTTATTTACCGGGTATGCTTACGGGAAACCCTCAGTATTTCTCTATTGCATCTTTGATCATTCTTATCGAAATGTCCAAGATTCACTTCGCTAAGGATTATTGTCCACGTTAAGATTGAGCGTCGTAACCTCCACGGACAACGAGCACAACAAAGTGGCTCTCTAATCATACAATCTTTTAGACTTTATTGCTCAGTATACTTCCATGACATCATCAGAATGTGAATGAATACATAGAAAACAACCATTTCTTCTTGTTTATTACAGCTATTCCCTTCAAAATATGAGAGGAAAACTACGAGGTTGCTAGAAAAACCAAACACTGGGTAAGTTAGAACGATAAAAATCCAATATTTTGATTGACGTATACAGAAAAAATATAGCAAACAACAGGAGGGGAAACGGCTAAGATTACGTAAACTGCTAACTTGGGTAAGACAGTAGTAATGTCGAAATCTATTAACAAGGAACAAGAGACACAACATTTTCAAGGCAAAGAAGGAATTACAGCCATTTAGATCAAGTAAAGTGATACAGTTCTCTACGGAACCGATTTCTTGGGACCCGCCTCCATGCAGAGTATTGACTTGATAGTTTTCAACCGCATATTTCAACCCATATAGTAGTGTGCTGGTTTAGCTTAAAACTAGGTTAGCCATTGCCACTTTACATTAGCATTCCGGTCCTTTTTTCATAAGCTGACTACTAGAGTTATTCCTTGTTTTTTGGTGCGGATGATTTTAAAATTCACCAGATTTGACAGCAGACGCCGCTACATTAGCGGTTCGGACTGTAAAGGATAAGGCGACCAACAGCGTCCATAAAATTAGTTGCATGCACTGTGCGCAAGTGTACATTGTACAAGCAGCGAGATAACTACGCACTTGGATGGCCGTATGCAAATGTACGTAGTGCATCCACCGAATAACGTGTATGAATAACAGGCCTTACTGCTGCAAGCTTGGGCAGTAACGGTAGATGCGCTAGACTAGGGACACAAAATCGACTTGGACAATATAGAGATCATGTAGAGGTGAGCAAGAACGACAAACCGAAGCTCATTTGCTGAGGAGTTATAAATCGCCAAGGCTACTATCTTCGAAAAAACTTATAGACTGCGTGGAGCTATCAGATGCATGGAAGACTGTCTTAACCCGACCAGTCTGAGAAGCTGTGGAGGAGAGACCCATGTTTTTGCAAACGTCAAACAATCATCAGAGAAGTCAAGGGCAACATCATCACTGACTCCCATGTGAGTGACCCATTAAGCGGATGAAGTGGTAAAGTTCCATGCTCATCGTTCCACCAGATTGAGCCACTGACCCTTTGAAACTGTAGCCACATGTATCGACTGACCCGCGTTAAGAACCGTTTTCGTTGAAATTACTGTAATTACCGTAATTAATGTAATTAGTACTGTAATTACTACTGTAATTACTATAATAACTGTACTAGTTCCTCTGGGCTAAAGAAACTCTTGTTTTACGATTTGTCACAAAACAAACGTATTGAATACCGATTATTTATTCTGAAAAATTTGGAACCAATGGATTGTTTTTTTCACGTGCGGTACTCTATTCTATTTACTAGTAGGTATTGGCTATCCCATTGAGTGCGTAAACATCCTGCTTGGAGGATTTGGAACATTATACCAGAAAAAATGAAAAAAGATAAAATGTAAGGATGAAAATGAAGATGACAAATTTAAAGAAATCGAAAGTCTAGTGGCATTGCAGGACGAAATAGTATGGTTTGGTGTGGTGAATATTTAGAAAATATAGGCGAACCAAGTTGTTAATGTGTGTGACATTTGCAAGTTAAGCGTTCAGAGCCATACAAAAGGTTTAGACACCATAGAACTGCACAGAATTTTCATTTCAATACGTCACGTACTGTTGGTTGTAAGATGGTATTTTTGAAATGTAGAAGCTACGGGTTTCAAAACAAGTGCTTAACGATGACAGGCACAGAGTATGACCAGTATGAATTTAAAAATGGACATTACAACGAAAGTACAAAATTATTAGCTGTTTTAAAACATGTCATCATAGAAACGCGGCAGTTAATTATAAACCTGTACAATCAGTGGCAGCGGATTTAATACCGGGAAAACCTCTTCATTACTTGTGAAAAGCAAATTTAGCACTATTTTGAGGATTTTGAATATGCTTGCTGAGTTATAGTAGTAATAGTTTCACAACGGAAAGTTGTGGTTCACGCACCTTAAATAAACCAGTCAGACATACTATAAGGTGAGCTGATTTTTTAGGATTTAGAGGAGCTTATTGTGTATTAGTTGGATTCGTAGCAGATTGACTCCGACTGACAGTCGCCACACCTGGACATTGTTAGACGGCGGTTTCGTCCTGATGGAACTTCTCAGTATGGCGCACTCGCCGAATCCGGCAATATTCGAATCCACTATTTTACTCTTGGGAGCCGGCGATTTATGTCACTAAGCCGCGGGCGAAGGCAGCGGACCGCCATGACTAGCAAGTGTAATGTCGATGGGTTCAAATCCCACAAGATGCGGCGGGTGCGTGTTTTAGACGAGCCCCAATAGGACGAATATATAGCATATTCCTTTCCTGGAAGTGTGACAGCTGTCTGCCTGAGTCTAACTGCCAAGAATCAGCACAAAGTGACTTGAGTTGTAAAAATCAAAATTAGTGTATACAACAATGAGGCATAACTAAGTAACAATTACCCATCTGTCAGCAATTATGATCCTACGTGTTGTGTTTCAAAAGACACGGAATTTTTGAACTAGTGCTCCAAATGGCAGTGGGAGCGCTTTTCGACTATTGAGGGCAGCTGGAGGCTTGCTTAGACAACAAACTGTACATGGACACACTTGGCTCTGACTGTTAGTTGAGGAGTGTAGCCACTAATGTGAGCAGATGCACCAACTATCTGTCGGATGATTTCCAAAGGGACAACACAAAAATCGTAAAAAAGCGTTTGCGATTGAAATTATGCTCCAAACTTGGCAACCATTTTACTGTTACTACAGATGCTTTGCCTGGCTTGCGAGAAGAACTGCATGATTTTCCTGCAGTGCCATAACTGGTTGAAGTATTTCGAATACGACAGAATGTCGGTCGGTGACCATCTCATGCCTGGACGAACTTCCACATTTACAGACGATGGCCATGGCGAGAGAATTATTGCTATAATCTGTGGAAGTAGTTGTCTAACTGTTCGGAAAGTTGCAGACGAAGTGGTCCTCAGCCTAGTATAATTCCACCAGATATTGAGTGACAAACGTGAGATGCTTCTTGTCAGTGCAAGCTTCGTGCCACTTTATTGATTGACAATCAAAAACAGCGACGTATTTTAATCAGCCAGAAAATGCTTACCATTGCCAATGACAATAAAACTTCCATAAGAATACTGGATCAGGCGATTAGCAGTGTGTTTCTGGCTATGATTTGCAAGAAATCTACGGTCGTCTCCTTGGATTAAAAAATTGGTGTCCTAGTCCAAAAAAGCATGCATGAGTACGTCAAAGATCAAGGCGATGTTTGCTGTGTTTTTAACTGCAAATCATCGTCAATCAGTTATTTTTACCAGTACGTCAGGTGGTAAACAAGGAAGCCTACCAAAAAGTCTAGTGCATTTGAGGGATGCTGTACGCCGGAAGAGGCATGAACTGTGAGAAAACTAGCCCGCAATGTTTATCAAGAAAATGCATCAGGGCAAGCATCGTCCATTTTACACAGCACTCTAGCAAAACACCACACACCCAATGTGCCCGATCTGCTGTATACTTGGGATATAGACACAGCAAATTTTTCACGTTTCGCCACGTTAAAACCGCTTTGAAAGGACGTAGTTTCCAAACCATAGAGGAGGTCAATGTGACATGCGACCTGCGCGCCTTCCAATAATTGTGTTCCAGAATATTCCAAAAAGGAAAGTACAGTTGGGAACGGGGTATTTTCAGTAGTGTGGACTAATTTGAGGAGCAAGGTGCTGAACATGTTGTAGAATGAAAAATATGTTTGTTATACATCAGTTTCTTTTTATCAAAAATCGTATATAACCCAGTGTTGCTTTGATGGCTACGATTCCAAAACGCGTCAAATAGTCGTTCTAACGTTGTAATTCTTTTGCATTTATCAAAATGACAGTGATGTTGGTACTGGCCCGATTCTGATATTTCTAGAGAAGTTTGGGCGACAGTTTCAAAAGCGATAGGATCGTCCTAGGAATCAATGATAAACGGATGATGATGATGAACGTATATATTACAGCAATGCACTATCGAACATCACTTTGGTGTCACTGTTTAATATGATTTGAGTTGCTTCCGGCAAGCCGAATAGGCTGCGAAGACCGGCAACCTATACTTTGGGATGTTGCGACGGAACAGTTGGACAAATAGACAGCTCAGTAATTTGACAAATGCTTATTGCATATGTTCGCTCCCATGTCAAATACGCCATTCGAGCTTCGCTTACATAGCTAAAACACTACCTTGATGCATTGGAGCACCGAGGACGTCGGGCATTTAAAAAATAACGGAATACGATATCTTTCCAACAAGATGAGGCTGCAACGATTGGGGGTATTCAATGGAAACTATCGCAGCCTACGTGGAGACCTGATTAATGTATACTTGATCCTGCCAAGTCCCCATCATGTGTACCACTCTTTACTACAACAGCAATAATTCAAATCTGAAGGGCCACTCATTGAAACGCGCTTTAAAGTATGGCCGTCTGGAATGCAACAGAAAATTCCTTACTATTCTTATCTGTCACCCGTGCAATGCTCTCTCAGAATCGTTCGCCACCGCACCGACAATGACAGTATTTAAAAGTCGATTGAATGATGCACACATCCACTTACATTTTGTCGCTTTGCACAACGTCTCCATCCTACACCTGGAGTTGACCATGGAATTATTGACGTTAAATGTAGCTGCTGTGAATCTAAGCGTATGGCATGACTACAGCGGAGTAAGCGATAAGTCCAAATTTTCATATATAAATTAATAACAGTTTGGCTATCATTATTCTCATTATTTTGTAAAAATTCCTACAAGATGTAAATCGGGACGAGTAAATCAACGCTTCTTAACCCGTATAAATTCTTTTTTTGCGTTCTACACTGCATGCGATTACCCCATTAAAATAAGATCCGTCTATGGTTTTTCTTGTTCATTGGAATTGGTGTTCAAATACAATTACCATGTCATTAAAGTAGTTAAGGCCTTGTGAAGGAGATTAAAATACAAAAAATCTTGTGCATGCCCTCTATCTGATGCTAATTTCACCATCGGAAATTCGCCAAAATGCCGGGGGTACTCCTCCACACCCACCAGGTTCACATCGCGTCGCTTTCGGGTTACTCACGACAAACGTGTCTAAAGTTTAGATTTTATGTTATTAAGCGTGAATCCAATAATATTGGTTAGGATGCATCTTTCAACCGGACAAGAGAGTACCCCAACAGCGCGAGAAACATAAAGTGAAATTTTATAGATAGCTCTTGCCAAACTAAGTGGGACTAGTTAGCACTATTCTACCAATGAACTTTTATGCAAAGTTTGTGCACAGACGTATAAATAAGGTCATACTTAAATTGAATATATGATGTTAGACAAGTAGATGAATTTGCTAATGATTACTGTAAGTGTCGTGACTTTCGTTAGTCAACGCTGAATACATTTCAAAATTGTTTTTTCCATCAACTATCCGGAAATATCCATTTAGAAATGGTCCAATTTATGCGCCTCTATGTTCTTTTTTCTTTATATCAGATCATTGCTTTATGCTTCATATTGGCATTTTCCATCAAGTGGAATACACAGGCCGGATGCAGACAAAGATGCGTTGAAGCACAAAAGGGAGAATATCCTTTTGTCCACAAGATCGTGGATGAAAAATATCAGTGCTGTATCAAAGCATGCTTGGCAAACGCAAAGTGATCAGCACGAGAATATTTTAAAACCCACAATTTAGAAGAAAATATCTCTTGGTAAATTCATCATGTATTTTGCTTTTCTATCCGATGGACATTTGATTTGGAGATTGTTAGTTTCCTTACGTTGCATTACAATTTACCGAAAGGCAAAACAAAGATAACAGTTTGACAATAGATGACTTGTTGAAAATTCCGTCATTACGCTGGATTACTCACGGCAGTGAGAAAATTAATAGTTTAGGAAAGGTAGCACAGACATTTTATGCAAGTGTATACACAACTACTTAATCAGCTAGTCTGCTACATATCTATTGGGAATAATGCTAGTGTTAAACCCAATATCAGACTGTAGGTTATTTGTGGACTGAGAAGGGTCCGATCAAAAGGAATTTATAGCATATTGTAACAAACAATTCGCGAATGGTCCGAGAAAACCCGCCAGTGCGATCAGCAGACTCGTACTCGACTACCGCATGTGTGTACATTTTAGTGAATCATTTATGACACTAGCCCGACGGAGCGCCGCCTACTGCGGAGGCTACAACAATTAGGCGGTTAAACCGACTCTTTGTAAACAAACCGAATTCATCACCAGTCTGGCCTTGCATTTATGGCCACATTTTCCTAAGCAAAATGCTTGCTAGCCTCAGATAAAATTAGACAAGATTGACTTTCTCTGTGTTTAATAAACCCAGGTTCATAATTGTATCTAAAGGACCAAGGAGAATGCGCGAAATAGCTGAATTTAATTTAGCCAATGCAAATATTGAAAGCAAGTAAACACAGAATTAAAGTTAAATCTTCGAGGATAAAGAGTGGGCTAAGCTTAAAGTGATTATACTGGTGATTATAATTCCGTGTTCCGTGCAGGTATCATGAGGTTTTGTCGTGAGCCGCGTCGTTCCATAAAAAGCGACAATCCGACCTTGCGAAATTGCTGAATAGTGTATGAAACAGTCGACGTTTTAGAAATGCTTGACTACCGCTTGAGCGTGAATGTGAACATATATTTGCAGCATTACGTTGGCAGACATGGAGCATGCTTTCGAAATGAAGAAATTAATTGGTTGTAAAAATTCTCTAAATCCCAACATTTATATGCAAAATCGGGGGAATGAAAAAGTATTGAAATGTAGTTAATAAAAAAGGAGGATAGCATGTGTTTGGTTCATTAAGATGTTCCAAAATTGAAATGCGTAAAAGTAAAGAGATGGTTACGTGACGATAATTATGAGTACTCCTGGTTTGCATTTTCAAACAAATCGTTTGAATATGTTACGTAGTCTCCCAGCTGTCTAGTCGACCAATGCCAGTTTAAAGTTCACACATCATAAAGATAACATCCATTCAAAGTAAGCATCAGTCCTAATGCATTGGTCTGAGATGCACCAGGTGTCGTACAGGTTAATGAGTTTCAAACACCGATAGGAAGGCAGTTGTCTATTAGCGCGTCCACTCAATCTGCTTAGCACATAGGATAGTATTCCTTCCCTGCGCTGAATGCCCTGCATAGGGTTCAATAAATTATCTAATGAGCCGGAGATGGCAGTTGGGAAAAGCAAGTCTAATACTTTGTCAAGTTTAGTGTGCGCAGGTAATTGCTGTATGTCATGACATGCTTTGTTAAATCCAATGATGGCGATGTAAGTTGGGGGATCCTTCTGAAAGTGCAGATTAAATTTGTCACCCATTATTTTATGAAACGTGGGTAGTTCTGAACCATGGTGGAACAGTGTAGGAAACTGCTTATCGCATTGTTTATTTCGGTACGGCTGGTTACACATTTTACCCATCAGAACAACAAAAATACAGCGGAACATTTAAAGCCCAAGCAATAAAGCTGCACACATTCACACCTACGTTAATGTTACACTCACAGGTGTACGTTCTCTATTACAGCTAACATGTATTTTGTACATTAATATGTCACTCCTTGTTCTGCTAACATGAGCATGCCTGTATTGGTGTGCCTCGCGTTTTGGAGAATAACATATCTAATCCTTTTATTTGTCAATAAAGACCGAATAGGATGACGGTTCCACAGCTCTTTTTTAATATATGGTTTGGCTAGGGGCAATAACGAAATAAGCCATGAGGCCGTTCAAAGGCATGGTAGGGATTGGATCAAAACTGTCAGTCGACTAATATCGCTGATGTATTGGGCATTACATCGTAATTCATACTTTAATGAGTGTTTATCAAATTTATAGGGAAGTTGTGAGTGGGCGTTGTTTACGAGTAGGACTGCGTGACAAGACATTTGTGATATTTTAGGTGTAGAAATCAGCAAGCCAGTTTTTTGGTTGGTCAGCTCTTGAATTTGGACGCACCCATCGCAAGTTCCGTTGAGCGCTACTCAGCCACTAGCCTCGGGATATCATGTGAGGAGAGGGCATCACAAGGGTACACGAAGCCGTGTTAAATACTCTGGACACGACATGCATTGCAGTGTAATACAAAGAGCTGACAGTGGATGGTTAACTGTAGGGATTCACGTGGAGAGCAACTAATTTGTTTGAAGTGAGTGGGAAAATAATCAGTAAGACATGTGGATGTTTGTGTACTGGATGGTCCGTCTAACTGGATACGTACGCGTTTCAGACTCCTACAAATTACTTTAATTCGTCTTTACAGTGGGATTTCATGTATCTGAAACTATTCACAATTGTATCTGAATTTATTCAATGTAACGTACAACTCACGGGGTAGAAATGGATGTTGATGAATTGGAATCAGTAAATCAATTGTTAAAGCGAAATAACTCGAATAGTGTTTTTATAGTTGTCTGAGTAATCAACTTCGTTAAGTGGTATCGATACATAAGCATCCATCAAATTGAGCTTAGAAAACACAGATTCTTTCAATCGTTGAAGGACATCCACGTGTTCTGCAGAAGGTAATCATATTCCTAACAAACACTTGTTCATTGTTGCCCGATGGTCGGCAGAAATCCTGAGCGTTTTATTGTCAGGATAGATTGAGCTGACCACTGGAATATGTCAAACTGAATTCCGGACCAAGCAGGTCGCTAAGTATCTTCCAATTGTTTCGCCGTACTCGAAAGGAATTAAAGAATGGAGTGCCTTGGATGTTCAAATTAATAGGCTTGCTATGCATGCCACTTGAGGATTTCAAAGATTGTGCAGCAATCGATCAAGTCTTCAAATGAAGTGAGTCGGATAGTAGTGATAACGAAATGTCCAGCCTTTTCATATATTTAAATCCCATGATGGAATGGCCAGAATCCATAACAAAACTTACGTGCTTCACTTGACTTGAAGTGACCTCTGGCAGAATTATTTCACATGAGTCAGAAATGGAAAGTGCGTGACCAGTTGTACTTTTAACAGAAAGAGGTATGGTCTCAATAGTATTTTCGGAGTCAAGGTCCCGAAATACTAACTGGGAATAAAGGACACAAATCATTGATGCAAATGATAAATAAAAGTGGAGGTCCAACGTTTTCGGCCCTGAAGAGACGATGGGAAATGCATGCACCTGCGTTGCTTTTCTGCACACTGTGCTTTGCAGAACAATTATATCTAGGCTCCAATCGTATCCATTTGGAAGGTTACAAATTCTCAATGTAAACATAGAAATGAGTTTGAATCAAGCCTCCTTTGATATCAGCGCACTACATTTCTATATGAATTGGATGTACTTTTATCTCGCTTGTCTAGCTGATAATTAATCTCGGACACGATAACCTCAGAGACAAATTTCAAAAATAAATTGTGTACCAACCACACAAATAAATGTGTAGGTGCCTGTCGAATTGCACCAGTGGCAGTTGATGGCACTTCCTACGTATCTTGTAAACTAGTTACCCCTGTATCGCGGCTACTTTTTTACACACGCACTATAAAGGAACGCTTATGTAAACAGCGTTGAACCGCGGAGGACATGATGATCCCAGATAGTTTAATTTCTGTTCCGATGTTTACACTAGTAGTGGGTTACAGACAACAAAATCTCGGACGGAATGCGAACAAGTCGTAGTATCAGCGACTGCTGGTTCAACAGCGGTTTCATTTATTCCTCTAACAGTAGAAAACCTTTGGGAGGCCATGTGCAAAGCGGCGATTATTCCTGCTGCACTTAATCTTAAAGTATATAATATTGGACGTATTGATAAGTCGTCGAATAATAAATATGAACTTGTTAAGCTCTAAGTGAAAATGCCAAATATGCGTATTGTTTACAAAACAGTTATAGTTAAGAAGCTGAAAGGCGGTGCATCGTGGGTCCTTTCGGAACACTGTTACCTACCTTGGAATCCTGGTCATGAAATTGTAATCTGAAATAAAAATGCTTCAAAAAGCGGGCCATCCCATTGGACGTATAGATTTAGTGGACGTCCGAGAAACGTAAATCAAAGAGAGGAAAGATTCTAGAGGTTACTTGAGAGTATGCACACTAAACACTCTAGCGTCGGCATCAAAGAAACGTTACAATGAAGCCTAAGTGGTTGCCTTAACTGCAACCTAGCTGTCATCCACTGGTCAGATTAGCAATTTTAGGGTGTTTCTCCAGTCCTCGAATGAAAAACCCCGGGCAAATGGTTGATTGACTACTGGTTTTGCTTGGAACAAAAATCATGGTTACTGCGAAGCTCGTTCCTCTAAGGCAATATCACACGTTTATATTTTTTCACGTTTATTCGGTGGAAGGCAAATTGTATACTTTTGTCTGTGGGTGCCACATCCCCTCCTCCACGATAGTATGGATTGGAATCTCCTTCCTTCTTCTTAAAGCAGACGGCAATTGTTGCTCTGCGATTTGTTGTACTTTAGGACCTGAATCTCCAGCATACTGCTAAAAAGTATTCCGGAAAGGGACGGGTATTTTAACTGAGCATTTTTATTTGGGTGCAAGGGAATGCCTTCGTCCAACACCTGATATATCCCAAGATAAGTAGCTTTGGGACTATCGCCTAAACTTAGATGTTGTGAGTACCAGACATGAACCCATAACTCTTGTGAAATCGAAGGCTCCCATAGGTTGGAGCAGTAACTGTGTTCATACCATTTCATCGAATGCGCAAAATTATGTGAGGAAGATTGAGCCATTTGTTATTAAATAATTGCGGGACTGGGTCATTCAGCTCCATCGGGTTCCGGCTGAGAAACAGGCCAAGTTAGAATAAAAGTGTGCTATCCTCACACCTAATCTCATGCAACTGCTGGCTGAGCTTGCTTCCCAGTGCCCCAATAGAATGGATTAATTTCCAAATCTTAGGACAGCGATTTGTTCGTAGGCGGGACACGGTGTTAATTTTTTAAGAATCCGGTGGACTACAAAGTTGATTTCAATAAAAACCGGTTAAAAGAATCAAATTGCAGACGCGCGCTAAATATTGCTATGAGCTCAGATTAGCTCAGATCACAAAAGAATTCCAGTGTTATGTTGTGAACAATAAAATGTTTGCGCGTGGTATGGATTAGGTAACCTGAATAATGAGGATTTTACTAAGGCTGTGGAAGATGCAGCGAACGGGTGGTGTTATTGCTTCTTGTTCAAAACTTGCACAGTTCGGACGATGACTGTGCCATCCCCTCGTAGTCTCTTGTGTGAAAATGAAATGCAAGTTGCTATAATGAACATGCCAAATATGTTTGAGTTACTGACCGGTTTAACACCTATACATCGGCAGACCCTAACCAAGTGCATTCAGCGATATTCCAACCGCTGACTAATAATCCCAAGTATCCGATCTTGGATCTTCTCAACTGTTCCCTACAGGAAAGCAGGACTGCAAAATGATGACTATTTTGGAATTTCTTAAGGGAAACCCGATTTGTGCCAAAAAAAATTATGGACCTGTCATTCTGACAACTGCTCTGCTTAAGTACCGGAATAATCCTATTAGACACCGGAGTTACAAGCACTTGGGTTTCAACAACTTACTCGGAGGGGACCAGCAAGACTTTATGAAAAGAATTCATGTTTTACGAAGTTGCTTTATGTTTGGACGAAATGGTTTGATTCCTTGAAAAACAGGATTCCAGTGGTGATCTGTAATCTGGACTATGGGAATGCAATTAATTCATTTAACCATTTATTTTACGAGAGATCATGACTTGGTTTTCGGATTTGCCCTGTGGTAAACAGTTTAATGGCACAGTTGGGAAGGCCCAACGTAGGAAGGGCACTGTGTATTGCGAGTTCTTCCGTTGTTCAGTAATATGATGGCTGTTATTCCATATTTCCTCGTGGGCCACTGTCGTTGTTTTAAGGCTATGTAAAGCTGATCAGT
>OX104069.1:4968404-4992615 GCA_944474145.2 Dicrocoelium dendriticum | reverse complement strand
AGCCATGTCCCGTCGTCCTTACTGGATGTTAGAAATAAAATCTTGTTGGTGTCCCAATGATATATTTTGGGAGGCTCCCGAAAATACACTACGAGAGTGAGGCAGAAAGATTGCACAGGGAAAACACAGGTGGTAGTTGGCTAGATGATATAAGCCAGAGTTCAAAGTAAGTTGTATATTGATTGTATGCACATCAATAGCTTTTAACTGCTGTGGTTATAAAGCCACATGATTGTGGCTAGTATCTTCCCTGTGCGAAGAGAAATAGGCTGAAAATAGCAGAATAAGTTAAAGCTCCAACATACCTCCCCACCAGTGCGGTAGCCGCACGGTGATAAGCGACCAGGAGTAAAAATCCTGTTGGGAATTGCCGGGAAAACTGACCTCTACCTGATACAGTTTCGCTTAAAATGCACGAGGCTGAGGCACAGGAGGCGTGCAGGTAAAGTTGTTAGCTAAGATACAGTGAAAATGTGGGAGCAGAATGTTGTAGGGCAACAAGGATGTTTAAGTTGCAGGTGTTGTCCGACGCAATCCGTCTGTCCTTTGTCTATATGATAATGTGCTTATTCATGCTAAGGTTGCTTTTTCTTCCCCTGGCAGACCCTGGAAAACAACACGCAGGAAAGAAAACTGGCAGCAGGTAGTATAACACGATAGACAGCACAGCAAGTTGTTATTCTCAAGATGACTAATAAGCTAGACGGACAGGAAAATGAACTTTTCTACCTGACCGTGTTTGTCGCGTACTAGTCTCTTTTGGCTTAGCTTTAGATGTTGATCATTTAGGATCATTTTCAAAGTGCTTAGATGACTCTTGCCTACATATGGTGTTTTTAGAACCTGTCGATTGTTGTTCACAAGGTTGTTCGATATACGCTAGCTTGAGTCGGTCTACCGAAACTACATCGACTTTACCATTCCCTTTGATCATGTGATGTTTTGCTGTTCTAGCGATCATCTCAAATGGCCCTTCGTACGATGGCCTTAGAGGCCTGCGGACTGAATCGTTTCGTAGCCCCACATGTGAACAAGTTGTCAGATCTTTTGTTTTGTAACGCTTGTAGTTTGTGCGCGTGTGGCAGTAAAATGCAGTTCACGCATGGATGAACGTAATCGATGAAAAAAGTTTGAGGGTTCTAGAGCGTTGACGTTGATTGGTTGTACGAAGTCAGCCGGGATCTTTAGCGTGCCCCTGGATACCAGCTCCGCGGCAGAGCAACCGAAATCAGTTTCAAACGACGTTCGTAGACCTAATAGAAACAGCGGTAGGTTTTCTGTCCAACGGGTAGTGCAGAGCATGCCATCAAAGATGTTTTGATGTGGCGGTGAAAACTTTCGACCAACCGGTTCGCTGTTGGATGGTACGCAGTTGTTCTTATTCGTTTAGCTCCGAGGATAGTAGCGAGGTCTCGAAAGAGGGTTGATTCAAATTGCGCCCCGCAGTCCGTGGTTATGGTGAATGGGACACCATAATGTGCGATCCAATGAGCCACAAAATTACGTGCTACCGTCTCTGCGGAAATGTCCGCGATGGGTACTGCCACGGGCCAACGAGTGTAACGATCGATACAATAAGTAGGTACTTAAATCCACTCGACTGCGGCAGCGGACCGACGGAGTCGATGTGCACGTGACTAAAACGAGCATCGGGAACGGTGAACTTGCCAAGAGGTGCCTGTGTATGGCGGTGCACTTTTGAACGTTCACATGGGAGACCATTCCTCACCATAGTCTGCACGTCTTTGCTCAGTGCCAGGTACACACAACGGTCGGAAATGAGTTTGCGCGTTGCACGGATGTGATAAACCATGTAGTGAATCAAAAATGATTCGCCGATAGGTCGGTGGAACTACAGGTCGTGGCTTTCCTGTAGAAACGTCACACATCATAACATCCGAACTACCAGGCAGCTGGATGGGTTTCACCTGTAGATTGGTTTCGCGCAGTTGTTGAAGAAACTGCTTATCCTGATGCTGTGTCGTGGCTAGTTCTTGAAGATCAATGGGGGAATGCTAAAGGAGGGTATTTATTTCCGCCCGTGATAGGGCATCTGCTACGGTGTTGTTCACACCGGACAAATGCCGAATGTCGGAGGTAAATTGGGAGATAAAATCTAGTTGTCTAGTTTCTCGTGGGGAAAGTCGATCAGAAGCAAAACGCAGTACATACGTTAGCGGCTTGTGATCGGTGAATATCGTGAATGTACGCCCTTCCAAGTAATGTCGGAAATGACGCACATTGAGATAAAAAGCTAGGAGTTCTCTGCTGAAGGTACTATAACGTCGTTCGGCAGGCTGCAGTTTCTTAGAGAAAAAGGCAATTGGATACAATTCACCTCCCTGTAGCTGTTGGAGCACACCACCTACTGCTGCATCTGAAGCGTCCACCGTTAACTGTAACGGAGCCTTAGGATCAAGATGCACGAGGAGAGTGGCAGTTGCTAGCTGATGTTTTAGATCACTGAATGCCCGCTTAGCTGATTCCGTGAAGCTGAATGAATTGGCATCTAATTTGAGAAGCTCATTAAGTGGCTGGGCTAACTCAGAACAGTGTGGGATGAAACGTCTGTAGAAGTTAACCATGCCTACAACCCGACATAACTTTTTGATGGAATCGGGGATAGGGCATTTAGTGATGGTTTTCACTCTGTCGGGCAGGGGTGTAATTCCGGCGGAGGAAACACGGTGACCAAGAAAGTCTACCGTATCAACACCAAACTGACTCTTGGAGGCATTGATAACCACCCCATAATGCGCAAATCGCTCCAACAATTGTCGCAGATGACGCAAGTGTTCGTCACGTTTTTTTATCTTGCAACCAAGACATCGTCAATGTAGATGAAAACAAAATCGAGCACACGAATAACCTGATCCATAAAACGCTGAAATGTTTGAGCTTCATTGCGGAGACCAAATGGCATTTGCAAGAACTCAAATAAGCTAAAAGATGTGGTAACGGCAGTCTTATGAACATCTTGAGGATGGACAGCAATTTGTTAATATGCTCGTGCTAAATCTATCTTACTGAACACGTGTTTTCCGGATAGCGATGACGAGAAATCCTGGAGATGCGGAATGGGATACCTGTCTGGGACGGTGATAGGGTTTAGTCCCCGATAATCTCCACAAGGTCTCCAATCCCCAGGCTGGTTTTTCGAGACCACATGTAGGTGCGATGCCCATGTACTGCTGGATGGACGTATTATGCCCAATTTTAGCATATGGTCGAATGCAGCCTTCGCTACGGAAAGTTTATCGGGCTCTAAACGCCGCGGACGATAGTAGACTGGACTAAGTGTTGTCGTTATTATATGTACGATCTCATGTTTGACATCACCGGGTTGGTATCCTGGCTTTGTTAAGCTGTTAAACTCTCGTAAAAAATCCAAGTGTTTTGGACTGGCTCGTGGTGGGGCAAGCTGCGGACTAATGGACATAATGGACCCTTTAAAACCAGCCCGAGATATTTGCGTTAGGCCATCAATGATTTGGCAGCGCTTAGGATCGACCATAATGCCATGATGTCGTACGAAACTTAGGTCTAGAATGGCAGTGGGCACTTCGGCTACAATGGAAATCCAAGTAAAAGGCCTACGGAGACCAAGGTTCAGCGTGATAGACCGTTCTCCATAGGTTCGGATAGGCGTGCCGTTTACTGCATGCAGGCTGTATACAGAGCAGTGCCTTAAGTCCTTCGGACGTGGAGCAACCACAGTGACTTGGGCACCAGTGTCTACGAGGAATCGCATACCAGATCTTACGTCCCTCAGATAGAAGAGGCGAACTGGCTACCATATGCCAGCTTGCGTCGTCGCCGTTACGAGCTGGCGTGTTTGTTTCCCGAAATAGAAAATTGACACGGCTTTATGCATTTCCGAACTTTGTTACGGAACCTACGGTGATACCAACAAATGCCACGTGAACGACTAGCGCTGCGAATACGCCGCAGGCCTGACCGAGAATTACGGTCTCGGCGGGGATGGAGATGGAGGCCAGTTGCTGCTGCAGGGAATGCACAGCTTTTACAAGCGAGTCGTCAGTTATAGGAGGCGCAGAAATTGAGATTGTGGGCTCTTGTATTTCCATTAATTTATCAGCCATAAGGGCTAGGTCTTTCAAGTCGGTATCCCGATGAGCCTTAGCCAGTATTTGTTATACCAGTGTAGGGAGCTGTTGCAAAAATAACCGCCTAAAGATGGAATTTTCTTGATGGCTCTCACCTACCAGAGCTTGCATGTTTCGCAATAGTTGCGTAGGAGCGCGATCGCCTAACTGTTCTTCGATAAGTAGACGTTGCACACTCTTACGCTCACTAAGGTTAAGCTCGAGAATTAAAAAGTCCCTTAATTGTTGGTATGTGGTGCTTGTTTTCAGAATATCCGGTGCCAGGAGCAATAATTCAGGTGGAAGCTTAGAGATCACATAATGAACTTTTAAGACATCCCTATGTATGCGATCAATTTCAAAAAAATGACTCGGTCTGAACAACCAAAGCTGGGGATATTGTATCCATAAATTGGTAAACAGCTAGTAGATGCGGTGTTAATCTTCCCAGTTTGATGATTGATCATATTCGCATAGATTAAAGCAATAAAAGAACGACGAAAATGGACACGACGAACCGGATGATGGAAGCTAAATCCGATAGAACGAACTCAAGTCGGGGTTTCCAATTTGTAGGAGCGCTGACTAGGTGCGGAGTCCGAAAATAGCCATGTCCCGCCGTCCTTACTGGATGTTAGAAATAAAATCTTGTTGGTGTCCCAATGATATATTTTGGGAGGCTCGCGAAAATACACTACGAAAGTAAGGCAGAAAGATTGCACACGGAAAACACAGGTGGTAGTTGGCTAGATGGCATAAGCCAGAGTTCAAAGTAAGTTGTCTATTGATTGTATGCACATCAATAGCTTTTGAATGCTGTGGTTATAAAGTCACATGATTGTGGCTAGTATCTTCCCTGTGCGAAAGAAATAAGCTAAAAATAGCAGAATAAGTTAAAGCTCCTACACAGTCATACTCGTACACAGCACCTACTCTCAGTTTGCCCATAAATTGTAGACACAAATTTAAGTATATATTAATCATGTAATGTCTAATACATCAGCGCAATTCGTCGACATATAGTTATGATCCAACCGCTATCAGGCCACTCAATCGTCTCCTTGCTTCTTTTGTTATTGCTCCCAGTAAAAACATTCCTTAAAGACGAACTGACGAACCAGTGTCCTATACGCATTTTATTTAGGAGGAAAAGGTTTGAATCCGTTATTCTCCACAACGCAAGACACGCCTATACAGGCATGATCATGATAGCCGGACAAGGAGTTATGGGGAAATGTACAAAATACATGTTAGCTGTGATAGAGAATGTACACCTGTGAATGTATATATTTACGTAGGTGTGAATGTGTGCAGCTTTATTGTTTGGTTTTTAAATGTTCCACTGTATTTTTGTTGCTCTGATGGGTAAAATGCGTACCCGACACAAGATAATAACGAAGGAGTTTCCTACGCTGATCCACCATGGTTCTAAACTACCCAAGTTTCACAAAATAATGGGTAACAAATTTAATCTACATTATCAGACGGAACCTCCAACTTACATCATCATTATTATCTCTATCACAGCATGTCATTAGACTCAACAAATACCTGCGCACAATAAACGTGACAATGTACTTGACTTGCTTTTCAAAACTGGCATCTCCGATGCATCCGCTTATGTAGTGGACCGCATGCAGGTTACTGACAACAGGCCAGTAATACTCTCCCATTTGCTAAGCAGATTGCGTGGACACGCTGAGAGCCAATTGCCTTCCTATCGGTCTTTGAAATTCATTAAGCAGTACAGCACTTGGTGCATCTCAGATCAATGAATTAAGACTGATTCTTCTTTACAGTGGTTGTTACATTTGTGCTGTGCGAACTTTAACATTGTATTGATCGTTTAGACAGCTGGGTGGCTACATAACTTAATCGAACGATTTGTTTTAAAATTCCAACCTGGAGAACTCATACTTATTGTCACGTAAGCATATCCTTTCTTTTACGCATGTCTCAACTGGAACATCATTATAAGCTCAACGAAACTATTCTCCTTTAAACATGAACTATTTTTCAATGTTTTTCTATTCCAGCGATTGTGCATCTAAATTTTAATATTTGCAGAATTTGTGCAGCCACTTAATTTTTTTCATTTCGATAGCATGCTCTATATCTGCCAATTAAATACTGCATCTATATTTTTACATTCATGCAAAAGCTGCAGTCAAGCATTTATAAACGGTTGACTATTTCATACTCCACTCAACAAGCTTTGGGACGTTGGATTGTCGCTTTGTATGGAACAACACGGTTTACGCCACAGTCTCGTGATACATACTCTGAACGCCAGCAAATGAGTAGCCGTTTAAGCTCTTTAAGATCAACTGACTCTAAATCACCGGAGATTTTACTTCCATTTATGTGTTTACTTGCTTTCAAAATAACAAGAAGGAAAAACATTTGCATCGGATAAACTAATTTAAGCTATTTCGTGTATTCTCGTCAGCGGTTTATATACCATTAGATACCTGGGTATGTTATATACAGAGACAGTCAAGGTTGTCACATTTCATCTAACGCTAGCTAGCATTTAACTTAGGAAATTGTGGCCACAAATGCAAGGCCAGACTGGCGATGAATTCGGTTTGTTTACATAGATCGTGTTTTAGCCGCCAAATTGCCGAAACCTCCGCAAGTGGGCTGCGCTCCGTCGGACGAGTATACTAAATGATTCACGAACGTGTTCCCACATGCGGTCGTCAAGTATGCGTCTAGTAATCGAACTGGAGGGTTGTCTTGGACCATTCGCGACTTGTATGGTAGAATATGCTATAAATTCCTTTTGATCAAACTATTCTCACTCCAGTCGATAGACGCGACACCGCTAATAACCGAAAGTCTGAACTGGGTTTAACACTAGCTTTATTCCCAATAGGTGTGTATCAGACTCTCTGAATAAGTAGTTGTGTATACTCTTGCATAAACGTTTTGTGCCACATGTCCTAAACTATTTACTTTTCTCACTGCGGTGAGTAATCCAGCGTAATGACGGAATTTTCAACAAGCTACCTGTCGTCAAACCGTTATATTTGTGTTGCGTTTCGGTAAATTGTAATGCAACCTAAGGAAACTAACAATCTCCGATTCAAATGTCCATCGGATAGAAAAGCCGAATACGTGATATCCGTAACATGATATGCATTCTTTTAAATGGTGAGTTTCAAATATCCTCGTAATGATCACTTTGCGTTTGCCAAGCAGGCTTTGATACAGCACTGATATTGTTCATCCACGATCTCTTTGACAAAAGGATATTCTCCCTTTTGTGCTTCGACGCATCTTTGTCTGCATCTGGCCTGTGTATTCCACTTGATGGAAAATGCCAATGTCAAGCATAAAGCAATGATCTGATATGAATATAAAAGAACATGAAGACGCATAAATTGGACAGTTTCTAAAAGCATGTTTGACGGATAGATAAGGGAAAGATCATTAAGAAATTTATTCAGCGCTGATAGACGAAATTCACTTGACACTTACAGTGATCTTCAGTAAATTCATCTTCTTTTCTAACGTTACATATTCGATTTAAGTATTACTGTATTTATATGTCTATTCACAATTTGTGCACAAACGGGCATTAGTGGAATAGTGCTAAGTAGTCCCACTTAGCTTTGGCACGCGTTATCTATAACATTTCGCATAATGGATCTCGCGCTGTCGGGTTACTGACTTGTCCTTTTGAAAGATGCGTGTTAATCAGTATTATTGTATTCACGCTTAGTGACATAAAATCTAAAATGTAGACACTTTTGGTCATGAATACACGGAACGCGACGCGATGTGGATCTGTTTGGTGTGTGGGAATACCAGTGGAATTTTTGAGTATTTCCGATGGTGAAATTAGCATTAATTAATGCCATCAGATAGAGGACATGCACAAGTTTTTTGTACTTTAATCACCGCCACAAAGCGATAAATATTTTAATGACATAATAATTAAATTAGAACACTCATTCAAATGTACATGAAAAACCGTAGACAAAGCTTATTTACAATGGGGTGATGGCACGCAGTGAGAAAACGCAATGAACAATGAATTTATACGGGTTAAAAAGCGTTGGTTTACAAGTCTCATTGGATAGTTGGTGGGGATTTTGACACAACAATAATGATAATAATAATATTCAAACCGTTGTTAACTTACATATGAATATAGGGACATATCTGTCGCTTTGCTTTAGTTCTGCGATCTGCTTACATTCACAGCACCCCCAGTTAACGTCAAATAATTCCATGGTAAACTCCAGGTGTAGGATGGAGACGTAGTGTAAAGTGACAAAATGTTGTGGATGAGTGCATCATCCAACGGTCTCTTAAATACTATCAGTGTCAATGCGGTGACGACCCATCCTGGGAGAGCATTACACGGATGACAGACACTAATGGAAAAGAATTTGCTACCTCATTCCAGACGGTCATAACGTAAAGCGAGTTTCAAAGAGTGACCCCTCAGATTTGCATTGCTGCTGTGGCAGTATAGAGCGGTACGCCTGATGTGGGCCTCGCAGAATCAAGTATGCCTTAATCAGGTCTCCACGTAGTCTGCGAAAGTTTCACTGAATTGCCGCTATCGTTGCAGCCGCATCTGTATAAAATATCACATTCCGATTAGTTTTTAAATGCCAGAGGTCGTGGCTGCTCCAATGCATAAAGTTGTGTTTTAGCCATGGACGCCAGGCTTACGTTGCGTAATTGACATTGGGGCAAACATACGTACTAAGCATTTGTCGAAATACGTAGCTCTTTATTTGTCCAAACGCCCGTCGTAACAGCCCATTGTGTTGGTTTCCAGTTTTCGAAGCCTTTTCAGATTGCCTGTGGTAACCCAAGTCATCTTGAACAAGGAACCAAAGTCAAGTTCGAGAGTGGATCGTTGTAGTATTTTAGTTCAGAGCAGTTGTGAGTAGATGCTCTGATATCAGAGGGTAAGCACTTGGAATTCACTGAAGTTGAAATGCAGTAAGTTTTGAGTTGACTATTGATACACCGTATCTATCCCAATATGAAGCAGATGCTGGTCGGCATTCGCATGTAAATTTTAAAGCGATTCTTAGCGCAAGGTCATAATAAACAACGAAAACAAACATGGACCTAGAACTGAGCCATGCGACACAACACAATCAATTTGTATGGGTTCCAATAAAGAGCTCCGAACTCTGACCACAAATTACCGCTGAAATAGAAAGTTGGCCATCCAGCTTAAAAAGGGTCACGGAGCCCTTAATGCTGGAGTTTGGAGAGTATATCCGATTCACTAGACGAGCGAAAGACTTGGATAAATCTAGGTAAATCACATGAAGCTCTCTTTTAGCGTCAGCTGCCTCTGTCCAACTACTGCGTGAGAATAACAGATTCGTTGTACATGATCGCAGTCGACGGAATCCGTGCTGCTCATACATGATGATGTCACAATTTTCCAGATGGAACGCCAGTGTACCAACCAATATGGATTCCATTAACTTGGAGAGTATAGGAACTAAGATACGGAGCGGTAGCTAAAGGGATCCGTTCTGTTTCCAGCTCTCTGAATTGGGGTTACTGTTCTAAGCTTCCACTTAGCGGGAACTTGATCCTGGTTTAAGCAGCGCTGCAATTACTGAGCTATTTTCCTGCCAGTTGACTTGCTGCTGCTTCCAGTGCTTCTGGAGGAATGGTGTCGACAAGCAGCGTGCTGTGTTTGTGTAGACATCAGCTTTTGCAATACAGCCCCGTAGTAAAAGTGATATGGGTTAGTCCTAGCAAGGAGGCGACAAAGTTTGGTGGATCGCTTGGTGGCAAGACCTTCTGAAACGTGGGGGAATATTACATCAGCAGCTCGTTTGCTGCTTCCCAAGCCTTTCTTATTGCGCTTGAGGTAAAAGATCTCCTGCCGTTTCTTCTTTGTCGCATGGTTACACTGTGCTGAAAGGTTGAAGCTATCCAGCATGCACCACAATTTCTTGCTTATTTTATTTAAAAATTTGGCATGTGTTAGAATTCATTGAGGGAACACTATATAAAAGACTACTTCGCTACCGTAGCCAGGTCGCTAGAGAGCGTATTTCTAGTACCTCCACTGAACACCTTTACATCGCAGTAAAACAACAGTGGCCCCCGAGATTAATATCAAAATCCTTTTATACATATGAACATAAGCCGTCCTAGCCTTTAAACCGTGAATAATTAGCAATGAACAGTGCCCATCTTAGGTTGGGCCTCTTCAACTGTGACATGAAACTGGTTACCCTATGGCAAATCCGGAACCAAATCATGCTCACACGTAAAATAATTCATTAACCGAATAAAATTCTATCCTGAAGTCCAGGTAACAGACCACCATTGGTACCCAGTTCATAAGGTATCAAGCTATTTGTTCAAATATAAAAACAGGTTTTCAAGACATGAATTCTTTGAATAAAATGATGCTGATCCGCTGCGTGTAAGTTGTTGACAACAAAGTACCTGTAACTCTGGTGCCTAATAGGATTCTTCAGGTACTTAAGTAGAGCAGTTCTCAGAATGACAGTTCCCTAATTTTGTGGCACAAATCCGGATTCCTTTATGAAATGCCACAATAGTCATCCATCTGCACTCTTGCTTCCCTGCAGATAACGATTGAGAATGTCCAAGACGGGATACTAGAGATTACTAGCAAGCCTTTGGAACATTGCAAAATGAACCCTGTCAGGGTGTACCGAGATACAGGGGTTTTAACCCGTGAACACCGCCAGTGTGTTGATTACAACATCATGCATTTCCTTTTCACATAAGTGACTACGAGGGGGTGGCAAGTCATTTTCCGAACTGTGCAAGTTTTGAACAACACGCAATAACACCACCTGTTCGTTGCATTATCCACACCTTTAGTAAAACTCTCATTATTCAGGTTACAAATTCCCTCCTACGCGAAACCATGTTGTTGTTCATAAGTATAACAGAACACCAAAATTGTTTGTATTCCCAGCTAATCTGAGCTCATATGAATAAATAGCGCTCGTCTGCAATGTGATTGCTATAACCAGGTTTTTAATGAAATCACCGTTGTAGTCCCCAGATTCTTAAAGCATTTGGCACCGAGTGTTACGCCTCCGAACAACTTACTGTCCTCACAGGAGGAAAGCATTCGTTTCTTTTAGGGGACTGGAGAGCAAGCCCATCCAGCGATTGAACGAGATTAGGCGTAAGCACAGCACACCGTTATTCTAACTTGACCTGTTTCCCAGCCGGAACCCGATGGAGCTGAAGCATCCAGTCCCGCAAGTATTGATTAGCAAATCACTCAAACTTAATCACATTAATTTGCGCATTCGATGAAAAAGTATGAACACAGTTACTGCTCTTACCTATGGGAGCCTCCGATTACACCACTGAAATTAGACAATATCTAGTACTCACGATATATTATTTGAGGGGATGAACCCAAAGGCACTTCTTCTAGGAAATATCACGTGTTGGACGAAGGCATTCTCGTGCACCTAATTTAAAGTATTTCACTCCAGATACCCGTCGATTTGTCGAAATACTCTTCATCAGTATTTTGGAGATTCAGATCATAAAGTAAAAAAAACCGCAGCGCAACAATTGCCGTCTGCTTTAAGAAGTTGCTGAGATCCCAATCCTTAAATATCATGGAGGAAGGGATTTGGTGTAGACATATGAAAGTATCCAATGTGCCTTCCATCCAATAAACCTAAAACAATATAAGGGTATGAGATTACCGTAGATGAACGAGCTTCCCATTGCTCATGGTTCCCCTTAGAAGCGAAACCATTACCCAATCCATCTGTTGCCCAGGGCGTTCCAGTGGATGACTGAAGAAACCCACCATAGCTTGTTAATCTGATCGGTTGATGACAGCCAGGCTGCAATTAAGGCAACCACGTCAGCTTGCCTGCAACGCAACATCATCCCCTTTTTCATTCTAACGCTACAGAATATGTCATGCACTCAGGTCCCCTCTACTTATAAGGGACTAGCGTAATAAATAACCGACGTCACGAGAGTTTAGAGATAAAGCGATTAATATCAATATAACGTTTTCAATACAAATCATCTGTCCGATAATCCAACATTTGCATGTTTCATTATTATGTTTCGATCCGCCACATGTACTCACCTTTAGTTGCCCCTATTTCATTATAACATCGAATAATCCTAAATGGGGATATATATGCAATCTTATCAGATCACTCGTTTTAACCGTGTCTCATCAGACGTTTATTTAAAAAAATCGCTTTTTTATCTGCTTCAATTACCTAGTTTTGTCAATAGGACTAGATAACATTTTGTGTGAAACGGTCTATAATTTGATATGATCCATTTGGCACTTGGCGGTTTACGCAACAAGGCTGAACGCCTGCACAAACGACCAGCTGGTCTGTATAAAGTCGATGTGTGCTCTTTGGGTAAAGCTTCAGCTTCTTAATTTACTATGGGCCTGGTGGGAGCGGCTGGAGTTCTAGGTTTTCTCTCAACTTTGGCATCAACAAAGTTCCAGCTACCAATGGTGTCGAAGCATTTCTGAATTTTCGGAACTCTTTGTAGGGTGAACGATGCCCTGTTCGTGCTCAATGCAATCGGACTGGCGGTGGTTATTTCAGGCATATTTGAGCAACTGGTGGTATTGGCGTTTTATGCCACGGATGATGAAATTTAGCGTAATGCCTAGCCTTATTCCTTAGTTTTAATGCCGTGCTGGATGATAATGATATGGATTTACTTGCCGTCATGCCTAGAACAAATGATTCGTTTTGCTGTTCCATATATTTTTCAACTATTTCCACCCGTCTTTCGTACATCTTTCGTTCATCGACAATATATACCATTGGGAAGACTACACATACTAAACAGAAACACAGTGAAGATAATTTATCATGTGTAGCTTCAACTGGTTCGTTGTGAGTTTGAAACATTTGGGATGGACCTTGTCTTCTCAACTTTTACACAGGTTTCCAATCCGTACTTGTTTATGGCAAGATAGGAGGCCACAAACTACTGTCGATGTGGATGCGGTAATCTGAAATTTTGATTGTTTGCCGCAATCTATTGCGTCGATCGATGGTATTCCCTTAGAGGCCCGAGCGCTTATGATTTCTTGCCGGTCATGTTTGCGCTGAATTTTCTGTAAGTCCAACTTCGTCACGTTATGTGCGTCCGGCTCAGGCGAAGGCAGGTTAAAGCGGTTACATCGTTTAATGCGGCAAACAGAGCAACTGAGTAAGAAGAATAAGAAGTGCTACATGGCTTTCTTGATAAAGGTTCCACAGCTGAAATTGTCGATTCGTCGGATGAAACCTGTAAATTGCTTTCGTTTGGGACAACAAATATATCTGTGCGGTTTGTCATTCGGAGAATTTATCGAATGTGGTTTTCAGGAATGGTAAAAAAATCGCAATTTGGAAATAAAAGGCGATTAACACAAGCTAGATCCGGAAGATGGAACACACTAGATAGCGCAGATGAATTTGGGTCGAATGAGTGTGAACACAAGTTTGTGTGAAAAATTGCAATTGAGAATGGCGGCAAAACACCGTGTTCACAGATGAGCGACTAGAACCCAGGTTCGTTCATTTTGTATGTCCTTTACAAGGTAAAAAGTAATTCACTGCAGACAATAAAATCAAAGAAACCCCTTATTTTGCATACATGCAAATTAATTCATCTGATAGCTGAAGTATTACCTGACGGAAGGCGTGCAAATGCACACAGTTCTTAAGGCATGACTATCCAGTCAAACCGAGTGAAATTACTGAAAGTGACTGATATCCAGTACATTCTTCCTCAACATTCAGAGGCGTAACTCCCCTCAACTAATACCCATTGACGATAAGAAAGTGTCAGCGTCAGAGCACCATCGACCAAGCATTTAGAGAGTAGGCGTGTGACGCCCCCTTAAAATTTGGATGAAGCATTGGTGACTCCAATAGCAGCTCCGACCTCGAGTTGTGCGCTGAAAATGTACGGCCACTACAAGTACTGAGCAAAAATTCATTGCGTCAAACCGGAAGTCAAAAGAAGGGTCCGTGCGATGTTAGCAGTCCTGTTCCCAAATGTTTGTGAAGCGCAGCTCAATACAGTAAATAAAAGAAGATGAATTTTGAAACCATTTTAACTCCGGTTGTGGTGTTACAGGTATTTTGAAACTAAGACGTGTCATGTATCCCAAAATGTTAGTGTATTCTGTTGACACTGGTTAACGTTGGATTTCTCTAGTGATTAAAGCGGTCCTTAAGTGTTAACTACTTTACTATCCTTTCCATCATAATTATTATGTTGATATCCCCACCAACTATCCAACGGTGCTTGTAAAGCAACGCTTCTTAACCCGTATAAATTCATTGTTCATTGTTCATTGTTCATTGACATTATAAAGAAATTTGACAGAAATCTTCGGACATTACAGAAGCCAGAAATAAAAATATTATGCAGAATATGATTGTTCTGTAAGAACAGCGAATTTAAGATCACTCTACTTAGCAAAGTAGCCGTCCTGAACGGATGACCTAAAATGAATGTTGCATTGTAGATGAAGTATAAATGAATTCCGTACAACACCAGCTATGGTGATAAAAATTTTAAAATTTGTCACTCGTGAAATTCGTTATCGTTCTCATGTAACATTTAACATATCTGCCTCATGAAATTGCATGACTCACAGACGTAACATACCATCGTAAGTGTGCAATCGGTCTCTGAATCGAATAGTGGTAAACTATGACTATATCAACGTTTTGAACTGCTGCACAGACGTTGCCTTCATCTCATGTTCAGGAAAACTGTTCCAAATATTTACCAATCTCCGTTCTATGCACTTTAATTAAGGAACTCGTTTCACATCCGGCATTACAAGTTTGTATATGCGTTTGTGTGTGCTGCATAGCCTCAACATGGGAAAGTCACTGAGATGTAGAATACGGCAGGTCAAATATGAGGTCGACTCGCACCCGACGGTGAGACAAAGTGTAAAGTCCTAGTTTCTCGCACCGGTATTTATACCCCAATTCTGTAAACACGAGATCAGCCTGTTAGCAAGGTGTTGGACCCTATTGATCTTTTGTAACTTGCAACAAGCAATCGGAAAGTTGGCAAACGTACCGTACTCTAGCATTTGTCTAATGATGGAAGCGAATAGGCGAGTGGCAATCTCTTGAGAATATGTGCCGAAGCTACGTTTAAGCGCCCAAAGCATGCGCAGTCCGCTACAATATAGCCTGTTCGCGTTGTTCACGGACTTCAAATCGTAGCATGAGAGTACAGCGCAGTCGTTCACGGAGGGTGTGGGATATAGCGGATGGCCGTCAAGGGTGTAGGTTCGGCCGAAAGCACCCATCCCTAGGCTCATAATTGCGGACTTGGCTGAGCTGACGGTGAGATAAATTTCTGCGGATCATATGGAGAGGTGGATGAGGTCACTCTGAAGTAAGCCACAGTCGTCGGGAGTATCAATTTCTCTCCATGTTTGCGTGTACTCGGAAACAAGGCACAGGGCGACCAAAGAAGCTTGAGTACATCGTTGATGTGGATCAGCAACAGAGTGGGCCCCAGCATAGTGATTTGAGGCGCGTCACTTCTAGAGGAATACCACTCAGTTAGATGGTCGTCGACCTGTACCCTCTACTTTCCTCCAACAAGACATTCGCGGATCCACCGGTGCAGTGAGCCACCGCACCGCACATCCTGAGTTTGTCAAGGCGAACCTCATGGTTGACCTTGTCGAACGCTTTACTACAACCGATGGATATCACTTCAACAAACTTCCATTTGCTTATTGCCTTCAACTACTAGTGCCTAGTCACAAGAAGGTTCGTAATGCATGAGCGGACGTGCATAATGCCACGCTGAGCGTTCCTCAAGATATCTTCTGACAGTGGTAACTATATAAATTAAATTTTTAAGAATTTCTCAGCAAACTTTGCTAAAACAGGTGTCAGACAAATTGGCCTGTAGTTTTCCAATTTGCTAGTTAATTAGTAATAATTTGCTTAAATTCATGGATAAATAACATTGTGCCTAATCCAGCTGTAGGTTCGGTTTTCCGTCTTCGAGAAGGCTTTAGATATCGGTACAACTGCGAAATTTTTCTAATTATAAGCACGTTGTTCACACTGGATGAGTGACATTTACTCAGTATGAAAAGGCAGGGTATAAGTACCGATATTGTTGGGGGCGGTATCGATTCGGTGTCTGCCAGCAATCACGCTGAGTCTCCTCAAGACGCGCTCAAATCTAGTGGAGTCATTCTGAGCTGAGGCAGTAATGGGCTACCTTTAGTGATCTAACATCATCAACACGGATACCGTCATCATCGGTCGCGAACTATTAAACTACCGGTTACGAGTAGCAGTTGGACCAAGATAGCAGATTGTGGGACGGACACTGGTGTCCTCTATAAACTTTCCTAAAACATCCGACCGATTAGATCACCACATGATTCTCCAAAAGCCTCAACCGTTCGGACTGGGAAACACTGTTCCTGAATAGTTTGGAAGTTTCCTTATGCAGTGGCGGCTCCAGCTTCAAGTACGAGGATAAGATTCTGGTCCAATTTTTGTGGACTGCGGAGTTCCACAGGGAGCAGTGTTATGGTCTTGCTTATTCTTGCTTTTCATCAACGACCTCGCGATTATCGTCGAGTCAATTATCCTGCTTTTTTCCATGGCCACAATGTATGGCAGGCGATTGGCTGTCTAAAATATAAAATAATTTGCAACCGGACCGTGAACTTAAATGGTCAAAGGCAGACCTACTTCTGATTAACGCGGACCAGTGCGAAACTGTATTTATACGCCACAAACACACTAAGGAATGTAAGCCTGGAAAAAACCTTGAAAACCACCTCACGGTGGTTCGACTTTCCGGTGGTGAAGGAATACGACTTCCGCTGTTTAGTGCAGCCCTTGAAAGCGTCCAAAACCGCGAACTATCATATTGTTCTCTTAAAGGGGGCTTTTTAAATTCATGGATGAACAATGAAAAATGATTTATCACGAGATAAAAGCCATTGCTCGACACGTCCCGTAGGATGGTTAAGGTGAATATGATGATATCAAAATATATCTGCGTCATCTACAGAAAGTCTGCCTTGATGAGTACTTCGATAAATCACAGCAATGTAACATTTAAAGAAAATTGAGCGTAAACGTTCAGAAAGACACTGGGGTGCAGTGATCGTTGATGTAAGGCTTGATAAAAGTAAAATATGCTAGCTTACGCGGGTCCATTTGATACATAACTCCTGTTGAAAAGCACGCTTGGCGTAATCCACAACAGAGGAGCTTAGGTAACAAAATACTGGGATCTAAGAGCAAATTATAATCGTTTCTGGAGACGTCCAATGTAGGAGAGGATACAACTGAGTCTGTGAGTACGTTCCAGGGTTGGCAAAACAATTGGTAAAAGTAATTACGTCGACATTCTAGATAAATATGTGATTCCTTTAATTTTAAGCAGTTACCCCTGCGCTGCGTGCTGTGGCTAAGTTTCAATAGATGGCGGTATACGTGTTTGGGGTCAATAAGTATCTGCTACGCTAATATAGGATCACCGCGCATCCTTCGACAGCGTCCGCTGGAAATTCCCAGCTACTTCAGCCTTCGGTGGTAAGAGTGATGGCGCAGGGCATTTACATTCTTTGTTACGCTTCGTTGAGTTGCCTCTAACGCTTCTAGGTCGTGCTTCAAGCAAAGTTTTCAAGCTTGGATAGCGAATACAACATGCGGGCGTACGTAGGAATTGTGCATCAATGGGAAGATGGATGGGTCACATTTCCCGAAACGCTTCGCAGCATGCCGACGTGCTTGTTGCATCTTTCTGCAGCTACCTCAGCCTGTTTTGAATAGTTTTGCTCGTTCCGTATGATCACACCACAGTTACATTCCTGGGAGCAGGTCTGTAATCTGTTGTCCCACGTAAATAGGTGTAGTATTGTCCATGGCGTAATTGTGCAACGCGACATTTGTCTACGTTGAATGGTATGGCGTTTTAAAATGACCAGTTCGACACTATAGTAAGATTGCATTGGAGCGGTTCATGGTTGTCCGGCCCTCTGCTCCTTCCCCACATATAGATATCGACAGCCAAAACTAGGAAATCGGAAGCAATTGATCTCGCCAAATAATTAATGTACACCAAGGATAGACGAGGTCCAAGAACCGAGCCTTATGGTACTCCACACATCACATCGATTGCATGAGACAATAATTCTCGGACTATCTACACTAGTCGTGTTCTTGTAGAAAACTGCCAATACAACTCAGCATTGGGTAGGCATTGCTGTAGTTCCGAAGCTTCTGAAAGAGACTTCGATGGTCTATGCGATCAACCACTTTTGAAAGTTCATATAGATGACATCGACTCCTACTCTATCATCAACAGCTTCAGTCCAGCTATTGCGTGTAAATAAGAGGTTAGTATTAAATGAATGTCCTTGCATTCTTGTTCTTCTTTTTGTTCTTTTTCTTGTCTTCGCGGATCAGTTTCACACAGAGTTACGATGTGTCACGTATGCAGTCCAGGTTTCGGCATTCGAGCATTCCTGGTGATCTCGCCAATCCAAATCCCACCGGGACATAAATTTACGTGTTCTGCTTGTTTTGGGGTCGGAAGGACCTCTCTTCTGACGCGTGCAGCACCAGTGTGCTAAACGTCCTTGTAAAGGTTTCCCAGGCAACATCTGGAGGGCATTCGTTCAAGAAAGTCCAAGATGTATCCTTAACAAGCTTTGATAACACATTGTAATACGTGACTGTATGCACTTTATCCTCCTCCTTTTCAAGGCACACTGCATATATATATATAGTGAATGAGAAGAGCAACATGAATACTACGACCCAGTGGTGTGCTTGTAACTATCCGGTCAACCAGGAGCTCTTCGTTAGTTAGCGCAAAATCTAATATTGACGGCTTGTTAACAGTTCGAAATCTGGTGGGAGTGGTTACGTGGTTGTACAGAGGGTGGCTAGCAATTAGCTCTTGCAAGCAGGGTTTAAACTGCGTACCTCGTTTGCCGGCGTTTTTATTTCGTGCCTGTTAAGGTCTCCAGCGATAAGAATGAGGGTGTAGGACTTGTTCGAAGCAAACTGAAAATCGTGGTTCAGTTTGGAGTCCATTACCGATGTTGAGTTTGGTGGGCGATTAATCATGGCTAGTTAACGTGTGTCCTTTATCGCAGGCATACGCGGCATAAACAGAATCAGGAGCTTAAATTTCCGTGTGACCGATAACTTCACGTCGGTTGTTTGTATTCCAGTAAGCAATCAAAGCGCCACCACTTCCGCCGCTATCGGTCCAAAGCAGCGACATACGGGGTAATTTGATCACATAATCGGTTATCTCATGTTTTAACATTGTCTCTGTAATCACGACGAGGTCCTGCGGTTGTGAGGCTTGGATTTCTCTAAGTTCGGCCAACTTGCTTAGAAGGCCTTGGGCGTTTGTGTACATGCAAGATGGGGCTTTTGTTTTTAGGAGTGCGTTGACGGATGTCAACTTTGTGTTAGTTTTTAACCCTGCCGTTAGGTGGCCAGCCATTATTCATTTTTGGTTTATGTATTTCAGTCAAATTACGTGGCATTGTTGAGCGTTCCTGAGCAGACGTTTTACTCGTGCTGCCCTCTGTCTCGCTTTGTGCCGTGGGCGCTGTCATGTTGTTCTGTCCGCAGGACTGTACAAATAAAGAATTTGTAGTGCTTGCAAGTTCCATCGAATTGCTTTCTACTTTCGTTCGTTCGCCTGCTGCCTTTAGTTAGATATCTGTTTGCAACCTAACTCGAAACTTTAACTAGCTATAAAACAGAAGTCGCGTCATTCCTTCGGAGTGTAGTATTACTTTCAATATCCTTGAAGTTTGGTGATGACGGAACTCTTGTCAGGGATTTGGCAATAACGTTTTAAAAAGAGCGTTCTGCGCGGATTTTACAACAATGCTCTCGGTCATGTGTTTGCGTATCGTGATCTGGAGAATGCGGAAGCTCCGGAACACCACGAACAAATATTTTTTTCTTGCTATCCCTATTAGGAATGCCGCGTCGCTGAACTGCTTCTTTTGGGCGATCTTTCCAAGACAGATCAGGTAATATGCGTACTCCGCTCGGTGAGTTGTGAAGACGAACTGCTGAGAGCAGGACAACGTCCGTCGAATTTGCTACGTCTAGTGTTACTCGGAGAATCCGAGGTTCACCAGACTGCACTGAGGTCAGGTGACGCGCTACGCGTTGCATCATTGCAAGCTCAACCTGAGTACCAACTGCCTCGCAGATGTAAATCCACTGGTTGCGAGCGTCTTGCAACTTGCCTTTTATTGTGCCAGTTTTGGATTCAGAAACTATGATGCACACGAGAGTTAACGCAGCGCGGTTTTGTCTAGCAAGTTTTGACTTCATACCATTTTCCGGCAATTCGGTTTGTTCAGAAGGCACCACTTGAGATGTCGGTAAAAGCTGCTTTGTACTAAGCTTGCTCGGTACTGAAGATGGTCCTATGTGTTTCGCTCCAGGTGTGTCCGTCGAGGCAATAGGTGCGTACGTTATTTGCTTGATATCTCTACCTGATTTCCTTTGGCTCGGAGAAGTCGGTGTCGTGGCTGGATCTCCAAGTGAAGCGCCTAGTTTTGGAGAAGTGGAAGCAGGCATTTTTGAGGTTTATCCAATTATGGACGTGAGGTGACCCAGTGGATTTAGAGACACAGAAGCTATAGTGCAATTTAAGTGTCTAGCTCCCTTTTGTGGCTTGGATTCGGAGCTTACTTTGGCTGGGTGAGGTATTATCGTGGCGCTATTTCGTAGGATTTAGCTTAGTATTTATAATATACACGATTTTCTCAGTCATTCTATCACACATTTTCATGAGCAAAGATAAACAGTTGACAATTGGAACGACTTGACATATTGGAAAAAACCCAATTGTGTCAGCATACTTGGTTTGTCTGATTAACTTCTTGGAAGTGTTTGCCTACACATTACGGAGATTACCATCTAATGCAGCTAGCACAGGTAACACCGATCTCAAGGACCTTTTGCCAATGTCTGCGCAACATAGGCGACGTTGAACTGTGGTAAATGCTAGGCTTTCTCTTATAGTTTGCAGCAAGGCCGATATAAGCGCTCACCTTGATGAGTGTTATTGCGCCAGGTGTGAAGCACGAATTGGTCACAACATGCGCACGAATTGATAGTTGTTCAACCGCACCAATGTCAGGCGGTAGAGGCGGATGGAGTTCGTACCACGCAGACTGTCGGGTTCATCGATCAATCGACTCGTAGTTGAACGCACACACCCGCACAAAGCGGCAGCTTATGTTTATTGGCCTGCATTAACCGACGATGCAAGTGGAGCGCTGATAAGCGTCCATAGAACTGCTCAGTTGATGAGCGGAGCAAAAAGGCTGTATGTTTGTTATACTGCAACTTGTAGGAATGGTTGCCATGTAGTTTGGGAGCCTTCAGCTTTTTCTTCCAAATGAGACTAAAACTTTTTTCCGATAAACCGTTTTGATGTTGTTACAGAAGTGTAAGTCGGCAAAGAATATGTCAAAAACTGGGAACTGGAGTAAGAGTATAATCAACACAGATTGGATCCTGGCGTTGGGAAGCAATGAGTAGAGCTCGTCGAGCTGGTTAGAAGGAGCGCACGCATACTATTGTGTAGGGAAAAGTAGGGTGGTCACAGCTTGCAAAGCTAGAGCCGAGTTAAAGTGCGGTAGCAAGGACAGTGTGCGGGAGCCACCAAACGTCGCAGTGTGCCTAAACCATCCGTAAATCTGGATTTCCGTTTTCGAGGCCGCCTTAGATCGCGGTATAACTATGAACGTTTTCTAATTTTACGAAGGTTTTACAGACTGGATGAATAACCTATTCCCAGTATGTGAAGCCATAAGTAAACATATTTTTGCGGGCGTTAGTCCTTTGGAGCCCGCCAACAATCGCGTTCAATGATAAAGGAGTCAATACCGGCGGAGGCAGTAATGGGCTATCTTGAGTGATCTAACATTCTAGCAGCGGAGCAACACGGATCCCGTCAGCATCGGTCATGAACTATCAACCTACTAATCGCCGGTGGCTGAATGTTCTGCATGTTTGCTTTGCAAACATAAGGTCACCGGTTCGAATTTGCGTATGGGAGGGCGTACTCGCGGTGTACTCAGCCCGTGCGCGACTGATGGTGGTCGCGCGGCAGCGAAGCGCCGGTACGGCGTATAGCTGACACCTTATTTTTTATTAGGTCAAAGTAAATGTTTGTCGGACCGACACTGGTGTCATCTATCTCGACTTTCCTAAATCATTAGACCGACTAGACCACGGCATAATTATCCAAAACCCGCAAACGTTCGGACTTGGAATACCTCTCCTTGAATGGATCGGGAATTTCCTCATTCAGTGTTAGGTTCATTTTCGGGTTCGAGGATAAAATTCCGGTCCTATCCATGCGGATTGCGGAGTTTCACAGGAGGCAGGGTTATGGCTACGCTTGTTCTCGCTTTTTATCAACGAACTCGTGCTGTCGTCGAGTCAACTATCCTGCTTTTGCCGATGACAACAAGCTATGGCTGGCGATTGGCTGTCTGGAATACACAATAAATTGCAACGGCAACGTGCTTTTACATGGTAAAAGGCAGACATGCTTCTGTTTAACGCGGACCAGTGCAAAACTGTATATGACGCCACAAGCACACTAACGAATATAAGCTTGTAAACAACGTTGCAAACCACTTCAAGGGGGTGCGAGATGCAGTGGTGATGCAATACGACCTAGGCTGTTTAGTGCAGACCTTGAAGGCATCCAACCCCTCGGACTAAGAACTTGGTCTCTAAAAGACAGCGTTGTGTAGATTCAAACCCGCCATCTTCCACCAAATGCTTATTGTGCATGTGAGACCCCACGTATAGTTAGCGATACAGACCTAGCAAATCCGGTTGACATGTGATCTGCTTTCATTTTATACCGCACAGCAGTTGATAGCCAAAAATGTGTAAACTTGGTTCTATCCATTTTACGATGTGACTAAAAGCGCACGGAGTCTACAGCGGAAGATATCACCGTATAAGTGGATTTCCAGCACTTGATGAGCTCAGGTCACGCTTGGCGTTACCTACCGATACGTTGCCGCAACATAAAATCGATGGGTCACCAGCCGAATTTGGCCACTGAATTGAGCCAGCTTGAGTCTCTCCGGAACTATGTTTCTCTTCAAATTTGTTAGCCATAGAACATTTCTTCTACCTTGGTGATCTCCGCACCCACGCTTCTCGTTTTTAACAATAACTCGATGATGCATTACACGACCTGCTTCTACTGAATTGACTTATATTCATTGAGTGCTGACAAGACGCAGACAAACGTTGTGCTTACCATCCGCCAAGAAATCCAGGTAGACAGATCCCATTGTGTAGTAACGTGAATAATATTATGATACCGTAGATGCGGGTTTCACTTTAGTGGGATTTATTTTGGACTTAGAGAATTCACACAAATCATCCCAAAGGGACATTTCATGCCTCAGGCCTTTTATCAGAATTACACCATTCTGCCATCTGTCTGTGACTGTGGTGAGATAAGCACCTGATTTATTCTAAACAGACGGAAGTCAATAGCTCACATATATGCCAAAGTTCTTATCAATCATGAGGTTACCAGCTGTTAGATTTAAGAGCCAAATTCTCTCGCAAAATAGATCCCCAATTCTTCTGTCACCGTATTTGGGGAATACATGCAGTTGCCTTCTGACGTGACGACATTGCAAACTAGAACTGTTATTGTACCACATGCTTCTATACACCGCCTCGACTAAAAACTTTCTCCAGCTATCTATACCGCTAAACCTGCGTTGAAGAGATCACATTCCTTTTGAAACCAGATTTCTTCAGTAAACAATATCGCAAGACTGACTGTACTGAACAAATAGCATAAACAGCACTCGTTGAGCTCACATCAGATTTCCACCGACTTTTCCTATTTGAACAAATAATGTGGGACATTTGAAAACAAGTTTGAACTACATCAGTTTATAACATTGACAATCATTGGGAATGAGCAAGATATCTTCCATTGTTTCACAAATATGGGCACTAAAATTCAAGAAACAACCACTACTGAGGTCTTAGTCAACCATCTAGTAAGCTGTACTT
>OX104069.1:4909650-4967905 GCA_944474145.2 Dicrocoelium dendriticum | reverse complement strand
GTGATAAAAGTTACGAAAATTGTCAGCCGTGTAAATCGTTATTGTTCTCCTGTAACATTTAACATATCTGCCTCATGGAATTGCAGAACTCAGAGACCTAACATATCATCGTAAATGTGCAATCGGTACTCTGTATCGAATAGTGGTAAGCTATGACTCTAACAACGTTTTGAACTGCTGCACAGACGTAGCCTTCATCACATGTTCAGGAAAACTGTTCCAAATATTTACCAATCTTCGTTCCATGCACAATGGTTGAGGAACACGTTTCACATCCGGCATGACAAGTTTGTATATGTGTCCGCGTGTGCTGCATGGCCTAAACATGGGAAAGTCACCGAGATGTAGAATACTGCAGGTCAAATATGAAGTCGACTCGCACCAGACGGTGAGACAGAGTATAAAGTCCTAGTTTCTCGCACCGGTATTCATACCCCAAGCCACGTAAACACGAGATGAGCCTGATAGCATGGTGTTGGACCTATTTGATATTTTGCGACTCGCCACAAGCAATTGGAAAGTTGACGAATGAATCGTACACTAACATTGGTCTAAAGGTGGAAGAGAAGAGGTGAGTGGCAATCTCTTCCATCCATGTGCCGAAGCTACGTTTGAGCGCCCAAAGCATGCGCAGTCCGTTACGATATAGCCTGTTCGTGTCGGCCACGGACATCAAATTGTAGCGCGAGAGTACAGCTCGGTCGTTCACGGAGGGTGTGGGATATAGCGGATGGCCGTCAAGGGTGTATGTTCGGCCGTAAGCACCCATCCCTAGGCTAATAAATACAGACTTGGCTGGGTTGATGGTGAGATAAATTTCTGCGGACCATATGGATAGGTGTTTGAGGTCTTGCTGAAGTAGGCCACAGTCGTCGGAGTATCAACTTCTTTCCAATTTAAGGTGTACTCGGCAAACAAGGCAAGCGGCGACCAAAGAAGCTTAAGTAGATCGTTGATGTGGATCAGGAAAAGAGCGGGCTCCAGCATAGTGCTTTGAAGCCCGTCAATTGTAGAGTAATACCACTAAGTTAGACGGTCGTCGACCTGTACCCTCGACTTTCGTCCAACAAGAATGTCGCGGATCCATCGGTGCAGTGAGCCCCCGCACCGCATATCCTGACTTTGTGAAGGCGAACCTCATGACTGACCTTGTTGAACGCTTTAATACAATCGATGAATATCACTTCAACAGACTCACTAGCTTAGTGCTTTCAACGACTCATGCCTCGCCAGGAACAAGTTTGTAATGTATCAGCGGCCTTGCCACTAAACTTGCTGTGCGGTCGTCATGATTACTTTTGACAGTAGCAACACAATAATCAAATTTGTATGAATTTCCCAGAAACCTTTGCCAAAATAGGTGTCAGAAAATTGGCCATTAGTTTTCTAATTTCCTACGGTCGCCACCTTTCGGAATTGGCTTTTAGCACTGAACATTTCCAGTCAATCGGCAACGAAACGTCTGAGAGCGACCTGTTGAAAAGGTCAGTTAGTTCAGGGGAGAAGTTGCCCTAAAGTGACTCGAGAATACCTGGGTGAAGCCCATCAGGTCCGGCAGATTTGGTGCCGTCAAGGCTGGCGAGTAGTTGACATACCTCTTCAACACCGCCATCCAGGCTGTCGAGTTCGGTAAAAGCGGTAAACTTCAAACTCGGAACAGACATCTGGTTAATTGCAAATACAGAAGCGAAGTACGCCACCAAAGTAGACGCACGCTCAGTGCTGGAGCTAAGGTGCTGTCCATCCGGACCATCCAATAATGGCAAATCACCTGCGACTTCAGGCGTCGCTTCACGTATGCAAAGATTCGTTTTGGGGCGGTCTTCGCAGTTACTGCGAGCTGCTTTTCAAAATGTCGGCGCTTATGCCTATTTGCACTGTTGCAGAGGTTCCGCTGTCTTTTATACTCTTCGTAGTCATTGGCAGAACCGGAGAGGGGGAATCTCTCTCACAGTCAGCAAGGCCTCCCAGCCAGATTTCTAGACCCCTTGTCAAAGCAATGAGGTTTAATCGTTCCAACCTACCGACATTTCAAGGGCACAGTGATGTCAATCTCTCTTTTATAAATATCTAACAGTCTTCCAACAGATGCAGTTTGTGACGGAGACCAATACAGTTGGCTCGCGGCTTGAGCTAGATCGTTGATGTCCGTTTTCCAATAGTTATGTGCTGGTTCCAGCTGATGTGAATACGGTAAAGATAATACCATATCACCTATGAGCACTGCGTGGTCGCTTGTAGCCAGGGACTCCAGGATCCGAACGTCACGCACTCGTTGTTCGTTGCTCGTTAACATCGCCTCAAGCTAGGATAGGGTTGTGGGTGGTGTTTTGCGTCTTGCCTCAGGTATATATATATATATTAATATTAATATTATATTGCGATGCATTAGTGTCAAGTACCACATCCACGAACTTTGCTTCAATCTCACTGTGTCCATACCTCAAAAGCACATCAGACCATCTTACTCGAAGACAGTTAAAATCGCCTATAAGTAGAAAGTTTGGACGACTCACATGGGTTCGAAGATGGGGCGGCCAATCCAAACAATGACTCAGGGGTAGCGACAAAATGTGCCAACAAGTAGTTCTCCGCGCTTGAGGCGGATGGAGCACCACAGTCGCTCACACAAAACATCGTCACTTCGGTAGTTGCTCACAAGTCTCCCACGCAGGGAACACCGGATGTAATGCAAGAGACCACCGCGGGCATTCATTTGTCTATCGCATCGGAAGCACGAGTAACCGTTGAGTTCAAGTTCTTAGGTGTTTAAATGAATACAGCCACAGTCCAACTACGTCCTGCCGCTCACACACAACGAAACGACTAAGCTCAGCGCTACTGTTTATTACACTGCGAAGGGTTGTGAAGGCTAATTGCAGGCCGCAGCAGGAGCCGGTGGTTGTGCTTGAAATGTGAGCAGCATGTTTACACTGATTTGCAGATTCTTGGAAACCACCCGAAAATTTATGATACGAAGATTAGTTTCCCTACTCCCCAGTGCTTCATTTCAGCTCAATTATGGTCGACTTGAACCGCTCCCTGTCCACTGGGTCTAGATCTGAATGAACATGTATCTTCAAAACTTTCAGCCTACATAGGCGGAACATGATCAGTCTTGGACTGGCTTCGTCCATAAAAGGGATTCTAATAGACCGATTTTGTTCGTCACCTTGCTTTCCAATACGGTTAATTTGCCACTCATTTACCGAGTCCACTTCAGCGTCGAGGAGTCTGTCAATTAGACCCTGTAAAAACGACACCGTGATCGTAGCTTTCTTAGGGTGATGAATCACTTGACTCCGACGCACGGAAGATCACGAGGTTACAACGTCTATGGTCGGGGGAGGTTGACCTTGCAGGGCGAAGTATAATACCAGCCTCACGTGGTTGGGCTAGCTGTTGACTTACATAAAGTGAGCGCGCAACATCCCATCGTAATTTCGTTCTTTTTTCTTTCCAACGGTTTGCAGCACTCTGACTTTCGCCGGCTGGGACATCAGTGCTCGTTGGACAAAACAAAGGTAAACAATTTATGCCAGGTAAAACTGGGCTTCTTACAACTGTTGAACTTCGTGCCGTTGAGTTTGCAAGGGTAGAGGAGGAAGGTTGAGCTGAAACCTGAAGGCTCTTCGGGCTAGGTTGTTTGGCCAAACACACGGAGCTCTTCGCAAAGGAATGATGAAAACTTCACATCGGCTTTACACTTCCTGGCTGTATCTCGTTTGGCAATTGTCACGTTATGTTTGAACAAACTCGTGTTGGATTTCAAGAAAGCCGATGAAAATATTCCACTGATAGTGCTACACATGAAATGTGATATTTAACTTGGCACAAAACACACCTGAAAGGATTTTCACGGTATCCGGCTACCCTGGAACAAGTACCACTCGGTGATTGTTTCGGCATCGTGAATAATTCGAAAACAGGATGGCGGTCAACTACAGCAGAAAATGGTGCTAGTGAAATCGTAGAAACCAAGCGATGAAAACACAAGTATTTCGGGTCGAAATATTTAGCATCAGAACTGAAAATGAACTGTATCCAAATTCCAATGAAATACTTCAATAAACAAGGAAATCCAACATAGAGTGATTTTAGCAACACAGACGAAACTAAACGACCGGAGGCCGCTATCCACAGCCGTACATAGTAAAGTAATCATTTAAGCGAAATCATACTGTGGTGCAAACTTTGAAGAGCCACAAACGTCTCAATGAGCCACTTTGCTGCTGATCTTGTTTATTAACGAGGATATACCTCTGATGCTCGCAGTTCGCCGTCCTACAGCTTTAACTGTAGAAAAAACCAGACTAAATGGAGCTAACAAAATGTTTATAACGCGAACGCATTGTTATGCCGTCATTACGCAGAGTTGCAATTTACAACAACTGAAAAGCCCAGAAAATGTTGAAAAGTAGCTGTTGCCTCAGCAAGTTACATGCTAATGCATAAGGTTGCAGTAGGGGGAAAATTTATGCTGATGGCAACTTCATACGAAAGGTGTATCACAGAAACGGTAGATGAATTATATATTGGGAAATCCGAGTTATTCGAAACAATCTATATTTCGGCAAACATATTTGGTCGGGGAACTCGAAAATTCGGAGAGAACCTGGTGCTACGGATACGCAGTTAAGATAAGGAGCTTTGTGGATAATTTTGGCGCCGGATAAGTGTACCGTACTCCTGAGTACGTAATGACACCATGTGTATATCCGTAGGGTCATTTTGGACGTGATGACAACGAAAGGGTTGGGATCTGCTTGCGGCATGCAGAGAATAAAGACGAAAACTCACAGAAGCGCAAATATTTTCCAAGTCATTAACCTTCAATAGAATCAGATTCTAGGTGTGTTAAAGGTGTGTTCGAATTTTCAAGTTTTAATGGTGTTCGCAACTCAATCACCAACAACATCGATCTCAAATTTCCAGAAATATCATCGGTGATTCAAAGATGTACTTTGGTGACTAAGCTGTAAAGTTTGTGCTAACCGTCCGAAAACACTGCGTTAGATTACAAGTTTCGAACAGAGTTACCTCAAGAGTAAGAAATCTCTGCTATTTGTACCTGACGAAAGGATGCACGTTCAAAACTTTTCTTATAGTGCAGTCTTCTCGGGCTGAAAGCATCCAAAGTTCTTTTGCTTCAACAGTTACGTTCTCGGTGATCGCAGTGACTAAAGATCACTTCACTTTGAAAGGCGATCCACATCGAGATTGCGCGTCGCAATCCACTCACTCAACGGATCCTTTAATGTAGTCAATCCATCAAATTTTGGGAGATTTCCAAATATATCAAGGTCAAAATATTCGAATATAAGCCTGTAGTTAGAAATTAGCTTGAAGTACTGCAATAAATCGCCGCTTTCGAGATCGAACTGCCCGCCATATTTGCTTCCTTTCTAATATACATTTACCCGTAAGGAAATAAATGAGGCTTTATTTTAGTACTGGCTTTTGTTAGGAAAATTTAAAACAGTCGTGATTGTAATGGGTAACATTGCTCTTTGTTCCGTTGAACACATACTCATAATTCACATTTGAGTTGTACATTTTTTGAACAGGGACACACCGTTAATGTTGTCTGCAGAATCGCAATAGATTTAGCTGCAGCTGTTCACATCTACCACAATAATTGTAAACATTTGATTACAGTAGGCGCTAAGTAAATGAGCGTCACACTCCATCCTTTGTATATTTCTTACTTTTCCGAGAGTTACTACGTAACTTTGCATTGTTTTAGAATCATGTTATTGTCGCGTAAATCTAGGTTCACATATGAAATATCGACTTGCAAATATAGTTGATGACTGAGCTGGCCCTAGTTACGCAAGACCCTGCGTGTCCAGCAAGTTTCAGTGACTTCTAATAGTGTATTCTTTGCTCACGTACAATAAGGCAACTGGCAAACGGTGGCAGGATTATTGGCAGTGCATAGTGTTGCAGTTTATTGGTGAAAATTCTAGTTTCGAATCTTGCACCGTCAGACTAACATCTATACAGTTAGAATAGGACAGGAAGAAGGTAAATCCAACATCGTACAAAAGAGAATAATGGCCTCCCGTAAAAGAAACCATCGGATACATCGTGACATACATTTTTAACAGTAGAAGACCCTAGATACTACCTAAAACACCTAGTTGCACACTAGTGCACAATTGTGCATTAAGCAGTCGTAACGATTGCGTTCGCTCGGTTACGCTTGATGAGAAGTACGAACGAAGCTGACGCATTATGCAGAATAACTGCAACTTAGTAGATAGGCCAGTATGTGAAGCACAGTCGAAAACTTCCTATCCCTTAAGAAAGATTATAACCAACACATAAGGAATCTATTTGTCGAGTTGCCAGAGGTAACAAAAAATTGACATGTTTGGCAGGAATTAGTCGGTAAAATTGCTTGTCGAATCCAGTTACCTAGGATGCGTGGCAACGGAATGTCAAGGGTCTGCTCCTTAATATTGACAAAAAGGTGGCGACAACCGCTTTCTTGTATAGAACAACTACCTGCTCCAGGTGACTGGGTAGGTACTGCCTCTAATTGTTAAAGTTACAACGTTCAGGTCCATAAAGTGGGATGCCTGGTCACCTAATATTAACAGAATGGAAAGTAAGCAATCGGGGCCGGGTTCGAATAATAACTTCAGTGAGGTTACTGACCTTTCGACATTGTGCAGATCAAAGTTGATACTGAGTAGCTCATCACCTTGCCAGTAAGCCTTTTTTGTGCTGCAGCACTAACGGCCCAAAGGATGTCGCATCCGCAGAGAATTAACACTGAAAAGACCGCTCCGCCGTTATACCTAGAATGCCTGTGACCGTTCAATAGACCGCATGACTGTATTTCTTTAACCTAACTAGTATTTATAATTTTTTCTAAATACTTATATTAAAACCATTTGTAGGAAATAGCTGTAATCGAAAATAATTGTACTGCACTTTACTTTTTTCAACACTTGAAAATAATTTTACTTGCTTATTCAGATTTGCATATAAAGCAGGTGCTAACTCAATCTACCCACATGAGCCATAAACTACCTTCTTACCTACAGAGCACTTGCTCTTCGATCTGTTGCCTGTACAGTAACTAAGCTGACACTGCCGATGTTTACTTGTCTTACGAATTTCTATCTGCGTTAAGTTGTTCGGCGTAAGTCAAGTTGTCACGTATCTTGCATGGTGTATGGATCCAGGCAGTTCTTCCGCAATACCCATCAGATAAGATAGACGGGTTAACTTATTTCCGGATGCAGTATTTTGAATCATCCAGAAATTAACGCCAGCTTAATCCAGCACGTTGGAGAATACTTGATCTGGCTAGATGATGAATTGACAGAGTGCCCTTGAGATTTGGTCGAATACATCTACCCCATACTGCATGGAGTTGTAATATAAAACAGTATCGGGCTTTTTCTTTTCAGGGTCTTTACTGAGAGTTACTATGCAAGGAATTGAAAACCAAAACTTTTTATTGCTTTTACACTTGTAGGAAGATAATATGTGCTTAATTAATTCTTCCTAGTGAGTGAACTGAACAGCTCTCTACTGCTTTACTTCAAAATTGTTGGCACTTCCTTTCGATTAACTCGAAATGTTCCCTCCATACTTGCATTTTTCTTGGAGAGTATTTCTCCCAATGCTGCAGTTGTGAAGAAGTTGTCACATTTGACGCTGTAACCTCTTCCAAATAAGTGACATAAGGCTAAATACCACACTCACTGAAACAGTTTCTCCTAGTGGCCGAGATTCGTCCTTCCGAGATATGGAAATCCGTTCAGGAGCTATTTACTGTCCACTTCTGTCAAACTCCAAACCTTGCTATCGATTTTATTACGTTTATCGACCATGTACTGATGAAAACGACAACGGGTTTCGGTGGGAAACAATTGCTCGGCGACGGTTAGGTTCACCTCAGGCATGTAGCACTGTTTAGACATGCGATTAAATGCATTCCAGAATTCAGATCGCCAAGCTAACTTGTCAGTCTGCAGTATTTCACTTCTGGTAGTTCGCATATCAAAACGAAGGAACCTCATGATTTACTTGAATCTGTTTTTGTCAGTTGTCTTCCAGAAAACAGGCAATCCGTTTTTATCGCACCATAGCATATTCAATGCCATGTTCTTCATACCCGTAAAGCCTCTGATATAAAGTTGGCTAATAAATGCACGCAGCTCAGGAATACTTACGTTGCACAGACAACTGACACCTAAAACTTTATTGGCCTCAGCTTCGGTACATACTTGATTCTGTTTAGCATTTGGTACATGCGTATCATGTCAAAAGTGATCTGGTGATCATCAAATTTTGCACATTTTCAGTGAAGTTGCTCCAGCTCTAGCCATAGAAACATTCCATGGTGGCATCCCATCAAATGTAGTTGTCTGGAACTCCATTGCGGTCCACGGTATGTGAACTTTGCTGGAAGATGCAGTATCGGCTGAGACACTCTCGTTACTGTTCTCATGAGGAATGTCATTGTCAAAACTTTGGCTATCGGGATGCTGTGATCTTCTGCTGACTGTTGGAAAATATAGTCTTCATCAGCATCATATTCATTCTCGTCTCCAGACTTGTTATAATCGACAGCCGTAGGTTATCGTAAAACCTCAACAGCTGTTTTCCTCCTACAAGCACTTATATAACAATGGCACTGAAATTTATCGGCTGGAAATGAAAACGAAACCGGATTAAATGAGAACGATCATTTTGACCGCTAAGGAGCTTTCCAGGTAGTACGAACACAACTACTTTTCTCGAAAACCGTAATAGATATGAAAGTGAAACTGCACAATTATGAAGGACTTCTGGAAATCTGAAAACTCACGAAATATCTTTGAAAACTGTTTAAAATTCTAAAAACGATTGACATTTAATGCCACTGAGCGGTCAAAATGACCGCTCCGGGCGTTCATGTGTTAAGTACTTAAGAGTGACTTGTGCTTTTTAAGCAAAATTTGCCCCTACATTAAGTTTGTCGAAGAATGCATGTTTCTCCACCACTTCATGGTTTTTAATGCCCATGAGAGGACGAACGTCCTTAGCTGTGAAGGAAGAAGTGCTATGCAAGTAAATGCGTTTCAATGACCGATAGGAAGACACTTGTCTAGCAGCGCACTCTGCGCAATATAATCAGACATAGCTGCCATCTTCTACTAAACCAGGACCACCGAATCACATAGGGCGCCGCAGCGTATTTGCCTGGTATATATTCATGCCCACGCACGCTTTACTTCACGATTTGCGTTTATGCTTTTCCGTAAACAAACTGGAGTCGCACATATAGATGTCACTTACTCAGCGTGCACTAGCTCTCTTATCCTAGCAATCTGAGACCAGTTAAGCACCCAGCGCGACACAGCGTTACAGTTTCCTATATTTTAGAATATACGTACTTGATAGTTATTATGTGCTCTTAGATAATCCTCAGCCACTGGAGTATATCTAAATCTTCTTTTGACAACTGTATTTACTCGAGAAGCACCTAGCCACCTTCTGATATCCGTTCGATATTCCACAATTTAGCTAATGCCTAACTCGTATTGGAGATAAGCACAAAATCATAACCCCGTTACAAATAACTTACTGGGCCAATAACATTAATATGGCCATAATTTACTAATTGCAGCATATTTATCAGATTCACGCGTGTATGTCAGCCTCCTTGGTAGAATTTCTCGGTCCTCCATTTTCTCTTCCCATTCCTTTAATGGACGGAACGATTAACATTGAAGAGTATTTACGGAAGACTTATCTGCAACCCAACTGACCTGCTGGTCACCCGCCTAGACATGGACACACAAACAGAAAATACACGCCATTACTTGCGAAGTATTTCCAAGATGCTTACTGCTACATACCTCGTCGACCACATTTTTGGCTTCAACCACCTACGGTAGATCATGTCTAAGCCACTCGGTCAGCCAACGGAAAAGTTTGGGTACAGTTTGGCTGCGAATAACTGCGAGACAAAGCGATCAGAATGAAGCCTTACCAGTGAACTTGGATTAAATTACTATTGACGGAAACATTCCATGACCTACTGGGTTTTCGCCTGGAAAGCGTTTTCTCTCTAAAAGGCCGCAAATCTCTGCTTAACAACAGTGCGACGTGGCGGATGTGACTCACCAGCAAATAAGATTACTCTCCTTTGCATCACATTAGAAAGTCTCCCTACATCACATACCAGTTCTTCTGATGCATACGCTAAAACATCTTTATATACCCACATTAAACATATTCGAGCCCTCATTATAAACACAGTACGATGTTGCTTCTCACAAGTACACTTTGCATAGTTACATTTCTGTATATCATCTATCTTGAACCTTGCGAAACGACGTTGCTTATACTATTTTAATCATGCCTGATTTGGTTTGCCTCGAAACATTCGAGAATAAAACGTTATTTTTTTCTTAGATACATCTCTCTCCAGAGACGAAAATCTCCCTGCTGCTTCCTGTTACTAGCATGTTAACACTGTACCGAAGGAGCAAAGGTATTCACCATGACAATGCCCAAATCACTTACCTTATTTACACCCTGCAGTGTCTTGGACCCAGTCGAATTTTGCACAGCAGTTCCGTCAAAAGTTGATATGTATTAGCATCCATTGATGGTTCTTGTAATTCAGGCCACTTCGCTACAGTACTCAGCTCGTTGGACAGCAGTTGTTCTCAAGAGGTAGCGCATTGTCATTTATAAACATGAGGAACAATGGCGATCAAAGAACTGAACCATGGGCTAACTCACTATGAGGATTGCCCATGGTGGATCTAGACTCACCAATTTTGACATCGAACTGGTTACCAAAGTGTAAATCTGAAAACTAATCATCGGTTGGAAATGCAGTCCACACAAAGCAAACATCTCAAGTAAATTTGATGCATGACCGAGTCAAATGCATCAGTGAAGTCCAGGTTACTTACCATTACTGGAACCCTGAGATCAATTTATCAAGTTATTTCGTCCGAAAACATATGCGGTTTGTAAAACATGATTTCTTTTAATAAAGTCATGCTAGTCCGCTCCGTTTAAGTTGCTACAATCAGTTATTTGCAAATTTCGTTCTAAATAATCTTTTCTAGGTATTTAAGCATAAAATTCGTCAGACTGACGAGTCTATAATGGAATTGCGCAGATTTGGAACCCTCTTATGAAATGCCGCAGTGGTCGTCTTTATCAAAATACTGCGGTAACTTTCTTTCTTGAAGAGAACAGTTAGGAATGAGGTTGAGGGTCATTTTGAAGTAGTGCAGTGTTTTCGGGTGGGCAACACCAAATTTCTATTTGCAACAGTTAAGAAGATACATGAAGGATTACTGGAGCATTTCAGCGAGCAGTATAACAATCGCAAGACGAACTCTTTCAATATCTGCTGATTTACAGGGGTCTAAAGCAGTCAACACCTGAAATAGGTTGTATGTGTTCATAACATAATCCTGCATTTCAGCTTAGAGCTGACTATGAGGCGATTGCACAGACATCGTTCACATTTTGCAACTTCTGACAAACATGCAATATCAACTCCTTTAGCTGTATCTTCCACAACCTCCGTACCGTCACTCTTAGTCAGGTTACCGATTCCCTCTAAGAAACTTTTGATTGCTCCTAACTATAAGACGACTTTGGCATTCCTTTTTTACTCTGAGCAGACCTGAGCTACGAGCAATCTTTAGCTCGTGTCTGTAATGTGACTGCTGTAAACGGGCATCGTTTGCCTTAAAGTCATCTTTACAGGTCGCCGGATTACTGGAAGCTTTTCACCAGAGCATAACGCCTCTGAAACTGCCGAGCAATTTTGTGTCCCCACTGGCGAGGCATATTCCTGCTTCCTTCATGGCACAAGGCAAAAACACATTCAATGATTGCACGAGATTAGGCTTAGGCATATCCCAGCTTTGTTTTGGCTTGGCCTGTTCCTGAGGAGGAACCAAACGGAGCTGAAGACACTCTGTCCTGCAAATGATTAATGCCCATTCGGCCAAAATTTCTCTCAGGATTTTACACACTAAGAGAGAAAATTATGATCGCAATTATTGCCCCTACCTATGGCAGCCTCAGAGTACATCGCGTACAAGCGGCCAAGTCTGGTGGCCACGACTTCTGTAGTTAAAGGGTAGTCCCAAATTGACTTCTCGTCGGATGGACCATACTCTAAACTAAAGCATACGCTTGCATTTACTTTAGGAATTTTCGCTGCAACGTACCTGTCGCGATTTCGGAGTGTTTCAAATCTGTATGTGAGGATTCAGGTAACTAAGTATAGGAACACTCGGTTCAGCAAATGCATGCTGATTTAGGATGTTCATGAACTACTTATGTTTCACTCCATGGGAGGTGGGGCTGGGGTACTCACGGACGAGTTTCCGACACCCCATTGTAACAAATAAGCAAAAAGTCGAACGAAATGTGACGCAGTGGTTTAGAAGTTGCTTCCCAATGATTGTGCTTTCCTTCACAAACACAATCATTATTGCTCTAGCATTTTGCACAGGGCGACCAACGCCATGTATACATAAATGCACCAGTAAGTTGCTAATTTGATCAGTGCATGATAGCTAGATTTCAATCAATGCAACCACTTCGGCAAGCCCGCAAAGCAACAGCAACTCCGTGATTTCCATTTCGACGGCACAACAGTCACTGTGCTAAAATCTCAGCAACATTTCTTAACATTTCCCCTTCGGTTAGTGCTTTTTGGAGTTCCCCTCGGGTCATACGACCGACGGGATAGCGCGTCGTTTGGAGCAGTCTCTGAAAGCGTTTTCAATCCCGTAACCTGCATTCGTATGTTGAAAAGGATGTCTTGAAAGCATCCATAAGTTTTATCCATTTTTGTTCTCTTGGCCTTAGTGCCTTTGTCAATAAGGCGCCCAGTCGGAATTTGTACTTACCGCTTTTCATACCCATTTTTCTTAGTCGAAAACTATCGTTACATTCTGCTCTACACACAATTGGCTTGATCGCAGTAGCGATCGACGCAACTTTATTCTTAACCTCCGAGATATCTCCAACTGTTAGGGGCATCAGTGAAACTGCTATTAAACCAGCAGTTGCTGATAAAACTAATCGTTTGCATTCCGCTAGGGAATAGTTTGTGGTCTCATTCACGGTATTATTTTCAACCATCGCAGCACATATTAAACTATCTGGGATCAGCTAATTCTCAGTAGTTAAAAATAAGTGACACAAGTTATCTTATAGACCATGTGAAATAATCCAACAACAAAAAGGAAGCATCTACTTTAGACGATATATCAGAGGCACCATCAGTTGCGACTAATGCATTTGGACACTCACCTGCACGGTGTACCCAAACAAGAGGTACATTTATGAGTGCAGTGTGTACATTAGGTTCGCTTTCAGTGAGTTTGCTACTGATGCTATTGTCTCTAAGTTTAGCGTGCATGGTACAGATTGATATCAGCCCTCGGTTCGAGTAGCAAACAATTAGGCACGTCTGATATTTGAACTCAAGCATGAAATGTTATACAAGACCTGCTGGGTGCAATGTACACGCATATCTGCACCTGTCGAATCGAAGGTTCTGTTCAACACCACATACTACTTTACCCTGACATTACGAAGGATACTTTGCTCTCAGCTTCAACCCAACTCGCTTTGTTTGTTTGTTTCCTGTGTAATGGGCTAAACTTGAGAAGAAGAGGAGGTGCTTCGCAGAAGTCTCTTTTCGAACATTCTCCACAGTCATTCACAAGTATGAGAAAACCTGTTTGGCCTGCCCATCGCAACTTTAGTATTACACTTGTAACATTCATATGAATAGTAAAACTCATTAATTCTCTCGTGTAGTTCAAAATGAGTAAATCCGTTTCCCGGATTTTAACTTTTCTACTACAGCAATAATTCGCAGTCTGTACTCCAGTGCGTTTCCAGGGGGATCCGACTGTCGCTCGCGAGTTACACAAGGTAAAGCCACAGCTAAGCAAACATACTGAAAGCAGGTCCAATGCATGATGGAATAGTGAACATAAATATCCACCGATGCTTGACCACTCTATTTCATTTATTTATATTGATAGCTTGCAATCACACATTTGGACTTGTTTAAAGCCAAGAGAGAAGTAGTTTCGAAATGAACAGTGTGAAGACGAAGCTCGGTAGAAGCGTGCATTTCTTATCGTCTCTTCGGTGCCAAGAAAGATAACTGGAAATAAAATACGCCAATTGATGCAAACGTGCAAACCAAACCAAAGGAACTAATGAAAATCTCGATTTTACGTCCAAGACAATCTGAGGCTGACTAGAATTTGCATTTTAAAGCGAAGCTCCAGTTTGCTCCGGTTTATCGCAATATCCTAGGTATAGCGGTGCAGAGGAAATGCTTATGCCGCTGGAAAACTTTGCACGACCTGCTGACCTTGATCCGGTGGCTTGAGATTAGTCAGTGCCAGCTGCTTATACTTCATTTTTGTTAGTGCACAACTTCTGATATTTTCAATCCGCCAACTAGTCGAGTAGTAACCTACAAAACACTAACAATTGGTGACCCCGACGCAAGCAAGTAGACAGACACCAACTACAGTAAACTATCGTGTGTCAGGCAATTTCTCTCATACGTCCAAACGTGCAGCATCACTAGAACTCATATAAGATGGATGACAGCAACGAACCTCAAATCAACGTAGTGTCACTTCACTTACCACCTTTTTGGCACAGCCATCCGGCCATTTGTTTTACACAAGTTCAAGCACAATTTGCCCTCCGCAGAATCACACAGGAAATGAAAATATTCTATCATGGGCATGCCGCATTGCCATCAGAAGTAGTTGCCGATGTTCGAAATATTTTGGTATCTCTCGACCCCATCAATCCATTCCAACAGCTCCGCGATGCTCTAATCCGTCGTACCTCGATTTCGGAACACAAGAGGCTTGAACGACTTCTCGCAGATGAAGCATTGGAAAACCTGACACCATCGCAACTCCTGCGACTTTTGATTTGCTTTAAGGGAGAACACAACATAGACACCGGTCTATTCAGCAAAATATTTTTAAAGCGGTTACCCCAAAATGTCCGAGCCATTCTAGCCCCATCCGTAACGGAAGCTCCAATTGATAAGTTGGCAATGATGGCGGACCGTATACTGGATGTCCAACCGCAGGTCAACTCGCTAAACCACCATACCCCCGGCACATCACGATAACACGATTGTCATAACAGCTAAATGAGATGAGCATCTCTAGGGTACCTCTTTTCAGAGGTCGATTGCGATCTCCTTCCCGCAACTCCAATGCCATAATTTCCCCGATCTCCTTAATGTTGTTACTCATATAATTCTTCCTCTAGTCAGGCATCGAACCCCGCATTTTGTTGGTACCTTCAGACATTTGGTCCAGAGGCACAGAAAGGTAGACACCCCTGTACATTTAAATCACAACCGAAAGTAGATTTTAAGGCTCCGGGAAACGAATAGGGCGGATCTGCGAGGCGACCATGATCTGCCCGACACATACCAATCGCCGACTGATCATACAAGACCGGAATTCCGGACTACATTTCTTGGTGGACACGGGAGTGGACATTAGTGTCATACCCCCTTCTCAAAGCCAGCATGCCCTCAAACAGAGCTCACTAAGACTGACTGCAGCTAATGGTACGTGTATTTTCACTTTTGGACAACGTTTCTTAACTCTGAACATGGTTTACGTCACTCTTTCACATGGGAATTCATCGTAGCAGATGTCAAACAGCCCTTACTTGGTGCGGATTTTTTGACCCATTTTAAATTGTTAGTGGATCTTAATAATCGTTGTCTCCGCGATTTGACAACCTGGTTACTTGTTACTGGTCAGACTAATACAATTCCATCAATCCCACCAAGCCTTTTTGACGCGTTTATGATTGATTATTCATTCTCAGCAATTTAACGGGATTTTCCCGCTCTCCTAAAACCGAAATTCAATCAGTCGAATATTAAGCACGACGTAACCCATCGCATAGTAACCCAAGGTAATCCATTGTACGCTAGCCCACGTCGAATGAACCCTGATAGGATGAAAATAGCTAAGGCTGGTGGCATGTATGAATTCGTAGTCTGAGTTGATCATGAAGTTTATGCCATGGACCTTCGGATACACTTTGACACGACTAATACAACCCTAGGTTTGCTGCTCGCATCCACTGTGTGTAGAACTGAACAATATTTTTTGCATGTCAAGAAATATGGCCATTTTATTCTATACATGAACCTGTCGCGACAGTTATTTGGTTCAGGAAGGACCCGCTACAATTCACACTTGAGCGGGAATTTAGGAAGTCATGCAGTGAAGGTGAGAGAAGGTGGTTTCAATATGGCAAGTATCCTAGTTATTTAGTAATATTACGCTTTTAAATTCGTGGATGTATATCAGTGTGCCTAATCCAGCTATAGATTCGGGTTTTCCTCTTCGAGACGCCTTTAGATCAAGGTATAACTGTACAATTTTCTAATTATAAGAATGTTGCTCAGAATGGATGAGTGACATTTCCTCAGTATATGAAAGCAGGTTATAAGTACCCATATTGTTGGGGGCGGTATCGGTTCGGAGCCCGCCAGGAATTGCTTAGTGATTCTCCTCAAGACGCGCTCAAATCTAGTGGAGACATTCGGAGCTGAGGCAGCAACGTGTTATCTTTAGTGATCTAACGTCATAGCAGCGGAGCCACACGTATACCGTCAGCATCGGCTGCGTACTATTTAACAACTGGTTAATAAGAGTGGCAGTTGGATCAAAATAGTCGATTGTGGAACTGACACTGGTGTCATCTATCAACTTTACTAAAACACCCGACCGATTATATCAAGACATGATTCTCCAAAAGCCGCAAACGTTCGGACTGAGAAACAGTGTTCTTGAGTAGGTCGGAAGTTTCTTTATTCAGCAACGGCTTCAGTTTCAAGTACGAGGATAAGATTACGGTAAACGTAATGTGGAATACGGAGTTCCACAGAGGGCAGGGTTATAGCCATGCTTATACTTGCTTTTCATCAACGACCTCGTGTTTATCGTCGAATCAACTATCCTGCTTTTTCCGATGACAACAAGGTATGGCAGGCGATTTGCTGTCTGGAATACACAATAATTTGCAACGGGACCGTGAATTTAAATGGTCAAAGGCAGACATAGTTCTGTTTAAAGCGGACCAGTGCAAAACTGTATATGTACGCCACAAGCTCACTAACGAATATAAGCTTGGAAAAAACGTTGAAAACCACCTCCCGGGGGTGCGACTTTCCGGTGGTGATGCAATACGACTTCGGCTGTTTAGTGCAGCCCTTGAATACGTACAAAACCGCGAAATAACATATTGGTCTCTTAAAGAAAGCGTTTTAAATTCACGGATGAACAATGAACAATGATTTATCACGAGATAAAAGCAAGTGCTTGACAAGTCCCGTAGGACGGTTAAGGTTAAATGATGATAGCAAAATATATCTTCGTCATCTACCGAACGTCTGCCTTGATGAATAATTTGATAAATCACATCAGTGCAAAATTTAAAAAAAATCTAGCGTAAACGTTCAAAAAGACACTGAGATGCATTGATCGTTGATGTATGGAGTGAGAAAAGTAAAATATGCTCGCTCACTTGAATCCATTTGATACATAAATCCTGTTGAAAACATGCTCGGCATAATCCAAAACAGAGGAGTTTAGCTAACAAAATGCTGGAAGCCAAGAGCAAATTCTAATCGTTTCTGCAAACGTCCAAGGTAGCAGAGGATAGCACTGAGTTAGGGAGTGCATCCCACGGGTTTGCAAACCCGAAGGGAAATGTAATTCCTTCGAAACTCTAGACCACTATATTGTTACTTCAATTGTAAGCAGTTACCCCTGCGCTGCGTATTGTGACTAAGCTTCAACAAATGGCGGCACACGTGGTTGGAGTCACTCAGTATCTGATACGCAAATATGAGATCATCGCACAGCCTTCGATAGCGTCCGCTGAAAATTCCCAGCTACTTCAGCCTTCGGTGGTAACAATGATAGCACAGGCCATTTACAGTATTTGTTGCTTTTCGTTGAGGTGCCTCTAACGCTTCTAGGTCGCGCTTCAAGCAAGGTTTCCAAGTTTGGATAGCGTATTCAACATGTGGGCGTACGTAGGAATTGTGCATCATTGGGAAGATGGATGGGTCGAATCTCCCGAATGCCCTTCGCAGCATGCCGAAATGCTGGTTGCCTATATTCTCAGCTACCTCAGCTAGTGTTGAACAGTTGAGGTTGCTCTGTAAGATCATAACTGTCACGTTCCTGGGAGCTAGTCTGCAATCCGTTTGTCTCACGTAAATAGGTGTAGTTTTTTCTATGGTGTCCTTTTTTGCAGCCATAGACGGCAACAAATGGGATCAGGAGCTTGGATTTCCGGGTGATCGATAACTTAAAGTCGGTGGTTTATATTCTAGTAAGGAATCACACCACCGCCCCTTCCGCTGCTATCGGTTTAAAGCAGCGTCACACGCAGTAATTTGATCAGGTTTTAATCTTGTCTCTGCAATTATGACGAGGTCCCGCGGTTGTGAGGCATGGATTTCTCTAAGTTCGGCCAACTTGCTTAGAAGGCCTTGGGCGTTTGTGCACATGCAAGATGGGGCTTTTGTTGTTAGGAGTGCGTTAGTGTATGCCTACTTTGTGTTAGTTTTTAAGCCGGCCATTAGGTGGCCGGCCAATAGTCATCTTTTTGGTTTATGTATTTCATTCATGTTGCATGACATAATTGAGCGTTCCTGAACAGACGTTTCACTCGTGCTCTGTTCTGTCCTGTTGTGTGCCGTGGGCGCTCTCGTGTCGTTCTGTCCGCAGGACTGTGCAAATAATGAATTTGTAGCGTTTGCAAGTTCCATCGAATTGCTTCCGAATTTTAACCGTTCGCCTGCTGCCTATAGCTAGATCACTGTTGGCAACCTAGCTCGAAACTTTAACCAGTTATCAAACAGAAGTCGCGTCGTTCCGTCGGAGTGTAGTATTAATTTCGTTATCCTTGGACCGCAGCCCGTGTAGTTAGGTGATGACGGAACTCTTGTTAGGGATTTGGCAATAACACTGTCAACAGAGAGTGCTTCGCAGATGTAGCACCACTGCTCTCGGTCATGTGTTTGTGCATCGAGATCAGAAGAATGCAGAAGCTCAGGAACACCATGAACAAATATTGTTTTCTTGTTATCCCTATTAGGAATGCCGCGTTGCTCAACTGCTTCCTTTGGGCTATCTTTCCAAGATAGATCAGGTAATATGCGCACTCCACTCGGTGAGTTGCGAAGACGAACTGCTGTGAGCAGGACAACGTCCGTCGCATCTGCTGAGTCTAGTTTTACTCGAAGAATTCGAGGTTTACCAGACTGCACTGAGCTCAGGTGACACGCTACGCGTTGCAGCATTGCAGGCTCAACCAGAATAACAATCGCCTCGCAGATGGAACTCCACTGGTTGCGAGCGTCTTGCAACTTGCCTTTCATTGTGCCAGATTTGGATTCGGAAACCTTGGTGCACACGAGAGTTAACGCAGCGTGGTTTTGTCTAGCGAGTGTTGACTTTATACTTTTCTTATCAATTCGGTTTGTTCAGAAGGCTCCACTGGAGTTGGCGGTGAAAGCTGCTTTGCGCCACGCTTGCTCGGTACTGAAGATGGTCTTAGGCGTGTCGCTCTAGATGTGCCTGTCGAGGCAATCGATGCGTACGTTACCTGCCTGTTATCTGTACCTGATTTCCTTTGGCTCGGAGCTTTTGGTATCATGGCTGGATCTCCAAGTGAAGCGTCTATAGTTGGAGAAGTGGAAGCGCGCATGGTTGAGGCTTGTCCATTTAAGGGAGTGAGGTGACCCAGTTGATTTAGAGGCACAGACGCTGTAGTGCGGTTGGGGTGTTTAGCTCTCTTCGGCTTAGATTCGGAGCTTACTTTGGCTGGGTGAGGTATTATCGTGGCCCTACTTACCTCCGTGGGATCGATCTCAGTATTTACAAAATACACGATAATCTAAGTCACGCTATCGAACTATTTCATGAGCAAAGATAAACAGTTGACAATTGGAAGGACTTGACATGTTGGGAGAAACCAAATTGTGTCAGCAAGTCAGTTTGTCTATCTCAATTCTTGGACAGATTTGCCTACACATTGCAGAGAGTACGATCTAATGCAGCTAGCCCAGGTAATACCGATCTCAAGGACCTTCTGCAAATGTCTGCGCAACATAGGCGACGTTGAACCGTGGTAAATGTTAGTCGTCCTCTTATAGTTTGCAGCAAGACCTATACAAGCGCTCAACTTGATGAGTGTTCTTTGCGCCAGGGGTGAAGCACGAATTGATCAGAACATGCACACGAATTAAGAGTTGTTCAGCCGCACCAATGTCAGGCGGTAGAGGCAGATGGACTTCGTAGCACGCAGACTGTCAGGTTCAACGATTAATCGACTCGTACTTGAACACACACACCCACACAAAGCGGCAGCTTGTGTAAATCGGCCGGCCTTAAGCGACGATGCAGGTGGAGCTTTGATAAGCGTCCCTAGAACTGCTCAGTTGATGAGCGGAGCAAAAAGGCTGTAACTTTGTTATATTGCAACTTGTAGGGATGGTTGCCGTGCAGTTTGGGAGACTTCAGCTTCTTCTTCCGAATGAGACCAAAGATATTTCCGATAAACCGGTATGATGTAGTTACACAAGTGGAAGTCGGCAAAGAATATGCCGAAAACTGGGAACTGGAGCAAGAGTATAAACAACACAGATAGGATCCTAGATTTTGGAAACACTGAGTAGAGCTCGTCGAGCTGGTTCGCACGAGCGCACGCATAATCTTGTGTGGGGAGAAGTAGAGTGGCTACAGAGGGCAAAGCGAGAGCCGAGTTAAAGTGCGGTCGCAAGGGAACGTGGATGGGATCCACCATACGTGGCAGTGTGCCTAATCCATCTGTAGACCCGGATTTCCGTTTTGAGGCGGCCTTAGATCGCGGTATAACTGTGAACCTTTTCTAATTTTACGAACGTTGTTCAGACTGGATGAAAAAGCTAGATGAAAGAGCTAGATGGTCCCGCAATATAGATCCCAAATTCTTCTGTCACCGTATTTGGGGAATACATGCATTTGCCTTCTGACATGACGACATGGCAAACTAGGACAATTATTGTACCACATGCTTCCAAACACCACCTCAAATAAAAACTTTCTCCAGCTATCTATACAATTAAAACTGTTTATTTCATGTTTTCGTTTCAAGTGATTGGCTGTTGCTTGATATCCCCAGTGTGGCTGCGCGGCATGCATGTCGACGAGGTACCTGCCTGTCTATTACCCACTACCTCGTTCATACTGACTCCAGGAGACACTTGGTCGTTGCTGGAGGGGACAGAATGCACAGGATGTGGCTGTGCTAGGCTCGAAGAGCTGTTCCATGCACTCAGTGTGTAGTGGACTACGGTCCGGCCGCCGCCTTGTGTGCGCTTCATTCCTCAAATACAGCTTGCTTGTGTTTGCCTGTGAAGGAGTGTGGGCCGGCTCCGTTGATGCAACGTGGCTCCCATCCACATGCCTCCCGGTCTTATTCCTTCGGCTTTACACTGGATATGGGGTGTGAAGACTGAGGTGTGGCTGTTGCAGCGCAAGCCGCCCCTGGTCCCTCTGTAGGCACAGACTTTCTGTGGCTGAGCACGTTGACAGGCAAAACCGAAACCGGATGTCGCCAACCATAAGCAGAGGAATTTGGGACAATTTCCCATCTCTGTAGTGAGGGTCGGCTCATACAAGTGTTATGCGAAATTTGAAAAATTCGCATAGAATATCCATCCAGGGAATTCACTGCATACCTCTGCCAAAATCTTGCCTTAGCACCATTAACTAGTGATGGACTGTATTCCAAGAGAAGATTTGAACTTCATTGTACATGCAATATGTTTGTTTGGAAAATTCGCGGTATTTTGTAAATTTCACTTTCGCGACTGATGGCAGAAAAAGAGACTTCAATTTAAAGCACCCAAGGCAAGCACATCGTTGCTGCCTCATATTTCCAAGTTTCCACGGCTTTGGGAGATCGCACGAAATGTGGGCACATGCCCACAGCTGAGAGCTGGATCTTGTGAATTCGCATAAGCGCTATGTTGGTTAGCGATTCACGGAGCTCATTGTAAATGCTATGCTAGGTGCTTTGAATGTTGAACGTTGTCCCAAATCATGAATTTCTCTCTCACCCGCTGCTCCACTGCGATTCAAATGCACGAGTCCCCTGACTATGCGAGGCGGCGACTGACATACCCTTTCACCTCAACCCATATTGTCGGCTGTCTTACCACTTTCGTGTGGTTTGACATGTAACCAATTTTAATATCCAGTGCGGTTAAAATGTTTCCACTAACAAGTTTAAGCCCCATCAACTGCGATCCTAACACATTAGGTTTTCAGAACTGGCCAACAGTGGAGCAGCATTCGCTTGAGCACACTCAAGTGAGAGCAGGTAGTGGTGAAGTGAATATCGTTAGAGACAATTTCGTTTCTGTTTTTGCTGCTTTTTTGGTAGTCGGCTAATATTCGGAGTTAGGATTTTGGACAATGTCATACTGTCGGCTTATATACGGATCGGGTTATACAAGGTAATATACGGTACTTCATCGAGACCTTAAACATTTACTCATCCAGTAATTTGATCCTGGATTGTAACACATATTTCACTGATGGCCTTGCACCATCATTTCTACCCGGTTAGCTGCGGGACACATTTTACACATTTATATACAATTGTGGGTTGTTCCAGATATTTAAATTGTCTCTGAAGCAAATTTTCAGAAGTTGAGACATTTACTCCTCTAGCGGACTTCTTAGCACCAAAACATCCTCTTTTTTGCTAATGGCTTTTCAAAGTCACTTCAACCTGGTGCGCTGTGCGCCACTCTACTCCCTGCTGCTAATCATCCCCTCTTCATTGCTTATAATACTATGCAGTTCAAGTTGGATCCAGCCTCACTCAATCTGCGTCGTACTACTTTGTGCTGTATGCCGCTCAGATAACACGCAACGAGGCTACCGCATGACTAGCGTTCAAACAAACCTGTAATGGATGGTTAGAGATTCAGGAGCTGCTCAACAAGAGAACAGATGTATTGATTTACATACTTAGCATGTCACAATTTTATTTTCCCGCAGTCTTTCATATTAACGGCACCGACTCTCAATATGCACATAAATTTCGTAAACTTTCATTGAAGTATATACGGATATAACGCAAAATATAGTATAGTACCGAATAAAAGCCGACAAACTTTTGACAGTTTTTCCTTCCTATACAAGGAGGTCGGCTTATATAAAGAATTTACACAAATTGCAAGTAGTCACGCGAAATCTACCCAGGAATTAACTGCACACATCTGGCCCATCTCCCTTTAGCACCATCCTCTACTAGCGGAGATTTGGAGTGTCCCAGTATTCTTACGGTGTCCACAAAACACTGCGAGCAGCGTGCTTATAATTATACGCCTTATGATAATAATAATAATTATTATTGTTATTATCATTATTATTCGAAACTGACATTCGCGACCTATTATACTAGCAGAATGTTACATGAATTTATAGAATCAAACACCAACCAAATCAAAACAAGACGATGAACGTGATAGAATTGCATTTATCGTTAGTATTTTCTGGGGTCGTCTAATACATGGACCTACGATTTTTGACGACTTTGTTATCGCGAAGTTGTGCTGTCGGCCCATCCATGGACGACCTTGTATTCGGTAATATATGGTATTTCAGCGCTATTTGTAGTTTCACATTTATGAAAGAGACGGACACAAGGGGTTTACGACAAACTATGGATTTATCACAGGGTATATTTCCATCCGTGGTTTCGAGAGGAACCGGTTGCACATGCAGTGAATTTGGCGATAGGGTGCGTTGAATGTCTTCACTTTAAGCCTGAGCCAATGCCATGAAGGCAAGATCGGTGGTAGGCGGAGTGGAGCGTGAGGTTGACGCTTGAGAGAACGTCGAAGATGGCGCAGTTGAAACCTGAGATATGACGTATGTCAACAGTGAAATGTGTGACAAATTCTAGTCGTCTGGTTTCCCGTAGTGAATGTTTGTAAGAGGCTGTGTTAAAGGCGAAAATGTGTGGACTGTGCTCAGTGTAAGCGATGAAAGTGTGACCTTCATATGTGTTCCAGGAGTGCCGAATAACTGGGTAGCTGGCGAGCAGTTCTCTGTCAAAAGTTCTGTAGCGGGACCCCTATGGCTGCAGACGTTAGGAGAAGGAACCGAGAGGTTGCCATAGCTCCTACATCGACGTATATGTCATCAGTTATGACAGAGAGAGGTGCAGTTGATTCGGAAATGCGAGGAGAGCTATGTTGGAGATAACATCCTTAAGTTTGAAAAAGGTGTCTATGTTGTCTATGTTGTCAGAATGCGAAGTTACGTTCATTCCTTCTGAAGCCGTCCGTCAAGTGCTACATGAGCTGATCAAAGCGAGGAAAGAAGCGTCTATAGTAGTTGTCCAAATCGCAAATTTGACGGCTTTACTTGAATGCGTAATTGTCTGATTTTAACCGGAAATATTTCAATACCCGACGAAGAAACGAGGTAGCTAAGGGATCCTACCGTTGCTTTGTCGGCTTCACACTAAGTCGCGTCGACTGTGACACCGCGTTTTGTCAAACGGTGGAAGTGAGAACGGAATGGGTCGATGTTCTCTTCTACAAATGAACCGCAGACTAGAAGATCATCGGGGTATAAATAGGAGAACTTTAGACCAAGGTTGATTTGTGGATGAAGCGTTGGAATTATTGTGCTGCGTTGCACCCTCGTAAAGGCATTCTTAACAACCCCTTCTGGGGTTGTCTTTCCTTCTACATTTATTTGGTGATAGGGGCAAACCATAGCGATTTTAGTGAAGATCCTCTTACCTAAGAGGCATGCAGTAAGTTCTACATGAATTAGATGGGGTACCCATCTGCGACGGTTGGCTTATTGAATGCGCAGTAGTCACCGCAAAGAGGTCTGTCACCAGATTTGTTAGGAACCGTCTGCATTGGAGAGGAAAAAGTGCTGTCGGAAGTTCGGATTATCCCAAGTGTGTGCATGCGCCCAAACTCCGCCCTAGCTAGATAAAGTTTCTCTGGTGAAAGTGTGCATTGGCTGCATGGGACGGGCTGGCAACTTGTCCAAACGTGTTATGTGACCTTAGATGCCACGGCTATCATCTGGCGTTTCAGATCAACCAAGATTTAGTAATGCCGGTAGTAGTTGGCTTAAGTGGAGCAAGTGTGTGACGCTGTACTACGACCCAGTATATACTAAGAACGGGGTATTAGAATCTATCCCTAATGTAGAAGCGACGACTTTGGGCTTCGCCGAAACTGTTAGTCGTCATTATAGGCTTTGGGTTGAAAAGATTGGCGGGAGTCCATTTGGTGATTAGAATCCACCAAGTGTGCCAACACGGCGCTCATCACAGTTTTTCTTCCACCATTGCGTAGATTAGCTGGACAATGCTCGCGTATTCTCTCAGACAGCCTCCTAGTAGTTCTTCCAATGTACCTTGCTCGACATGAACAAGAGAAGGAATATACACAATAAGAAGTACATGACCAGGGAAGTCTGTCTTTGAGTTGGGGCCTCACGATTGGTGTTGAAGTAAAACTTAGCCGCAAGCTCGCTGCGTAGTACGTATGACTCATAGCGTCGGATAATCTTCTAAATGTTGCCTGCGCTATGCCATCCCCCTTGAACGGCAACGACAAATAAACCGGTTTCTTTTCTACCGAAGCTGGTTTAGCTCTCATTTCTCTGCAGTCCATATATTTCCGAACAAATTTTTCTGGATAGCCTTTTCTCTCGAAAACACCACTTAAGAAACTGAGCTCGTCCGCAAGTGTGTCCTCACTACAAATCCTTCTGGCCCTTTCGGTTAGACATCTAATCAAGTTGCGTTTCTGATTTATTGGGACAAAACTGGCAAAATGTATATATTGTCCCTTCCACGTTGTTTTTCTATGCACCCTCCGTTGGACTGATCCATCTGGTCGTCTACTAAGCTGAACGTCTAGGAAGGACATCGTGTCATTGACTTCAGTTTCTAGGGTGAACCTGGCATTAGGGTGCGCTGAGTTAAAATGGGATAAAATTGTCTCTGGGCAACAGTGCCTGTTCGTCACGCAAAATATGTCATCCACATATCGTCCGTAATATGGTAGACTGGTAATGACTCCGCTCAGATAGGTATTCTCTAATTTGCTAATGAACACATCCGCCAGTAGCGGTCCAAGTGGTGAGCCCATTGCTACTCCATCTCTTTGTCTGTATATGGCCCCGTTAAACTGAAATTGTATGTTACATACAATTGTCCAGCTAATCTACGCAATGGTGGAAGAAAAACTGTGATGAGCGCCGTGTTGGCACACTTGGTTGATTCTAATCACCAAATTATAGGCTTTCCCTGCTTTGAAGCGGAAACTTTATAGTTGCCTGCAATTACGGTCATTTTATTGAGCAACACGCAAATGGTAAATCAGCAAAGTGAAACTTTTGGTCTCGTGCGACGCGACGATGTGCTGCAGCAGCTGCTGTGATACGGTCTACATGAGTTTCTCGACTTGGCGTTGTAACGACGGTATTTGCAATCATAATGCCTCTATTGTGGATGGCTCGGTAGGCGCGGGGACTATGGCAGTGCTAAGTCTGGTAAGTGCTTTAGGCTCATTTGTTTGTTGATGTTCGATGACACCATATGGCACGTTCTACAACTGCTGCCAGTGGTAGAGCGCAGGCCACTGTGGGCAAGGCCTGTGTACCTTTCGGGAGTCGTTGGATCTACATTTCGTGGAGAATTCTTGCCTTCATTCTGAAGGTTCCTAGAAGCTGTTGCGCCTGTCACAACAAGGTATCCTGTTCCCTAGTTGCAGATCCCTAAACATTTGCAACAATCGGAACTTTTCGGTAAGCGTGCCTGTCTAGACGATCGCAGCTTCAGAGTCTCATGTTTGCACCTTGAGCGGGGCAAGATATGGTGTCTGCCACCTAGGAGATTTTACCTTGGGTAAGCCAATATATAATTTTCTGATATTTATTAAAATGGGAAGTTCTATAACTGTGAAAAGTGGATCCTAAGTTTACAAAAGATAACAACGGGTCATTCATTAAAAATTGTGGTAAATCTAAATCCGCGGCACTAAGCATGTTTGAGGTTAGCTTATCATCAAAACTATTCACCATGGGAAGTGAAGAAGGATATACAGCAGATAAGAAAACAAAATGATATCAAGTGATGCATCAAAAGTTAACTGGAACGAGCTTGCCAGAATGAAAAAACAAAATGATCGGGGCGTGCTTTAGTTCAGTGTCTCCAATAGTTGGATGGCACCTGGAATAATAGTTGGTAACAATGACACATAAGAGGGTGTCAAATACGGAACTGAAGAAACGATATAGGCAGGTGGACCCAACGTATAGTTGCAGGCTAAGTGGAATAGGAAGCAAAGCATCAAAGGTCAAGTACCTAGTAGTACGAGACTCGGGAAAGCACTTCCTAAAAACAGATGTACAGTCGGTAAAACAAATGGACCTTCGGTATGTTTAAACGTCAATAACTTTAAATGTTGTAAACTACTGAGATATTGTCTTGAGGTGCATTGCATTATGAGGATAATTCATCAGTGAGAGCAACACTGCTTAAAATAATCCTTTCAGCTAGCTGACATCCAATACATGTTTTTGAATAGGCAACGTTTTTATGTATTAGGAAAGTAGAATAGTAGAGATTATTACCTTCTGTAAGGTGCATCGATCATCACGAAGAGTAGAGGACTTATTAACTTTCAGCCCCGTGAAATGCGAGCGACATTTGAAGTGGATACTTATCAGGTTGCATGCTGCCGTTTGAACAACATTCGCAGATAGCAGACTAAAATAGAACTGGTTAAGCTTCCTTTAGTACTGAAATAATCAAAAATGAAAAAAATCTCCTAGTCTTGCGATTCACATACATTTTGAATGCTACTTAATGAACTATGTAGGCTACAGCATCCAACGTGGAACGTCGGGTTTGTAGACAAAGTGTGATGCATTTTCGCTCGGATTGCTTGTTGAGATCCAATGCGTAAGCAATCGCTTGAAGAGCTCCAGCATAACAGAAGGACGGTATTTCGTGTACTTCGGGCGTTCTTGTGACAGGCCTGAAAATGAGGGGGCGTAAAACTAACAAATAGATCTGATGCCATGGGTGTTGACTGTGATCCAAATAACTGAAATTCACTTCCTTAGCTCATTGCCAAATTTCTCTACGAAGCTGTCACCGCATTGTAACTGATTGAGTAATTTTCGGCACTCAATACAACTCCGGGGCAAAGCATATTTTAGTGTGTGTACTCCGTGATACAGAAGGATGTTTGCCAATCCTCCAGCCGATTTATAAAATGGATATCACGCTTTTCATCAATTAGATCGTTGCCAGCTTCAATGCAAATTATTTTTTCCAACGGTCTTGGCTGATGAATAATAACCAGGCACAAGAAACGGGACAGATTTCTTCTCTCAATCGGTGGTGGACCATTCAATTTATAGAACGGTTAGGAAAAATATACCTATAAGAAACTTGATAAATGAAATCATTACGAACTTTACTTCGTTGAACCATCCAGGATCACTCCAATGGTTCAAATTTTATCCGACTGCATTATCCTTCCTTGTTGCTGCCACGGACCCGTGGACCTGTGACTTAGTGCATATAGTGTTCGGTACGTTATAGCAAATAGAACTCAACGGTGAATGTTCCACCGAAATGTTTTTCTAGTTTAAAGCGAACGCTTCACCAGTTCTCCATCTGACTGTTTGGAGATCATGCCGCACAGATTTGATAAGTTTTTTGAAAAGCACCTGATCCAAGACGTCACCGGATTGTTTACAATTATGGTACCGTTTGGGTGCAAAATAGACGGATTAACTGAGGTGCTCGACCAGGTTGGCTGCTCTTGGTGTCACCCTTAGAACAGAAAATGGCTACGTGCACAGTCTCCCTCAAAGTCCTTAGACGCTCCGCCTTTGCTAACAAAAATCTGTCACGTCGTTCAACCACAGTAACTTTGCTGAGTCACCAGCTCCTCTGGCTCATCTCACTCCACTAATTAAAGAAGAATTATGCATAATCGCTTCCACCGCTTTCAGTGTTGCAGTGTTCGCCTGACAAGCGTTCTCCCATAAAAAACCACAAATTTCTGTTTAACAACACTGTGACCTGGCGGATTTGACTCGCCACTAAATAAAGTCACTGCCCTTTTCTCCTCCTTTAGACACATTGTACTTCACAGTGCGTTTGGCCCCTGATCCTTCAGGGAACGAAAGGCGTATGAACTACCTACTTGGTCACTGGCGCCCAACTGGTTGCGACGCCCTCACATCGACCTGCTGCTTTGTAGGTTAGATCTTTGATCAAAGGCTCGGGGTAGGCCCCCATGACAACCATCTACTTCGGTCTGGGAAACCGGGTAGTATCACGCCCACTGACGAATCATGGACCACACCGCTTACTACTGCTCTTGCTATTCCTATCTTCTATGCTAAATCGACTGCTCAACCTCCACTCACAGATCACCCCACTTGTCGTCTTTCACCTATCTGTACTCATCTCTTCTTCGGTCACCGCCACAAACGACCCACTTTTCGCAACTAATGGAAGTAACAGCCAATCTCCTGGTATTCAATGTCCTGCCATCACAGCCGCATCTCACTACATCCAAACTCCAGCTCTTCTTCTACCTGGTTCTCCATTCATCTTCGCAGCGTTTAATGTTCGAACTTTGATGCAGATCGGACGACAAGCATTTCTGGCCCGTACTCTTGAAACGACTTCCGTAGACATCTGTTACATTTCAGAGACCAGATTACAAGACTCCAGCGCAGTTATCAGAATGGCATCTCCTGTAAAACCTGACATCAAATACCAGTTGCGGCTTTCCGGAGACCCAGAAGCTGCCGCCACTGGCCAAGTTGGTGTTGGAGTTGCACTGTGTGCCAGGTTTGAATCAGACCTGTTTGACTGGATCCAACTCAACAGTTGGCTATGTGCATTCAGACTACGAGGGTTCATGTAATATAAGCGTACCTTGTTTGTCGTCTCCCGGCTGCAGTCAAGGATAGATTTTACCAGCAAATATATGAACTTCTGCTTTCCTCCAAAATGAGTGAGATAGTCATTCTTGCCGGGGACTTAAATGCACGGGTAGACCGACTTCCTTCAAGCGAGCACAACCTTGGGGGTAGTTTTGGTCTCGGTGGTAGTCGATAAGACAATGGAGACAAACTGCTTGCTCTTTGCTCTGATCATCGCTTGCAAATTTCGAGCATTAGTTTTCGGCACTCAAAGAGACACACTGCTACCTGGCGCACACTGTTACAAACGTAAGAGTGCTCCCAGCTTGACCACATAGTAATCAGCTACAGATGGCGCGGAAGCGTAAGGAACTGCCGATCGTACTGGTCAACTTATCAAGACTCCGATACAGCATGGCTTCGTGCTAAGATTCGCATGCGTTTCGTAGGATCACAAAAGCCCGCTCACTACCGACCAGGCTTGGCAAATCTAAAAACGCTGCGCTTTTACCCAGGTACTAAGCCTCACTGTCAACCTTCGTTGGTTCTACTATCGACAGTGACCTTGATTCGAAGTGGGCGCAGCTCAAATATGCTTCAGTTTCCTCTAATATCGACACTAGTGAAGTTTCCCATCACCCACCGAAGCTTGTTATTTCCGTCTCCTTGTCGCTGATTAGCAACCGCTGATTACTGCCGTCGGATTGCAGACACAGTGACGAATGACAATCCCTTGTTCGAGTGTCGCGCAGGAGTCTACAAGTGGACCGCGAAGCTTGGTGGTTTTAATCTGTTAGGGGTTTGGAGCTTGCTAATCCCTCTGGTAATAGTAGAAATCGTTTCCATCTCATTCGAGTCACCTAAGGTAGTCAAGCTGGTTTAAGTGAAACAATATACGTAGTGGATGACACCGTAATCACCAATACTCAACGAAGGTTGGAGCGATGTTCCGAACATTTTAGCTCGCCGTTTTGTTGACCCCCAGCTCCAAATGCTACCTATGGAGCTCACGCTGGGGCCGAGTAGTCCACCCTTTCAGCTCCTTTCTCTTACCAGGAAACCAAGCAGGAGTTATACTACATGAAGTGTTATAAAGCCCCTGACCCAGCTGGTCTTCTTCCAGCTCTATTTAAAGATGGTGGCGCTACGCTGGTCTGAGAACTCACCGCTTTGTTCTCAAAAGTTTGTTCGAAAAAGAAAGTTCCATCAGCTTAGGGTGAATCGATAGTCGTCCTTATTTTCAAAAAGGGCCCGCGCACGATCTGCTCCAGCTACAGAGGCGTAAGCTTTGTCCCCGTTGTTTGTAAGCTGCTGGTGTATATCCTAATTTACAGGCTATCCCCAACGCGCGAATCGTTGCATCGAGAAATACAAGCTGGGTTTCATCCTGGTCGTGGCTGCAGCGAGCAAATCTTTACATCCTGCCAGATCTTCCAGCTCCTCCATGTGGATCAGAGGCCAAGGATTGTTGCGTTCTTGGATATCCGTACAGCATTCAATTCTGTCGATCGAACGGTACAGTGGCACGGCCTACGGAGGAATGGTGTCTCAGGGATGTTCGTCTCCATACTGTGCGCTCTCTATAGTCTAATTTCGGGCAGGGTTAGGACTTATGGTAAGCTTTTGCCTACATGTGTGGTCTCCAGTGGAGTTCGACAAGGATGCTCTATCTCAATATTCCTATACAACATAGCCATAGAGGATGACCTAAATAACGCGCTGGACGATTCGTTGAACGCTGGCGTTGAGCTCCTTCCAGGCATTCTAGTTGTTGATTTGGATTATGCTGATGATATCGTCTTGCTGGATGACGATCCATACGTCGTCCAACTTGCACTAAACCGCTAGGCGATTGAAGCTTCAAAGTATGGTATGTACTTTTCCCCATCCAAATGCAAGGCACTCTTCCAAGACTGGCAGGTGCCTGTGCCTGCACTCACTCTTGCTGGGAGACACTATAGGTTATGGAGAAGCTTTGTCTACTTGGGAAGTTGCCTCACTGGTTGCGGGTTGTTAGAGACGAGCTTTCGATGTGCATCTCAAGAGAACGTCTCGCTCTTTCTACGTTGAGACACTTGTGGCGTCCCCACGACATTTGTCTCTCCATCAAAGTGCGTTCTATTGTGCAACTGTTCATGCTGTACAGTTGTACGGATGCGTGACTTGGCCCATTCGAAAAGAAGATTTGCGCAGGCTATCCGTCTTTGAGCACCGCTGTCTGCGGTCAATTGGTCGTGTGTGGTGGCAGCACCACGTAAGTAATGTGGAAGCTAGACAGAGTGCCTTGGGAAGTGGAAGCCACCCGCTCGAGGAGCTCGTCTCTCTTCATCAACTGCGGTGATTGGGACACGTATTGCGCATGCCTGCCTAGCGTTACCCGTTTCGTGCGTTGTTCATGGTTGCTGGACATTGCTGCAAGAGATGGTCTGGTGGACAGATTATAACTTGGCGAAGCGGTTTGAAAAATATGACGAAATATTTAGCCTCGGCCGGTGGTTGTCGACTACCTGGTTGGGGTCCGAGAGATGCGGATACTTGCTATCTCAAGACCATGGAAGTAGTGGCTCAAGATTGATGTCAGTGGCGGACGTGTGCATCAGTGTGTCGTTGTGTCTCGTCTTCCTCCTCCCACCCCCAAAAAATAACAAACGGAAACAATTTTTCAAAAGCTGTGGGTGGTAAACTGGACAAAAACCTTATCGTTGCTGTTGTTCTTTTCTTATTATTCATACTGTTTTCTTATTCAGTATTGATTCCGTTGGCACAATAACTGTACCACAGATTTTACATATATGGATGGTGGTATCCGGTTTCGGATTTATCTGTCACTGTGGCCAGCCATAGGATGCCTGCGCATACAGAGGGTCCATGGGTGGCTTCGCTGCACCACTCACAGCTCCAACCACACACCCCATATCCAGTGTAAACCCGAAGGAATAAGACCGGGGTGCATGTGGATGAGAGCCACGTTTCATCAACGGAGCCAGCCACACTCCTTCACAGGCAAACACAAGCACACTGTATTTGGGAATCAAGCGCACACAAGGCGGTGGTTGGACCGTAGTCCGCTCCACACTGAGTGCATGGAACCACTCTTTGATCCTAACACGAGCACAAGCATCCCGTCCCCTCCAACAACGACCAACTACCTTCTGGAGTCAGTATGCGTTACAGCACCATGCGCTTGATGTCGATGGAGAACAACCTATCGGTGCTTACCGCTTCCGCAGTTGCCGCGTCTTCTCTGCATGCATGAGGGCTAATTCCTGCACCTCGGCAACTGCCTTCGTGATCAGCTCCCGCCATGAACGCCGATCAACCGCCTTCGATTCCCATGATCTGCAATCAAGATCAGAACGTGAGAAGCTCACTTTAATCATGTCCTGGAAACGTAACTTTGGTATCCCCACATGCCGCTTCCCTATACTCAGCTGACTATGTAAGAGTTGTTTCGGTATCTGCATTGAATTCATACGGCTCACATGACCGAGCCACCTCAGGTGTCTCAGCAAAAGTATCCAGTCCAGTGCATACATCCCACTTTGTCGCAACACTTCCCTGACTGCAACTCTGTCGCCCCAACCGATGCGCAAAATTCGTCGCAGACACTGCTGATGGAACCGCTCGAGATATCGCACATCCCACCGGTACATCGTCCACGTTTCACTGCCGTATAGAACGGACAGCACCATGGATTTGTACACCATCAGCTTCGTGCAATGGTAAGCTGATGGTTGTTCCACACTCGGTCCTCTAGCTTCCCGAATGCCGCCGCTGCATTCGAGACGCGGATACGAAGCTCACTGTGTATCTGCTGATCAGTCGACATCACAATCCCAAGGTAGCAGAAGTGGGAGGTGGTTTCCAATAATTCAGCACCAATGCTGATTCTCGGCAATATTGAAGATTGCACCTCCGGTGAAGGCTGAAATTTACCAAATTTTCGTGAATCGAGGGTAGATTTTAACTACAGTTGAACAGTCTAGCAGGTACCTCATCACGATCTATAGTGCGGTGTTGTGATTTAGACATTTAACCTATCAAAAAGGCCAGTTTGCCCCCCAGTGCTCTCTAACCAGATTGAATTTTCCGTGTTACCAATACTGATGTTGATAAGGCGCTTTGGGGTTCCAAGATAATAATTCTCTCTCGTTAAAGCCCCGCCGTAGGATTTCACACCTCATCCTGCTTGGACGCTTAACGTGAACGAAACGTTCACAAATGTCCGGCAGATAAAAATTCATTTCATCTGCAACCGACTGATTGGAACTGAGGTTCCTCCTCGCATGCTGTCACTCCATTATAACCTATGCTTTTTTATTAACTACTGATCATTTGAAGCCGTATTCCAAAATACGTAGCCACTGATTAATAGATCTATCTATAGGTAACGACATTTCAAAATCGGAATTTGGTCATGTCACTCTCTGACCACATCCGTAATGTATGGGTCTTCCATCCGAACTACTCAATGATGCAAGTCGCCCCTCGTCACACACAGAATCCACAGCGCGTCTTGTTCGAGTATCCAAGACCAAAAGTATGTACGTTTTAGGTTTCACGTCATTAAGCGTGAGTACGATTTTACTGATTAACATGCATCCTTCGATTGGTTAACTAATTACCCTCCTCCTTCGATATCACGTGAGATAGTATGAAACTTTTCGGAGATAGCGCCTACCGAAGCTAGGTGGAACTCGTGTGCACCATTGCACCAATGCCTGTTTGTGCACAAAATGTGAACAGGCCTATTAATACGGTCATAACGTAACCAAAGGTAATGTATTACACGCGAAGATGAATTTACTGAGGCTCACTGTAAGTGCCAAGTGACTTTCGTCATTCAAAGCAGGATAAACCTACAGCTTTAATTTTGTATGAATTATCTGATAGCTATAAGCTATGCAATTTATGTATCTGTGTGTTCCTTCTGTTTTTATCAGATCATCGCTTTATTTTTTACGATGACACTTTCCGCCGAGGAGAATACAACAATTAAGTGCATGCAAAATTGCGTCGATTGGTATCGGGGAAATGTCACTTTTGTCCAGCAGTTTGAGCATGAAGCATACCGGTCATGTATCTTAGGATGCTATTTTGTGGAAATGTGAGTAATACGGGAAGCGCGCTTTCAAACTGGTTCTTCAAAGATACTCTTTTTTCTAATAAAATCATCGTGGATTCTGATCTCATTTCTGAATTTTTAGTTAGTTTTAAAACAGTGTTGTTATTTTACGTTACAGCTTACCGAAACGCGAAAGAGCGATAAAGGTTTGTCAATAGGAGACTTTATAAAATGTTGGGTAATTAACTGGTTTACTCAGCAGTAGAAAAAGTTATAAAGATTCGTAGCATAAGCATATAAAGTGCATTCTAGTGAATAGGCAACTGCATAAAAAGGTAGTCACATACACATCTGTTACAAATAAGGCTGTTGTTAAACAAGCTTCCAAACATCTGATTTCTTGCGGTAGCGCGAACGTTGGCTGAATTGAGAGAAGACTAACAACAAGAGTTATATAGTATATTCCAATATACCTGGTTGCGAATCATCCGAAGTTACCCACCAGTTCGATCACCCGGAACATACTTGGCTGCTTCATATGTGAAAATTTCGCGAGTGGTTTAGGATAGTCAACTGACAGACCGCCGCCCGGTTTCCGAGGCTGCGGCCGTTAAGCTGATGAAACCCACTCTTTGTAAACAAATCGATTCGCATTGGCTTGCCCTCATAGGCACATTTCCTTTCGGTTACGATGTGAAATGTTGTGATATAACCGAACAAGTCAAGAGATCCTTACTTTACAAATTAAAAAAGATAAAAATATAGAGCTGATTGATACGAAAACTATGGCACCGCTCTACCCTCGGGGGTCTTGACTTCTCCTTATGCACGGCCTACTGAAGACCATAAGGAAGTTATCCCCTGCGCCTAATCGTTTCGATAGTCGGCGCACCTTATCGAAAATTGGCACAATGGTTAGCCCAACTTAATGAACCTATTCTAAGTGAAATGGCCGGATACACTGCGTAGATTCGCCGCAGTTAGACATAGACAAAACCCTAATAAAACCCCCTACTACTTACAACTAATCAGTAGTTGCCTTAGCAGCATACTTGCCACCTCAATTGGTGGCGGCTTGCACGGGAAGTTGTTGCTCTGCGGACCATCCCTGTCGTCTGCACATCATAAGGTGCAAGACAGTGGAGGATGAGCCGCGCTATATCGCATTTATTTATCAGTCATGGCGGTCCGCTGCCGTCGCCCACGGCTCAGTGACGAAAATCGCTGACTCGCAAGAGTAAGGTCGTGGGTTCAAATCCGGCAGGATTCGGCGGGTGCGCGCTACTGACGAGTCCCAGTAGGACGAACCGGCCGTCTAGCGCTTTCCTGGATGTGTGGTGGCTGTCTGTCTGTGTCTAACTGAGACGAATCTACACTAAGCTTCGTCCTTACATACAAATTGTGCGTTCAAACATTTGCTACATAGAGTACACTTTTTCGTTGTAGGCACTTCTGGACAAGCACAATGCCTACTTTGTACACTAAAGAACTGCTATCGCGATCAAATTCGCAACTGAAAACGGCTATTTCGGTGCTTTCCACTTTTCGCATTTTCACCTGGTTAATAATCAGAATGACAAATTCAATCGATCTGCGTACCGTAAAACTACACGGACAGGACAGTGCCTTAACTTTAACAGTTTCTGGTCTGTAAATTACAAACGCTCTCTAGTTCGTACTATTTTTGCGAAAACACATCAAATATGCTCTGATATAACGATCTAATGTGTGCTCAACCGCGACCCTAGGACATTATGTGAACATTTATATCCGAAGAAATGCATAGCGTGGAAGTAAAACACGAATGTGAAAAGCAGGAACGAACTGGTGACCGACGTACCTAGGAAAAATCGTGTTCATAACGCTACCAGTCAAAGAAGACCCAAATGACCAGATTTTCCGGTATCCTTTCCGTCAATCCACAAAATAGTGCTAGTACGATGCTGAGCTGGTCGTTTTTCACATAGAAAGTTGGTTTAAGTCCAACCTGGACAAACATGTCTAGAGTAACTTGTTTGACTTGTTTGCGGTATCAAGTAAGTCGGCCGAACGGTGAGGAGACTGTCCACAACGATTTTGGAGTATATTCCGCGAAAGCTAGTCATGAATGGTCTGGAGCTGCCTGACAGTTCAGTCGCCGAAAACATACTTGACTACCCCATGTGTGAACACCTTGGTGAATGATTTAGGAGAGTGAACCGACAAAGCGCCGCGCCAGTTTCAGTTCGCTGAGGCTTCGGCAACTAGGCGGTTGATAACCACATTTTCCAGGTGGACATTCTTGCCCAGCCTTAGTGAGAATGGTGGCCACATTCCTCCATGTGGAATGCAGGCCAGCAACTGGTGATCTTTGACTGTTTTCAATTATCCAATGACGTTACACTTTGAATGTCTCCGTGTGCAACTTAGCCATTCCACAAATTTATGTAAACGGCTGGTGGGATTTCGCGCAATAGTTGTATTCAGATTATCTTGACGAAATGATGTTCTTACTTGTCATTTTGACACTTGTTTAAACAAAGTGCCGACTAGCGTCACACGAACTTAAACAATGAACTTTGATCGACATCGATTCACCTTGATTCTCCCTGTAAGCGACTGAGGAGAATAATCCAAACAGTTAAATTCAGATAATCCAATAAAAAGCTTCCTTCATGCCATTTTGAAAGCAATTGAGCACATAATTAGAAAAACTTCACTGCTGATTGGAGCTCTGTTGGTGCTTAAAGTGCTGATCATAAGTTCGCGTCCAACTCATACTTCTTTATTTTGAATCATTAGTCATGTTTTTCTACAATGCGACAATCAAATAACACAAAGTTGTTGAACGACATGACCGAGCAACCTAAGGTGTCTCAGCAAAAGTATGCAGTCAACTGCATGCATTTCACTTCGACGCAACAGTTCCGTGTCAGCAACTCTGTCGCCCCAACAGATGCGCAAAATCCGTCGCAAACATTGCTGATGGAACCGCTAGAGATATCGCACATCCCAACGATAAATCGTCAAAGTTTCACTGCCGTATAGAAGAACGGGCAGCACGTTGGATTTGTACACCATCAGCTTCGTGCCAATGCTAAGCTGATGGTTGTTCCACAATCGGTAGTCTAGCTTCCCGAATGCCGCCGCTGTCTTTAACAAGCTGATACGCAACTCACTGCGTATCTGCTGATCAGCAGACATCACGCTCCTAAGGTAGCAAAAGCGGGAGGCTGTTTCCAAAACTTCAGCACCAAGGCTGATTCGCGGCAACAATAAAGATCGCACCTCCGGTGAAGGCTATAAAAGATAGACAGTTTTACTTGTGTTGATCGTGAGCTTGAATTTGGCCGCTGTCGAAGCCAGAGCACTAGTCATATGTTGCAACTCATCTGCGCTGTGTGAAAACAACGCACAGTCGTCAGCAAACAGCAACCTACGGATACTTTTCTCAAAGACTAGAGTTCTTGCACCGAAACGACGGGTATTCAGCAACCCACCATTAACACGGTGCGCCACATGAATACCGAAAGCATAAGTGGCATCAAAAACACAAGACATCGTTGCATGACTATTTAGAGTAGACAGGGCAGGAGCTAAGACACAGCCTTGCTTCACACTAGATAAGACTGCAAAGTCATCCGAGGTCTCTCCACTCAGCTGCACCTTCGCCCGCATATCACTGTGCAGGCATACATTTAAACGTACATACTTACGCGGAAAACCAAACTTATCCAACACCAGCCACAATGCCTCGCGGTTCACCGGAACAAATGCCTTGGTAAAATCAACAAAAAGCGAGTATAATGACTGGTGTCGTTCTTTGCACTTCTCCTGCAACTGACAAGCCTCAAACACCATATCTATAGTGCGGCGACCCGAACGGAATCCGCACTACTCTTCTGCCACATTAAGTTCCACAACCTGACTGACGAGGCGGTTGAGCAGGATCCAGGCAATCACCTTGCCCACACAAGTCGACAAGTTGGTGCCATGATAATTCGTGCAACATTGCTTGCTCCCTTTACCCTTGTACAGTGGTAGCGCGAGAGCATCCTTCAACTCAGGAGGTACCTACTTCTCAATGCACACGCATTGCACCGAGTGGTGCAGCGCAGTCACCACCGTGTTTCAATACTTCAGACGGGATCCCGTCGGACCCCGCCCACTTGCCGTTTCGCAGCTGAGCAAGTGCTCCCTTCTTCTCATCCAGTGTCGGCGTTTAAGCCAGGCTCGCCTTCACATCGTGCTACTTGAGGCCGTTCAATGTAGACCAGTCGATCTTTGAACGTTTGTTCAAGAGACAATCAAAGTTTTTTCACCAGATCTGCATTATGTCTTCAGTCTTGGTGCAGATAATGTCTGAACTACCATCGATCAGCGTTCTCAGCAGCTCCAATCTCGGTCCATACACCGCCTTCAAGGAGTTAAAGAATTCCTTGTGTTGGCGGCGTTCAGCGTAGCATTCCATCTGCCTCGTGTTCTCCGTACACCGTGCATTTTTAATGGTAACGGAGCTCTCGAATCAGTCGCCGTCGTAGTTTGGAAAACTCACGACGCTTCCCCAATTTACCGGGGTCTGTCCCATGTGCAGCAAATGCTGCATTCTTCCCCGACACCAATGCGCAAATTGTCGCACTGTTCTCATCAAACCAACCAGGCCGCTTACAGTTTGCGCGCCCCATAGTCTCCTTGGCAGCAGCTGTCACCTGGTCGCGAAAGTGGTGTCACAAGTCGCCCACTGTGGCTATGCAGTTCACATTACACAGGCGTTCAGCAATCGCCTTCTCCAGCTCAATACTTTTTGCCCCAGTACCGAGGGATGGAATGGTAAATTTACACCGATTCACATCAGGAGTGCAATACATTGATTGACGAAAATATATGTATAGTTTGGTCCGCACCAATTTGTCATAAGTGCCACACCCAGTTCCGCGCAGTATATGTGTCATGCACTTTTCACACATTTCACGCCGACGTGCGATGACATAGTACAGTAAGTAAGCTTGATCAGTCCGTGGGTGCGTCCAAGTTGCTATATCACTCGCACTCAGTGCAAAGCGAGTGCTCGTGATTGTCAGATCGTGAATGGCACACAGTGAGAGCAGCCTATCACCGTTCGCATTCGCTAAACCAATGCAACGCAGACGGATAACATCTGTCCACGCCGAGGCATCATACCCAACGCGCGCGTTGAAATCACATAGCAGTAATAGCTGCTTGCTCCTCGGCACAGATCGTATCACGGAGGATCGTTGAGTGTAGAAGTGATCACGGGTATGATCAGGATAAGACATGGTCTGACCGTACGTGCTTATAACGTGGCAAACGTACCTCTTCCGATTCGTAGGCGTACAGTCATCAGTCGCGCGCTGATGCCTGTTTTTTCATTCACCAGCTGGCCATGGAGGCGATTGGATATTTTAAAGCCAAACCCACGATCACGTGATGCTGATGCGGTGTTGCTCATCCAGTAGAATGTGTAGCCAGCACCTGCTTCATAAAATTTACCTTGCTCAGCGAGCCGAGTTTCACTGAGCGCCACAATATCGATGTGGTAGCGCTCCAGTTCCATTGCGACGAGTGCAGTGCCTCGCTCCGGGCCCTCGCTGGAGTTCCGGTCCAGTAGTGTGCGCACGTTGCAGCACCCGATGCTGAGTACTTTGCACGCAGGCATAAGATTGCATTGATGAGCCATCGCACACGAGGTGGTCGTTGTGCTTCGGAGGTCTGCTTGATGGACTCCGCCCGGAGCCTTAGGCTCAATAGTCTGACCCACAAGGCAGTGGGGAGCAGATCCAACTAGAGAATGTGATTGCAGAGACAGATGGGGATCTGCTTGACGGCCGTCACACGCAGGCTTTGAGGTACTGGAACAAATATTATATGTTTTGCGATCGTAGTAGGATATGCACCTGCGACAACGGCCAGACGCAGGTAGGTTTTGGCGGGTTTGCACCAATTTGACAAGGGGCTGCCTGGCTTGAGGCTGTCAGTAGCAAACCATTGAACACCCGGAGGTGCTCTCCCACCGTCAGAGACAATGCGTGGCTCTCGTGCTCTACACCAATCGAGCTGTGATCTTATAACTCGTAGGCCTATTGTCTCCAACGGCTAGGTTTTATGTGAAGAGGACCATCGACAACTTCCTATCATCCGCAGAGGATGGACTACGTAATGGCAGGGCGCCCACGCCTGACAGGAGAACGACTCGGGTCCTCAGCCAAAGCCTTCGATTAAATGTACACTCGAAAGGCATTGACTTAGAGTTTGGTGGGTATATATATATATATTTTTTTGCAAAGGTTTAATAATAGACATGATGCCATCAGAACCCATGGGATCCAAACGAAGGTAAACAAATAGTAAAGGAAAACACAACATAAAAGTGTCCATGGTGGGTGGTAAATTACGGTTAGTAGACATGTGTCCTGGTTCCAAAGCGAATGATGACCGCGGAATTCGGAAAGTTGCATATGTTCACATTCAATTTTTGCATTAAACCAAAGAAATACCCGGCCAATTTTTCCCGTGCGATCGTCACAAACTAGCGACAGACCGGGAAAATTGATCTCAGGAGAGGTTATCTCAAGGTTTAACCAGGTCACTGTAATAACGAGGAGGTTTTGCGGTTGTGAGGCGTGGCTTAGTCCAAGTTGGACCAGCTTACTAAGAAGCTCTTTTACATTAGTGTAGGGATAACATGGTGTTTGGCTGTTAGGAGTGAGTTGATGGATGTTAAATTTGTGTTTGGTTTTAATCCGACCGTTAATTGGCGGGCCACTCTGTTTGGTTTCCGGTTTACAAAATTCCTTCAGGCTGTGTAGCGTTGTAGAGTTTTCCAGATCAGAAGTTTCACTCTTTCTTCTTTCCGTATTTTTGTGTGCCGTGGGTGCTGTTGTGTCGATCTCTCCCCGTGACTGTGCAGACAAAGACACTGCTGCGGTTGCAAGTTCGATCGAATTGCTTGTCACTCATAACGTGTGCATACTGCCCTTAGCCAGATCTCGATTGGCAGCTTCACACTAAATTTTGACCAGTTATCCCATGGAATTTGCACCACTCTCTCAAAGTGTAATACTATTTTCATTTATCTTGGACCACAACACTTCTACTTTGGTGATGACGGAACTGTTATCAATGATTTAACGGTAAGACTGTCCAGAGTGAATGCTTCGCAGTTGTTGCACCCATGCTGTCGTAATGAGCCAAATGCAGCCTCCATGCATTTGCCATAAAAAATGCCATCTTGGTTACCCGCTTCTTTTCGGTCATCTTTTCAAGGAAATTACGGTGATGTGCGCATTCCATTCTGTGAGTTGCGTAGGCGAACTGTTGAGAGCTGAAGATCCTCGGTCCCATTTGCTGGGATCAAAGTTACGTGATAAATTCATTGTTCACCATAGCACACGGGGGTTCGGGTGACGCGCTGCAAGTCTCAGCACAGTGTATTTAACCTGAATATCAATCGCGTCGCAGATGGAATTCTACTAGTTTAGATCGTCCAGTAACTTGCGTTTTATTATAATCGATATGAACTTGAGAACCTTAGTCTACACCAGCCTAATGCAGAGTCGTTTTGTCAGGTGAGTGTCTGTCTGAGAGTTGCTACTGGTAAGTTGGGGAGTTTAGAAAACGTCACCAGGTTTGACAGTGAAATCTGCATTGTCACACGTGGGCTCGGTAAGGAAGATTGACGAATGTATGTCGCTCCCGGTGCGTTTATCGAGACGACCGACGCGTACCTTATCCGCATGTTTTCCCAACCGGGTTGCCTCCGGCACTCATGTCATGTGTGACTTGCCAGCATAAGGGGCTAGAAAGGGCCATGGTAACTGGCGCGGTTTTTATGGCGTGGTTTGCAAAGCTGACGTTACTTCTTAGCATATGGACGGAGCTCAGACGCATTGCCATGGTACAGATCAATTTCCTCGATTCCTGTAGCGAAGAACTGAGACCCGCCATCTGCTTATTAGTTTCGTATAATTTTTGCATTCCACATTATGCACAGCTGCACAATTAGCAAATAGAATAACTCTGTAAACCTGACAAACTCTTTTAATACTACCTGACGCGTCATGGTTTCAGCAGATCAGACTAGACCAGACCAAGCTGGTGCATTTTGATTCTCTGTTTTTGTCGCTAAATGGGACTATTTTTACCAACATCTGAATCCAAACTCCGTCGGTCAAGTTTGTGACTAGGCTGCGCACGTTGGATTGCTGTTCTGGGGGCGTAAACACGTCCAGTCACGTTAGTGGGTTGACGTCAATATCATACCTGCAGGTGATCCGCTTTCTCTAGGCATTCGTTATTGTGCCGGCAAATTAATGCTTTGTTGCATAACCACGGTGGTCTGGTTAACGGATGTACGTGGCTTGGTCTATTGATCGCAAGGCGAATTTGCCTAGATATTGGGTGGGTTTTACTTCGAGGCAAATGGAGATTACACCGTAGCTGATCTACGCAGTGTAGAACTGCAACGAGCAAGAACTTGTTCGTACGGTGTTGTTATGCTCTATCGAAGGAATCCCAAATGGGATTTCGGCGATGGAGTTTGTACACGTTTGAACCTAAATATAGATGGAACACTGCCGGGAGTTAACCAAACCAGGCAAATGTAGGGTGCACTGTCGTGTACTCGAGAAAATGGTATCTCTAGTTGGAGGTGTGAAAATAAGACGAATGGTCAAAGACCCAGTAAAGCACGAAAAAGCGCTACTAAGAAACATCAAAAAATCCCTAGAGGACGCATGCCCGATTAGCACGCCTGTTCGTCCGATACTATTCACAGCCCTCGGCACTACGTAAGAAGCGACACTGAGCCGTGTGTGTTGAATCTGCCTTATAATCTTCGGAGGGGAGGAGTCCACCTTATATGGGAGTGCGTTTCCTGGTTGGTAAAAACGGATACTTCATCTTCCAGCAAATTCACATACCGTGGACCGCCAGGTAAGACGCCATCATGGCATGGTTTCAAGGCTAGCGCGGGAGCAACTTCCCGGAGAAATGTGCAAAATATGGTTATTACTGGGTCACTTTTAACATGATAATCATGTCCCAGATGGGAAAACATAATAAAGTATGTACTTTAGCTGAGGCCAATAGAGTTGTATGTGTCATATGTCTATGCAACGTAAGTATTCCTGAGCTGTGTGCATTTATTGGGCTATTTATATCAGAGGATTTATGGGTATGAAGAGCACGATATTGAATATGCTGTGGTGCAAGAAAAATAGATCGACTGTTTTCTGAAAGACAACTGGTAAAACAGATTCAAGTAAATAATGAGGTTCCTTCGTTTTGATATGCGAAATACCAGAGGTAAAATACTGCAGACTGACAAGTTAGCTTGATGATCTGCATTCTGGAATGCATTTAATCGCATGTCTTAACAGTGCTACGTGCCTGAGGTGAAGCTAACCGTCGCCGGGCAATTGTTTCCCACCAAAACTCGTTATCGATTTCATCAGTACAAGGCCAATAAATGTAATAAAATCGATAGCAAGGTTTGAAGTTTGACAGAAGTGGACAGTAAATAGCTCCTGAACAGATTTCCATATCTCGGCAGGGCGAATCTCGGTCACTAGGAGAAACTGTTTCAGTGAGTGTGGTATTTAGCCTTATGTCACTTCTTTGGAAGAGGTTACAGCGTCAAATGTGACTACTTCTTCACAACTGCAGTATTGGGAGAAGTACTCTCCAAAAATGTGCAATTATGGGGACCTTTTCTAGTTACTCGAAAGGAAGTGCCAACAATTTTGAAGTAAAGCAGTAGAGAGCTGTTCAGTTCACTCATTAGGAAGAATAAATATAAGCACACATTAACTTCCTACAAGTGTAAAAGCAATAAAAATGTTTTGGTTTTCAATTCTTTGCATATTAACTTTCAGTAAAGAATCTGAAAAGAAAAAGCTCGATATTGTTTTGTATTACAAATCCATGCAGTATGGGGCAGATATGGTCGACCAAATCTCAAGGGAACTTTCTGTCAGTTCAACATCTAGCCAGACCAGGTAATCCCCAACGTGCTGGATTAAGCTGGCGTTAATTTCTGGATGATTGAAAATATTGCATCCGGAAATACGTTAACCCGTCTATCGTACCTGATTGGTCTTGCGGAAGAAGGGCCTGGATCCATACACCATAAAAGATACATGACAACTTGACTTACGCCGAACAATTTAACGCAGATGGAAATTCTTAAAACAAGTAAACATCGGCAGTGTCAGCTTAGTTATTGTGCAGGCAACAGATCGATGAGCAAGTAATCTGTAGGTAAGAAGGTAGTTTATGGCTCATGTGGGTAGATTTAGTTAGCAACTGCTTTGTATGCAAATCTGAATAAGCAAGTACAATTATTTTCAAGTGTTGAAAAAAATTAAATTTCAGTACACTTATTTTCAATTATGCTTATGTCCTACAAATGTTTTGAATAAGTATATAAAAATTTATAAATATTAGTTAGGTTAAAGAAATACAGTCATGTATTCTATTGAACGGTCAAAGGCGTTCTAAGTATAACGGCGGAGCGATCTTTCTAGTGGTAATTCTCTGCGGCTGCGACATCCATTTTGTCGTTTATGATGCAGAACAAAACAGGGCATAATGGCAATGTGATGAGCTACTCAGTATCAACTTTGGTCTGCACACTGTCGATAGGTCAGTGACCTCATTGAAGTTATTATTCGAACCCGGCCCAGATTGCTTACTTTCCCTTCTGTTAGTATTAGGTGACCAGGCATCCCACTTTCTGGACCCGAAAGCTGTAACTTTAAAAATTATAGACAATACCTACCAAGTCACCTGGAGCAGGTAGTTGTTCGGCACAAGAAAGCGGCTGTCGCCACCTTTTTGCCACTATTAAGGACCAGACCCTTGACATTCCGTTGCCACGCATCCTAAGTAACTGCATTCGCCAAGCAAGTTTACCTGCCAAACATGTCAATTTTTTGTTACCTCTGGCCACTCGGCCAATGGATTCCTTATGTGTTTGTTATAATCTTTCTTAAGGGATTGGAAGCCTTCGACTGTGCTTTACATACTGGTCTATCTACTAAGTTACAGTTATTCTGCATAATGCGTCAGCTTCGTTCGTGCTTCTCATCAAGCGTAACCAATCGAACGCAATCGTTACGACTGCTTAATGCACAATTGAATCACTAGTGTGCAACTAGAAGGTGTTTTAGGTAGAATCTAGGGTCCACTACTGTTACAGAAGTATGTCTACGATGTGTCCGATGGTTTCATTAACGGGAGGCCATTACTTACTGTATGCGATGTTGGATTTACCTTATTCTTGTCCTATTCTAAACGTATAGACATTAGTCTGACGGTGCAATATTCGAAACTAGAATTTCCCCCAACAAACTGCAGCACTATGCACTGCCAATAAACTTGCCACAGTTTGCCAGTTGCCTCACAGTACGTGAGCAAAGCATACACTACTATAAGTCACTGAAATTTGCTGGACACACAGGGTCTTGCGTAACTATGGCCAGATCAGTCATCAACTATATTTGCAAGTCGATATTTCATATGGGAATCCAGACTTACGCGGCCCTAAGCTGATACTAAAAGGATGCAAAGGTTACGTAGTAACTCGCGGAAAAGTAAGAAATATACAAAGGATGGAGTGTAACGCTCATTTACTTAGCGCCTCCTGTAATCAAATGTTTACAATTATTGTGGTAGATTTGAACAGCTGCAGCTAAATCGATTGCGATTCTGCAGACAAGTTAAAGGTGTGTCCCTATTTCAGATGTTGTACAACTCACATGTGAATTCTGAGTATGTGTTCAACGGAACAAAAAGCAACGTTACCAATTACAGACAAAACTGTTTTAAATTATCCTACCAAAATCTAGTACGAAAGGCTCGTTTCTTCCTTCATAGGTATATGTTTATTAGGAATGAACCAAATATGGCAGGCTGTTCCATCTCAAAAGCGGCGATATATTGCAGTACTTCACGCTAATTTCTAATTACAAGCTTATTTTCGAATATTTTGACCGTGATTAATTTGGAAATCTTCCAAAATTTGATCGGTAGTCCACTTTAAAGGATCCGTTGAGTGAGTGGATTGCGACGCGCAATCTCGATGTGGATCACTCTTCAAAGTGAAGTGATCCTTAGTCACTGCCATCACAGAGAACGTAACTGTTGAAGCAAAAGAACTTCGGATGTGTTCCGCCTGAAATACTACACTATAGAAATGTTTCGAACATGCATCATTTCGTCAGGTACAAATAGCAGATTTTTCTGAATTAACGAGGTAAATCAGTTTGAAACTTGTAAGGTAACGCAGTTTTTTCGGGCGGTTAGCATCAACTTTACATCGAAGTCACCAAAAGTACTTTTTTGAATCACTGATGATATTTCTGGAAATTTGAGCTCCAGTTTTTGATGCTTGAGATACAAACACTTTTAAAATAGAGAAATTCAAAAACACCTTAAACACACCTTGAATCTAATTCTATTGAAGGTTACTGAGTTGGAAAATATTTGCGCTTACGTGATTTTTTGTCCTTATTCTTTGCACGCTACAAGCAGATGCCAACCCTTTCCTTGTCATCCCGTCCAAACTGACCCTACGTATATACACATGGTGGCATTCGTACTCAGGAGCATGGTACACTTATCCAGCGCCAAAATTATCTATAAAGTTCCCTATCTTAATTGTGTATGCATTGCACCAGGTTCTCTCCGAATTTTCGAGTTCCCTGACCAAATACATTTGCCGAAATGTAGATTGTTTCGAAGAACACGGATTACCCAAGACTTATTTCATCTACCGTTTCTGTGTTACACGTTCGTATGAAGCATAAAGTTTCCCCCTACTGCAACCTTACTTATTAGCATGTAAATTGCTGAGGCAGTGGTTACTTATAAACACTTTCTGTGCTTTTCAATTGTTGTATATTGCAGCTACGCGCAATGAGGGCACAACAGCGCGTTCGCGTTATAAACATTTTGTGAGCTCCATTTCATCGGGTTTTTTCTACAGTTAAAGCTATAGGACGGCGAACTGTGAACATCAGAGGTGTATCCCAGTTAATAGGCAAGATCAGCAGCAAAATGGCTCATTGAAGCGTTTGTGGCTCTTCAAAGTTGGGACCAAGCTATGATTTCGCTTAAATTATTACTTTACTGTGTGCGACTGCGGATCGCGGCCTCCGGTGGGTTAGTTTTCCCTGTGTCGCCAAGATCACTCCATTTTCTTTTTCCTCGTTGGTTGAAGTATTTAATGGGAATTTGGATACATTTCAGTTTCATTTTTGATTCTGAATATTTCGATCGGAAATACTTGTGTTTTCATCGCTTGGTTTCTACAATTTCGCTAGCACCATTTTCTCCTTGAGTTGACCTCCATCTTGTTTTCGAATTTTTCACGATGCCGAAACAGGGCACCGGATAACGCGCAAATGCCTTCAGGTGTGTTTGTGTCACGTTAAATACCACATTTCATGTGTATCATTATCTGTGGAATATTTTCATCTTATTCGTGAAATCCAACACGAGTTTGTTCAATGTTCATGTGAAAATTGCCAAACGAGATACAGCCAGGAAGAGTAAAGCCGACGTTCCTTTGCGAAGAGCTCCGTGTGTTTGGCCCAACAACCTAGCCAGAAGAGCCTTCAGGTTTCAGCTCAATCTTACTCCTCTACTCTTGCAAACTCACTGGCATGATGTTGAAAATTTGTAAGAAGCCCAGGTTAACTTGCATAGATTATTTACCTTTGTTTGTCCAACGAGCATTGATGTCCCAGCCGGCGAAAGTCAGAGTGCTGCAAACCGATGGAAAGAACAAAGAACAAAATTACTATGGTATGTTGAGCATTCACTTTCTGTAATTCAACAGCTTGCCAAACCACGTGAGGCTGGTATTATACTTCGCACTGCAAGGTCAACCTCCTCCGACTAGAGAAGTTATAACCTCGTGATCATCCGAGCGTCGGAGTCAAGTGATCCATCACTTCAAGTACGCTATGATCACGATGTAGTTTTTACAGAGTCTAATTTACAGACTCCTCGACGCTGGTGTGGACTCGGTAAATGAGTGACAAAGTACAAATCTTGGAAGGCAAGATGATTAACAAAATCGGTCTATGAGAATCCCTTTTGTGGAGGAAGCCAGTCCAAGACTGATCACGTCCCGCCTAAGTAGGCTGAAAGTTTTGAAGATACATGTTCACCAAGACCTAGACCCAGTAGACAGGGAGCGGCTCAAATCTGCCATCATTGGGCCGCAAAGAAGCACTGGTGAGTGGGAAGCAATTCTTCGTATCGTAAATTTTCACGTGGTTTCCAGGAATCTGCAAATCAGTGTAAAAGGCTGCTCACATTTCAAGCAAAACCACTGGCTCGTGCTGCGACCTGTAGTTAGCCTTCACAAACATTCGCAGTCCTGCCTCGACCTGATGTTAAGGAGCTACAAAAAACGAGTGCGTGACGTTCGGATCCTGGAGTCCCTGGCTACAAGCGACCAAGCAGTGCTGATAGGTGATATGGTATTATCTTAACCGTATTCACATCAACTGAAACCTGCACATACCTAGTGGAAAAAGGACATCAACGATCTAGCTCAAGCCGCGAGCCAACTGGGTTGGTCACCGTCACAAGCTGCATCCATTGGAAGACTGTTAGATATTTATAAAAGAGAGAATGACATTACTGTGCACTTGAAATGTCGGCAGGTTGGAACGATTAAGCCTCATTGATTTGTCAAGGGGTACAGAAATCTGGCTGGGAGGCGTCGCTGACTGAGACAGATTCCTCCTCTCCGGTTCTGCCAATGATTATGAAGAGTATAAATGACAGCGGAATCTCCGCAACAGGGCGAATCGTCATAAGCGCCGACATTTTGATAAGCAGCTTGCAATAGCTGGGAGGACCGCCCCAAAACGAATGTTTACATACGTGAAGTGACGCCTGAAGTCGGCAGGTGATTTGCCATTGTTGGATGGACCGGATAAACAGCCTCTAACCTCCAGCACTGAGCGTGCGTCCGCTTTGGCGGCGCACTTCGCTTCTGTATTTGCAAATAACCGGATGTCTGCTCCGAGCTTGAAGTTTACCGCTTTTACCGAACTCGACAGCCTGGATGGCAGCGTTGAAGAGATATGTCAACTACTCTCCAGTCTTGATTGCACCAAACCTGCCGGACTTGATAGACTTCACCCAGGTATTCTCTAGTCACTTTCAGGCATCGTCTCCCTTGTCCTGACTAAGCATTTCAACAGGTCGCTGTCAGAAGTGTCGTTGCCGATTGACTGGAAATGTTCGCCGGTGAAGCCAATTCGGAAATGTGGTGACCATAGCATATTAGACAACTACAGGCCAATTTGTCTGACATCTATTTTGGCAAAGGTTGCGGAGACGTTCATATAAATTGGATGATTGTGTTGTTATTGTCAAAATTAATCTTGACGATCGCACAGCACGGTTTTATGCAAGGCCGCTTATGCATCACAAACTTGTTCGTGACGAGGCATGTGTGGTTGAAGGCAATAAGAAAGTGGAAGTCTGTTGAATTAATATTGTTCGATTGTAGTAAAAATTTCGACAAGGTCAGCCATGAGGTTCGCCTTCACAAACTCAGGATGTGCGGTGCGGTGGCTCACTGCAGCGGTGGATCCGCGAATTTCTTGTTGGACGAAAGTGGAGGGTACAGGTCGACGACCATCTAACTGAGTGGTATTCATCTACAAGTGACGGGCCTCAAAGCACTATGCTGGGGCCCACTCTGTTCCTGATCCACATCAACGATCTACTTAAGCTTCTTTGGTCGCTGTATACCTTTTTTGCCGAATACACGCAAACTTGGAGAGAAATTGATAATCCCGACGGCTGTGGCCTACTTCAACAAAACCTCATAAACCTATTCATATGGTCCGCAGAAATTTATCTCAAAGTCAACCCAGCCAAGTCCGTATTTTGAGCCTAGGTAAGGGTGTCTACGGCCGAACCTACACCCTTAACGGCCATCCGCTATATCCCACACCCTCCATGAACAACTGTTCGGTACTCTCGCGCTACGAGTTGAAGTCCGTGGACAATACGAACAGGCTATATCGTAACGGACTGCGCATGCTTTGGGTGCTCAAACGTAGCCAGGGCACGTGGTCTGCAGAGGTTGGCATTCGCCTGTTCTCCTCTATCATTAGACCAATGCTAGGGTTGGCTCGCCAACTTTCCGATTGCTTGTGGCGAGGCACAAAATATCAGAAGGGTCCAAAACCTTGCTACCAGTCTCGTCTAGTGTTTACATGCCTTTGGGTGTGAATACCGGTGCAAAAAACTAGGACTTTACACTTTGTCTCATCGTCGGGTGAGAGTCGACCTCAAATTTGACCTGCAGTATTCAACTTCTTGGTGATTTTCCCACGTTGATGATATGTTACGTCTGTGAGTCCTGCAATTCCACGAGGCAAATTGGTTAAGTGTTACATAAGAACGATAACGATTTTCACGGCTGACATATTTTTAACTTTTATCACCATATGTGGAAAGTGTTGTATAGAATACATTTATACTTATTCTATGATGCAACATTCAGTTTCGGGTATTCTGTTCAGAAGGGATGATATGCCAGGTGAAGTGATCTTAAATTCACTGTCTTTACAGAACAATCATATTCCACATAAGATTTTTATTCCTGGCTTCTTTAATGTCCGACGATTTCTGGCAAATTTCTTCATAGTGTCTTGAGCATTGTTGTGCAGGCGGTCCAGTTTGTAAGTTGGCAAACATGCCTTGTCGCATGCTGGTTATTACTGGAAGTAAGACTAATAAGTAAGGGGCGGTCCACAGTTCTTTATTAAGTAGTCAGCCCGGTTCCATCAGGTCATTCGGCCTCAGTAGCTCTTCAAACTGTTTGGGCCATGTGTATTTGGACGTGTTCCATCAGGTAGTGTTACTGTCATTGTGTTAGTTCCTTGGCATCTATTTAACAGAAAGTAGGTTCATTGATTTGCTTGTCCCCAGTGAAGAACTTGCCAAACTTGTCCTCGTCACAGTTGCTTGCAACTAGGATTCCCCAGACGGCCTGCCACAGTTACGGTGTCTAGTACACCAGTTCCACCTGTCAAGCAGCTCGCCCGTCCAGGCAAGATGGAACGGTATTTTATGCTAACGAATTGGAAGCACTAGTGTCGAGGGAAAAGTAATCGCGCATGTATCACTGCGAATAGCGTCCTCCGGTCGGTTATTTTTGGCTGTGTTGACAAGATCACTTTGTGTTAACTTTCTGCGTTTATTGGAAGTATTTCGTGGAAATTGAGCTACAATTCAGTTTCATTTCCGATTCTGAAATTTCTGAATAGAAATACTTGTATTTCGTCGCTTGGTTTCGGCGATCTTGCTATCGCCACTTTCTTCTTCAATTGGCCACCATCTTGTTTTCGGATTATTCGCAATGCCGAAACAGTCATCCTGCGGTAATTGCTCCAAACTAGTCGGATACCGTGCAAATGCCCTCACGTGTGCATTTTGCCAAGTTAAATACCATATTTCATGTGTTGGATTATCAGTTGAGCATTTTCATCTTCTTCGCGAGATCCAACACGATTTCGTCCAAACTATATGTGAAAATTGCCGAAATCAGATACAGCCAGAAAGAGTAAAGCCGACGTGTAGTCCTCAGCGTTTCGTTGCGAACAGCTCCGTGTGTTTGGCCCAACAACCTAGCGCGAAGAGCCTTCAGATTTCGGCTCAGTCGTCCTCCTCTACCCGTGCAAACTCACTGACACCAAGTCCAACCGTTGTGAGAAGCCCAGTTGCACCTGGGCTAAATTGTTTACCTTTGTTGTGTCCACCGGACACTGATGTCCCAGCAGGTGAAAGTCTGAGTGCTGAAGACCAGTGGAAAGATCAGAGGACGAAATTACGAAGGAACGTTGGGCGATTACGTTCTGTAAGTCAACGGTTAGCCAAACCACTTGAGGCTGGTAGTATACTTCGCCCTGCAAGGCCAACCTCGTCCGACCAGAGGCGTTATAATCTCGTGATCTTTCACGCACCGGAGTCCAGCGATCCATCACCCCAAGTGCGCTAAGATCACGATGTCGAGTTTTTACAGGGTCTAATTGATAGACTCCTCGACGCTGGTGAGGACTCGGTAAAAGTGAGGCAGATTACCCGTCTTGGAAAGCAAGGTGATCAACAAAATCGGCCTATGAGAATCACTTTTGTGGACAAAGCCAGTCCAAGACTGATCATGTCTCGCCTAAGTAGGCTGAAAGGATTGAAGATCCATGTTCGTCCCGACCTAGACCCAATAGACAGGGAGCGGCTCAAGTCTGACATCATCGAGTTGAAAAGACGCACTGGTGGGGGGAAACAAATCTTCGGATCGTAAATTTTCGGGTGGTTTCCAACAATCCGCGAATCAGAATAAACAGGCTGCTCACACTTCAAGCACGCCCGGTGGCTCCTGCTGCGGCCTGCGAGTAGCCGTCACAAACGTTTGCAGTATTATGAATAAGCGCGATGAGATTTGTTGTTTCGTTGCGTCTGAGCGACCAGACGTAGTGGGACTCGCAGAGACATGGCTGCATGCAGAGTTATACACCCAAAAGCTTGAAATCAACAGTTACTTGTGTTTCCGATGCGATAGACTAAAGAATGCCCAAGGTGGTGTCTTACTTCACATCCGGTCTTCCCTGCGTGGGAGACTTGTGAGCAACTACCGAATTGACGATGGCCTGTGTGAGCTACTGTGGTGCTCCATCTGCCTCAGGCGGGGAGAACTGCTTGTGGGCGCAGTTTATCGCAGTCCCCTGAGTCGTTGTTTGGATTGGCTGCCCCATCTTCGGACCCACATGAGTCGTCCACACTTTCTGCTTATGGGCGATTTTAACTGTCCTCGAATACGATGGCCTGATGTGCATTTGATGCCTGGACATAGTGAAGTTGAAGCAAAGTTCGTGGATTTGGTACTTGAAACTGGTGCATCGCAACACATATGCCAGCCAACACGCATATCAACACGTTCAACCTCGTCCTGTCTCGACCTGATGTTAACGAGCTACGAACAACGAGTGCGTGACGTTAGGATTCTGGAGCCCCTGGCTACGAGCGACCACTCAGTACTGATAGCTGATATGGAATTATCTTTGCCGTATTCACATCCGCTGCAACCAGCTCCCAACTACTGGAAAACCGACTTCGATGGTCTTGCTCGAGCCGCGAGCCAACTGGATTGGTCTCTGTCACAAACTGCATCTGTGGAAGATTGTTGGATATTTATAAAAGAGAGATTGACATCATTGTGTTTCCAAATTTGTGCCATTGAAATGTCGAAAGGTTGGACCGATTAAGCCTCATTGGTTTGATAAGGAGTATGGAAACCTGGCTCGGAGGCGGCGCAGACTGTGGGACAAATTCCTTCTCTCTGGCTCTGCCAATGATTACGAAGGGTATAAATGTCAGCGGAATCTCTGCAACAGTGCAAAAAAAGAATAAAAGCTGACACTTTGAAGAGCAGCTCGCATTAGCCGCGAAGACCGTCCCAAAGGGAATCTTTGCATACGTGAAGCGACGCCTGAAGCCGGCGGGTGATGTGCCAGTGCTGGATGGCACGGATGGACAGCCCCTAACCTCCAGCACTGAGCGTGTGTCCGCGTTGGCGGCGCACTTCACTTCTGTATTTGCGAATAACCAGGTGTCTGTTCCGAGTTTGACGTGTACCGCTTTTACCTAACTCGATAGTCTGCATTGCGGCGTCGAAGAGGTAGCTTAACTACTCGCCAACCTTGACGGCACCAAACCTGCCGGACCTGATGGGCTTCACCCACTGGTTCTCAAGTCACTTTCAACCATCCTCTCTCCTATCGTGACTGACCTTTTCAACAGGTCGCTCTCCGAATGTTTGTTGCCGCTTGACTGGAAATGTGCGGTGGTGAAGCCTATTCCGAAAGGCGGCGACCCTAACAAAGTAGACAATTACAGGCTAATTTGTCTGACACCTATTTTGGCAAAGGCTGTTGAGAAAATCGTGAAGAAGAGATTGCTGCAGTTGCTACAGTCAAACGAGGTACTGACGCCCGCACAGCACGGTTTTATGCAAGGTCGCTCATGCATTACTAACCTGCTTGTGACGAGGCATGAGTGGTTGAAGGCAATAAACAAGGGGAAGTCCGTCGACGTGATATTGATCGATTTCAGTAAAGCGTTCGACAAGGTCAGTCATGAGGTTCTCCTTCACAAACTCAGCATGTGTGGCGTCGGTGGCTCACTGCACCGGTGGATCCGCGAATTTCTTGTTGGACGAAAGAGGATGGTACAGGTCGACGACCATCTAACTGACTGGTACCCCTCTACAAGTGGCGTGCCTCAAGGCACTGTGCTGGGGCCCTCTTTGTTCCTGATCCACATCAACGATCTACCGCAGCGTCTCCGGTCGCCGTGTGCCTTGTTTGCGGACGACATGAAGATTTGGAGAGAAATCGACGCTCCCGACGACTGTGGCCTACTTCAGCAAGATCTCAACCGCTTATCCACATGGTCTGCAGAAGTTCTTCTCCCGGTCAACCCAGCCAAGTCGGTATTTATGAGCCTGGGGAAGGGTGCAGACGGCCGAACCTACACCCTTTGACGGCCAAACGCTATATCCCACACCCTCCGTGAAGGACCTAGGTGTACTCTCACGCTACGATTTGAAGTCCGTGGACAACACGAACAGGCTATATCGGACCGGACTGCGCATGCTTTGGGCGCTCAAACGTAGCTTCTGCACATGGTCTGAAGAGGTTGCCACTCGCCTGTTCTCTTCTATCATTAGACCAATGCTAGAGTACGGTTCGCCCGCCTACTTTTCGATTACCCGAGGCGAGGCACAAAAGATCAAACGGGTCCAACACGTTGCTACCAGGCTGATCCCGAGTTTACGTGGCTTTGGGTATGAAGACCGGTGCGAGAAACTAGGACTCTACACCTTGTCCTACCGTCGGGTCCGAGTCGACCTCATTATGACCTACCGAATTCTACATCTCGGTGAGTTCCTCATATTAAGGCCAATGCTGCACTTACGAGGGCCATGCGGCACACGCGAACACAGATACAAACTTGTTGTGCCGGATATGAAACGTGTTCCCCACCCACTGTGCTTCGAACGGAGAGTGGTAAACATTTGGAATAGTTTGCCCTAACATGTGATTGAGGCAACATCTGTGCAACAGTTCAAAACGTTGTTAGATTTGCATTTTGCCTCTATTCGCTTCAGTGAACGACTGCATACATACGATGACATATCACATTTGTGAATCCTGAAATATCGTAAGTCGAATATTTTAAATATTACATGAGAACGACAAGGATATTCACGGTTGACAACTATTATGTTTTTCACAATATTTCGAAAGAGTTGTACAGAATCCATTTCTACTTGCTCCATAATACAGTATTCAGTAGTATACAGTATTCAGTATCCACTTATTGCGTCTCTGCTTCATGGTAAAATAAAGCTTTCAGTTAGGAAACGCCGTGGAAACTGTCTGTTTGTTTGTTGTCGTATTTCGAAATTTCCTCTCCGCTGAAACTTTAATAAGGATAATACACCCTAAAGATAACTGGTAGTATACTGAAAGTATACTGATTGCTTATAAAATAGGGCCGCTTTAATCATTAGGGAAATCCAACGTTATCCAATGTCACCAGAATACACTGCCTTTTTGGGATACATGACACGTCTAAGTTTCCAAATGCCAGTAATACCACAGCCGGAGTTTCAAAATTTCATCTCTCTTCTTACTCTATTGAACTGCGCTTCATGAGCATTTGGGAACAGAACTGCTAACATCTTACGTACATTTATTAACTACCTGTTTGGCGGAATTAATTGCTGCTTCGTACTTGTAGTGGCCGTATAATTGTCAACGCAGAACTCGTGATCGGTGCTGTTATTGGAGTCACGAATTCTTCATCCAACATTTTTACGAGCGTCAGACGCCTACCATGTTAATGCTTGGTCGATGGTGCTCTGACGCTGACACTTTTTATCGTCAATTCATATTAGCTGAGGAGAGTTACGCCTCTGAATGTTGAGAAAGAAAGTACTGGATATCAGTCTATTTCAGTCAAGTCACTCGGTTTGACTGGGTGTTCGTGCCTTAAGAACTGTGTATTTGCACGCCTTCCGTCAGGTAATACTTCTGCTATCAGTCGAGTTAATTTGAAAAAAGAAGGGATGTTCTCTGATTTGCTTGTCTGCACTGAATTAATTTTTATCTTGTAAATGACGTACAAACTAAAGGAACCTGAGTTCTAGTAGCTCATCTGTGAACACGTTGTTTTGCCGCCGTTCTCAGTTGCATTTTGTCACACAAACGTGTGTTTAGACTCATTCGACCCAGATTCATCTACGCTCTCTAGTGTATTCCATTTTCCGGATCTAGCTTGTGTTAATCGCCTTTTCGCTCCACATTGCGATTTCTGTACCATTTCTGAAAAACACATTCGTGAAATTCTCCGATTCACAAACCACATAGAAATATTTGTTGTCCCAAACGAAAGCCATCTACACGTTTCATCTGACGAATCAGCAACCGCAGCTGTGGAACCTTCATCAAAGAAGATATTTAACACATTTTATCCTTATCACTCAGTTGCTCTGTTTGCCGCATGAACGATGTAACCGCTTTAACCTACCCTTCTTGTCTGAACCGGACGTCCAGATCATGACGAACGTGAAGTTGCAGACAATTCAGCGCAAACGTGACCGGCAGGAAACCATAAGCGCTCGGGCCTCTAAGGGAATACCATCGATCGAAGCATTAGATTGTAGCAAACAATCAAATGCCCAGGTTACCGCATCCATATCGACAGTGGTTTGTGGCCTTACATCATGCCATAAAATGGTACGGATTGGAATCCAGTGAAACAGTTGCCAAGGCAAGTTTCATCGCAAGGGCTCCAAACTCACAAAGAGCCAGTTGAAGCTACACATTATTAAATTGGATTCACTGTGTTTCTCTTTAGTACGTATAGTATTTTCACTGGTATATGTTGTATACGAACTATCACAGAAGTACGAAGACTGTTGGAAATGGTTGAAAAATATATGGAACAGCAAAAGCGACTCATTTGTATTAGGCTTGCCGGTAAGTAAATACATATCATTCCCATCCAGCACGGCCTT
>OX104069.1:4893270-4909605 GCA_944474145.2 Dicrocoelium dendriticum | reverse complement strand
ACCGTTTGTAGGTTATCAAGAGCCCCTTGTCACATGCTGACTTAGTACTGGAAGTAGGACTGGTAGTTAAGAGTTCAATCTAAGTTTCTTTATTACGAAGTCAGTCAGGTTCGGGTCAGGTCATTCGGCTGCAGTTTCTCTTCAGGCCCTATGTGCCATGAGTATTTGGACGTGTTCCATCAGGCATTGCTACTGCCGTTGGGTTAGTTACAAAGCATATATGTCAAAGAAATATGGTTCACTGATTTGACTGTCCCCAGTAAAGTACTTGCCAAACTTGTTATCTTCACAGTCGCTTGTAACGCAGTTTTATCTACTGCCACTTTCGGAATGTGCTCGGATTCCCCAGAGGGTCTGCCACAGTTACGGCGTCTAATACGCTAATTCCATCTGTCCAGCAGCTCGCCCTTCCTGCTAAGATGGAACGGCAAATTATGCCAACAAATTGGAAGCACTATTGTCGAGGTAGAAGTAATCGCACATTTATCAATATATTGTGTCTCTGCTTCATGAGAAAAGAAAATCTTCAGTTAGGAAACGTCATAGAAGCTGTCTGTTTGCTTGTTGTTATATTTCCAACTTTCCTCTCTGTTGCATCTTTAATAAGGATAATACACCCTAAAGATAACTGGTAGTATACTGAAAGTATACTGATTGCTTATAAAACAGGGCCGCTTTAATCATTAGGGAAATCCAACGTTATCCAATGTCACCAGAATACACTGCCTTTTTGGGGTACATGACACGTCTAGTTTCCAAATGCCAGTAATACCACAGCCGGAGTTTCAAAATTTCATCTCTCTTCTTACTGTATTGAACTGCGCTTCATGAGCATATGTGAACAGAAATGCTAACTTCTCACGGAGGCTTCTGTTGACTACCTGTCTGACGAAAGTGATTGTTGGTCTGTACTTGTAGTGGCCGTAGAATTTTCAACGCAAAACTCATGATCGGTGGTATTATTGGAGTCACGAATGCTTCATCCAACGATTTTAGGCGGTGTCAGACGCCTACCATGTTAATGCTTGGTCGATGATGGTCTGACGCTGACACTTCTTATCATCAATTCATATTATCTGAGGAGAGTTACGCCTCTGAATTTTAAGAAAGAAAGTACTGGATATCAGTCAATTTCAGTCAAGTCACTCGGTTGGACTGGGTGTTCCTGCCTTATGAACTGTGTATTTGGACGCCTTCCGTCAGGTAATACTTCCGCTACCAGTTGAGTTACTTTGAAAAAATAAGGGATGTTCTCTGATTTGATTGTCTGCAGTGAATTACTTTTTACCTTGTAAAGGACATACAAACTGAACGAACCTGAGTTCTGGTCGCTCATCTGTGAACACGTTGTTTTGCCGCCGTTCTCAGTTGCATTTTGTCACACAAACGTGTGTTCACACTCATTCGACCCAGATTCATCTTCGCTATCTAGTGTGTTCTATTTTCCGGATCTAGCTTGTGTTAACCTCCTTGTATTTCCAAATTGCGATTTTTGTACTATTCCTGAAAAACACATTCGTGAAATTCTCCGAATGACAAACCACACAGAAATATTTGTTGTACCAAACGAAAGCCAACTACACGTTTCATCTGAAGAATCAGCAACCGCAGCTGTGGAACCTTCATCAAAGAAGCTATTTAACACATTTTATCCTTATCGCTCAGTTGCTCTGTTTGCCGCATAACGATGTAACCGTTTAACCTGCCTCCACCTGAACCGGATGCACAGAACGTGACGAACTTGAACTTGCAGAGAATTCAGCGCAAACGTGACCGGCAGGAAACAATAAGCGCTCGGGCCTCTAAGGAAATACCATCGATCGACGCATTAGATTGTAGCAAACAATCAAAAGCCCAGGTTACCGCATCCATATCGACAGTGGTTTGTGGCCTTCCATCATGCCATAAAATGGTACGGATTGGAATCCAGTGAAACAGTTGCCAAGGCAAGTTCCATCGCAAGTGTTCCAAACTCACAACGAACCAGTTGAAGCTACACATTATTAAATTAGATTCACTGTGTTTCTGTTTAGAACGTATAGTATTTTCACTGGTATATGTTGTATACGAACTATCACAGAAGTACGAAGACTGTTGGAAATGGTTGAAAAATATATGGAACAGCAAAATCGACTCATTTATATTAGGCTTATACAGACCAGCTGGTCTTTTAACTTCAACCAGAATTGCTCGTAGCTCCCAGCGGTACACTACCCCAACGTGCCAGTATCAACATCATATTCCTTAACAGGAAAACAACTTGATGACGTGAACCAGTGGAACTTCATTTGTGACACTATAGGCGTTGTAAATATGCCCGTCACCATGACACATTGTACCCGTCACCGAAACTCACAGTACTACAGTGAACCAAGACATCTCTGAGTTGGGTTGACTTCTGCCAATAAAACATAAGCTGTCTTGTTATCCACAGCTCACCTCCGGAATAGGTTATGTCCCTTCCTCTTATTCCCGGATATTCCGTGTAGCAAACACAGACAGGCGAATCAGTACTTGGACGAAAACCGGAAGGAATTCGTATTCAGGACCATCCTTATGCATGGTGTTTCCAAGACTATAAGTTATGATGAGCGCGGAGCGACCATTCAAGACCAGAAACAGTGGCACTACATTCGCGAGACCCTCTCCCTGGAAAACTTCACAGTACAATCAATCTGCAGGCTGCGTCAATCGTCAAACTACAAGGCAAGGTTTTGTGTTAGTTTGCTTCATTATTGTTTGTGCAAGATGTCAGGTCTAATGGAATTTGTTTAACCAGACTTTTTGAGTGGTACCTAATTTTCGTTGCCATGAGTACTGTTTGACTGTAGTGGGTGCGGTCAGTATTCGCTCGGCATTCTAACAAAAGTTTGGAGAAGACAGCGGAGATGGGGACGTGGCTGATTACGGTTCAGGTGAAGGGGATTTTTCAGCCTTCCGTTGTTTAGAGGCCGGTAGAATCCGTGGTGCTTACTCGCTTCAATTAAAGTAATCTAATCGTTCATTCTCTGCTCGGCTTATACGATTAACCGGTCGCACTTCTGTACTTGAATAACTAAGCATCTAACGAGTGGGATGGTGGAGCACGCAGTACAGAACCAAACTGCATCTTGGGAGCTATTTCGCTCTCGTACCTGTTGTTGGGCCACATTTGTAAATTTCGCAAAATATCATTCAACACATTGCAAGCAAGCCAAACCTGTTTTAACTACTCGATGACCTTATCTTAACCCACAAAGGAGTTTCGTTTGGAGCCTTTTCGGATTCGCACTTCTGCCATTCAACGTGATGTCGTTAACTGACCCAGTGGGTTGGTTGGCGCGCTGTACTTTTCCAGCTTCGAGAGCGGCGCACATCGGTCAGGCGAACGTGGTGGTTGCAAGGTCAAATGAGACGTCGGCGTGCTCGCGCGGTCCGTGCGATGGGTTATGCAGACGCACTGTCTGGCAAGGTCACAAGGAATGGCTAGTGACTGAAACCTGCTTACTGAGTCTGAACACGACGCTAAACAGAGATTGAGGAATTACAAACTTTTTACAGCTGCTTAGAGAAACGCCGGATTGGATTTAGCCTAGGCTTTTCGGGCTGCCTCGCAAATGCTGTATGTTATGGTACCACACAGAAAGGCAAATGGTTCAATGTGAATAAATTATCTGCTTGCGTTTTGTCACGGAAAACAGTGAAAATGTTTAGTGATGGCACGAACTTTAATCATAGAAGAGAATTCTATGTATGATGGGTCACTGTGTAGGGCCAATAAATCCGGTTCGAATGAGCCTTTCTTGACAACGTTACAAAAATTGGAAAGGCGAAAGAGCGGATCAATCCAAATGACTTAGAAGCATGAACGTCACGTGCGTTTGGTGCTGCTGCCGGAGAACTGAATGCTTTCTCTACCGTGTTTATGGGGACGTTCGACAAGTACCACGGTAATACTTTGTCAGTTGTGCTCTGACGCTAACTCTAACCGATGATCTTTGCAAGGAAGATGATAAGCGCTGCACAAATTTAGGGCATGTAGACGAGCATACTTAGCTCTTGTCCAATTAGTTGACTGAGCTGAGTCATATTAACTGGTGACCCAGAATCTTTAATGTGGTTGATACACATAGCTAGTTCTTAGGGACTAAATGCGGAGCGTCAAATGAGTCGGTGCAGTACTGCGCACATAGTCCTATTCTCTCTGATGCGTGCAGCCGAGGTGCCCACCTCTTGATTGCTCTACTTATTTCACTCGTCTCAATGTTTCCCCCAAACAGTGCCCTAATTTTAAACAATCGTATGTCGTCTTGGGTTAGGACAGTGCGGAAATTCTAGTGAACCATGTGCGGCACCGTGTCCAGTCTCTCTACTAAAAAAACAAAGAATGGTGCATTTCCGGACTAGGCATTTAACCCGAAAACTATTTTCATATTCAGTTTAGTGTTACTTTCTATTCTGTCTAGCGTAGTGGGCTCTGTATGCACAGTTACCGGGAAGGACAACTCTAAGTCAAGAGTACTCAGCTCCAACACATAAAAACAAATAATTGTCCAGAACAAGCAAGGACACCAGCGTGGTGATCCAGTAGAGAAAATCAACCGGTATTAATGAATCCCTGATGGGGCATAGGCGTTAGAAATTTTGCTTTAACCACCATTTACTAAACAGGCCACATCCAATACAAACGGGTCCTATACAGCTTATTAATCTGAATTGTTCATGGCAACCCCAGTGGTCCAGTCAATAAAATCAATTGCTACTAATGAACGCCTGATTGTGTAATTATGCGAATCAGGTACATTTTGTACAGGCGTTCAGCGTTTTTGCTAAACGGCCATGTGTCAAATGGATCATATCACATCTTATACTGTTTCCCACAAAAGCTTATCCGGAGCTATTGACAAAACTAGGCAAGTGCAGCAGATGAAAAAAGCTATTTTTCTTAATAAACGACTGATGAGACACGGTTAAAACGAGTGATCTCATAAGATTACAGGTATATCTACATTTGGCATTGTTCGGTTTTTTAATGAAGTACACACAAATGAAGTTGAGTACATGTGGCTGTTCGAAACATATTCATGACACATGGAAATGTTTGATTTTCGGACAGACGATTTGTATTGAAATAGTTATATTGATCTCATGCGCTTTACCTTCATCTTCTCATGATTTCAGCTATTTAGTACGCTAGTCACTTATAGGTAGATGGTACCTGAGTACATGACACACTATATGCTGTAGCGTTGGAATAACAAAGGCTGACGTTGCGTTGCAAGCAAGTTGAAGTGGTTGCCTTAACTGCAAACTGGCTGTCATCCACCAATCAGATTAGCAAGCTATGGTGGGTTTCTTCAGTCATCCACTGGAACGCCCTGGACAATAGGTTGATTGGGTAATGATTTTGCTTCTAAGCGGAATCATGAGCACTGGGAAGCTCGTTCCTCTACGGCAATATCATATGTTTATATTGTTGCAAGTTTACTGGAAGGAAGACAAATTGGATACTTTTCTCTGTGTGTACCACATCCCCTCCTTCACGATAGTGGAGCATTGGGAACTCCGCAACTTCTTAAAGCAGACGGCAATTGTTGCGCTGCGGTTTGTTGTGGTTTATGACCTGAATATCCAAGATACTGATGAAGGCTATTCAGACAAACCGACAGGTATCAAGACTGGGAGTTTACTTAGGTGCACGGGAATGCTTTCATCCAACACGTAATATTTGAGAAGGGAAGTCGCTTTGGGTCTATCCGCTCGACTAAGATGTCATGAGTACTATGCATGGCCTCATAACAGTTGTGTAATCGGAGGTTCCCATACGTAGGAGCAGTAACTGTGTTCATACCTTTTCATCGAATGCGCAAAATTATGTGAGGAAGATTGAACGATTTGTTATTAAATACCTGCAGGACTGGGTGCTTCAGCTCCATCGGGTTCCGGCTGAGAAACAGGTCAGGTTAGAATAAAAGTGTGCTATGCTTACGCCTAATCTAATGCAATTACTGGATGAGCTTTCTCCCCAGTGCCCTTAAAGAAACGAGTACTTTCCGCCTGTGAGGACGGCGGATTGTTCGGAGGCGTAAAACTCGGTCCTAAATGTTTTAAGTATCCGGTGTTCTACGACGATGGTTTCATTAAAAACCTGTTTATGGCAATAAAATTGCAGACGCGCGCTAAATATTGCTATGAGCTCAGATTAGCTGGAATTACAAAGAATTTCGGTGTTGTGTTATACTTATGAACAATAAAATGATTGCGCTTGGGAGGGAATTGGTAACCTGAATAAGGAGTGTTTTACTAAAGCTGTGGAAAATGCAACGAACGGGTGGTGTTATTGCGTGTTGTTCAAAACTTGCACAGTGCGGACAACGATTGTGCCATCCCCTCGTATTCAATTGTGTGAAAGGGAAATGCGGGATGTTGTAATCAACACGCTAGAGGTGTTGACCGGTTTAAACCCCTATAACTCGGCAGACCATGACAGGGTTCACTCTGCAATGTTCCAACCGCTTGCTAATATTCTCCAGTATCACGTATTGGATCTTCTCAATCGTTATCTGCAGGAAAGCAGGACTGTAAATGGATGATTATTGTGGCATTTCATAAGGGAATCCATATTTGTGACACAAAATTAGGGTCCTGTCATTCCGAGAACTGCTCTACTTAAGTACCTGAAAAATCCTATTAGGCACCGGAGTTACAAAAACTTTGTTGTCAACAACTTACTCGCAGCGGACCAGCATTACTTTATTCAAAGAATTCATGTCTTGCAAATCTGTTTTTATGTTTGAACCGAATAGCTTGATACATTATTAACAGGGTTCGACCACCATTCGAACCCTGTTAATAAAGTATCAAGCTATTCGGTTCAAACATAAAAACAGATTTGCAAGACATGAATTCTTTGAATAAAGTAATGCTGGTCCGCTGCGAGTAAGTTGTTGACAACAAAGTTTTTGTAACTCCGGTGCCTAATAGGATTTTTCAGGTACTTAAGTAGAGCAGTTCTCGGAATGACAGGACCCTAATTTTGTGTCACAAATATGGATTCCCTTATGAAATGCCACAATAGTCATCCATTTACAGTCCTGCTTTCCTGCAGATAACGATTGAGAAGATCCAATACGTGATACTGGAGAATATTAGCAAGCGGTTGGAACATTGCAGAGTGAACCCTGTCAGGGTCTGCCGAGTTATAGGGGGTTTAAACCGGTCAACACCTCTAGCGTGTTGATTACAACATCCCGCATTTCCCTTTCACACAATTGAATACGAGGGGATGGCACAATCGTTGTCCGCACTGTGCAAGTTTTGAACAACACGCAATAACACCACCCGTTCGTTGCATTTTCCACAGCTTTAGTAAAACACTCATTATTCAGGTTACCATTTCCCTCCCACGCGAAACCATTTTATTGTTCATAAGTATAACACAACACCGAAATTTTTTGTAATCCCAGCTAACCTGAGCTCATAGCAATATTTAGCGCGCGTCTGCAATTTTATTGCCATAAACAGGTTTTTAATGAAACCACTGTCGTAGTACACCGGATAATAAAAACATTTAGCTTTGAGTTTTACGCCTCCGAACAATCCGCTGTCCTCACAGGCGGAAAGTAATCGTTTCTTTAAGGACACTCGAGAGAAAGCTCATCCAGTAATTGCATTACATTAGGCGTAAGCATAGTACACTTTTATTCTAACCTGACCTGTTTTCACCGGGTTCGAATGGTGGTCGGTTACCTGGACGACAGGATAGCATTTAATTCGGTAATAACTCATTTTACGAGAGAGCATGATTTGGTTTTGGATTTGCTCTAGGGTAGCTAGTTTAATGTCACAGTTGCAGAGGCCCAACCTAGGATGGGCACTGTTCATTATCAATTCTTCACGGATTCAATGATAGGACGGCTGTTGTTCATATGTATAAAAACGAATTTGCTATTATTCTCGGGGACCACTGTCGTTTTACCGCAATGTTAAGGTGTTCCTTGGAGGTACTAGAAATACGCTCTCTAGAGACCTGGCTACTGTAGCGAAGTAGTCCGTAATATAGGATTCCCTCAATGAATGCTAACGCATGTCAAATTTTGAAATAAAATAAGCAAGGAATTGCGGTGCATGCTGGATAGCTTCAATCTTTCAGCACAGTGTCACTATGCGACAAAGAGGAAACGGCAAGAGACCTTTCAATTCAAATGAGCAGTCTGCAGTAGTAGACATGAGATCAACCGATATTTCTAGATGGCGACTACGATACTGTGTTCAGCTTTGGGCACCGGATCCTTGAAAGAATGTCGCTTTCTCTGAAAAATGTAAATGACTGACACTAACTTGATTGAAGGCTAACGTTAAAAGTCGTATACTGAGTGACTATCTGGTTAAGCCTTGTTCTCAGTGGGACGTCGAAGTAGGAGTGGAGAGCAGAAATGTTTAAGATTTTTATTGGTATCATAGACATTCTTTCTACTAACATATTGGGTCTAGCTACTTCGGAAAACCTGCGGAACAGCAACTGAAGCTCAGGCAGCAGATGTCAAAACTGGATTTCCGGAAAATTTTTCAATGAACCGCTTCGTACTTATTTGGTATTCATTTCTCCCTGAAATAAATGTATGCAGTATATGGCTACCTTAATAGAGGCCCGTAACAGATTGGTCGATTCTGTTTCCATGACTGTACTGACGTTAATGAATGTCGCACCAAATTGCCTGTAGTAGGTAGGATGCCTTGGATAGGTTGATGATGTTAGGAGAGATTGCCCATATTCTTTTCATTTATACTTGCAAAATTAAGGCAGTTTGAGCGTCCAGTTGTCGAGGGTCCCGGCTCGCTTATTGGCGCACGAAACGGGATGTTGTAGGAAGATGTTACTATTTGTCCCCGACGACCTGGCGTGAACAAACCTAGTATCATTACAATGGAGTGGCGTACGGTAATGCTTGTGACCCCAAACATTTCGTTATGCATCAAGTAACTCATCTCCGTCATGTAAATTGACAAAACGTGTTTGTATGCAGATGGCTTGAAGGGTATTTGCACGTTCCCTGCCCTTCATCTTACATCCAAAATATTTGATACACGAAGTGATTTGAAAACTATCAATATGTTAGCTGCAATGTAACAGCTGAAGTTTTCAAGCTCGTGGCGCTTAATTTTGGCTTGAAGATGTCACAGAAGAGTTGGATTATTCAAACTTCCTAATAGCGCTGTTCCCATTATCCCTTCTGTACCCGATCTGTCTTTAAAACAATATAGTTCTCTTAAATTTAGTGAACAGACAATATAGATTGTAACAAAGGCTAAGAAATCGTTTTGGCTCTTAAGGCAATGGATAACCTTTTAACATTCCAGATAATCCCACTCGAAATCAGCACTAGACCTTGGCCTGAATATCGCGTTACTATATTCAACAGCTTTCGCAAGTGTGGTTTGAAGGCCACTGCAAGTTTCCAGCTAGTCTTCACAAAGCGTATCTTTGACTTATGCACTATTCCTATAGCGATAGATCTACTATGCTGCATGTGGAGCCTATATGGTTGAGAGGATTGCGTTTAAATTTGCACTTCCTCAATCATCGCTTGAAGCGAAAAGCGTAAGTAAAAGTGCATATGTAAATTTCGAATATAAGACATCTATACTAAATGAAAAACTTAAAGCCTAACCACTCTACCTAAATTTCGGTTAACAACGGGATAAAAATTTTACATGCTAAGATTCGGCAAGTTGTGGAAAAAATAACCCAATAAATCCGATATACCGAACATTTGTGCATGTCCAATTACAAGATGTTTTATCTTTCATTTGCCAGAAGGAAAAACAGTAATAATGTTTAAACTGATGAAAACTGTTTGATGGTAGACCCGTAGACTATGCAAATAATTTGCTTAATTTTTTGAGTAAGTTTTCATATTTCATCTTTTTATCACTTAAACTCCAACGAGCTCGCTGCACTTGTACTTAGGACAGATGCTTCAAATACCGCTATTGTGGCCGTTTTGCAAGAGTTGGTTAATAATGAATTTCAACCGGTATCCTTTATCTCCCGCAAACTGCAACATGCTCAGGTCTGGTATATTATCGTTAGTCGTGAACTTTTTGTAAATAGTGAGCGGCTTTATATCACATCTAGTAACGTATTCACAATGGTCGTTGCCGTCCCCCGTAGCTCAGTCATCCCAAGCGCGGACTGGCAACAGTCGAGTTGCGGGTTCGAGCCCTACCACGGTCCGAAGGAATGGGCACTGCTAACGATTCCCGAAAGGATGAAACGCGCGTGCAGTGCTTTTCCGGGCGTGTGATAGCTGTCTGCGTGAGCCTAGATATGATGAACATCTACCTATAAAATTCCACTCCCCCTTACCTCTTCTGTGATTACTTAAACCGCGAAACATTCAATCCGTTTAGAGCAACTAGTGATTCTAAACCGGTAGGGGATAAGTTGAAAAATGAACAATGAATTCATAAAGGTTTGGTAGTGTTGCTTTACAAGTCCCGTTGCATGTTGTTGGGGATATCGACATACCAATGATTATAATTATGATAACAAAACAGGTAGTACTTTTAATATGTAAATGAGTACTTATCGTTTGCTCGGCCATGGTCCTGCAATCCGTTTAGATCCACGCGTCAGCAGTTAACTTCAAACAATTTTATGGTAAACTCAAGGTGTTGGATGGAGACGTAGTGCTAAGTGACAAAGTGTAAGTGGATTACTGCATCATCCAACCGTCTTTTAACTAATGTTACGGTCGGTGCAGAGAAAACTGAATCTGGTAGAGGATTTCACGTGTGACATATACGAAAGGAAAGGAAATTTTCGCGGCACTCCAGACTGCTGGTTTGTGCTGCCAGTTTTAATGAGTGGTCCCTCATATGTGTATTGTTGCTGAGTCCCAGTAAAGGGCGGCACACATGATGTGGGTCTCGCAGAATCAAGTATGCCTTAATAAGGTCTCCTCGTAGTCTGCGTTAGCTTCCACTAAATACCCCCAATCGTTGCAGCCTCACCTGGTATGAAAGATATCGCATTCCGGTTACCATTTTAAATGCCAGAACTCGTGGTTACTCCAGTGCATTAGGGTCATGTTTATCCATGAATGCCAGCCTTGAATTGCGTATTCGACATATGGGCGAACATACGCACTGAGCATTTCTCGAAATATGGAGCTGTTTATTTTTCCCAAAGCCCGTCGCAACAGCCCGACGCATGTTGGTTCTCAAAGATCGAGGCCTATTTGAATTGTCTGGAGCAACCCAAGTCAACTTGAACCAGGACACCCAAGTCACGTTCGAGAGTTGACTGTTGTAGTACATTCGTTTCAAGCCGGTATGAGTGGATGCTCTGATGTCTGCTGCAAAGCACCTTGCATTTACTGCCTTGAAATGCAGTAAATCTTGAGTTAACAAATGAGTAATTATTACTCTCTAGATTTGTAGTTACACGGCCTGGACGCCTCCACATGGCGACCGCTGATAACGGGTGGTGCTTGCATCACTCAGCTAAGATCCAGGCCAAATTCCATTTGGAGTACGAAGCTGGTGGTGGTGGCTTATGAACGGTCCCTGACACAAGCTTTGCTTGTCTCTTGTGACTCCTGGCTCCCGTTGGAGGCCAGCGGTAGTGCTGGACAATGTATCAATGAAAATGAAACGGCGTGACCCCTATCGTTAGCCAAAATTCAGCTTGCAGTAGGGCGAGAAAACGTGACTCCCCGTACTGGTCCAAGGCAATCTAATAGATTGCCTCAATTGTTTCTGGGCACAGAGCACGGGACAATTCAACCCTATCAGTAACGCCTCGCCAATTACCAACAACGTCGGGTTCCTGTTGCGCAATAACGCATTGAATGAATCGATTGGGTTCCCCTGCTGATGGGTCGTCATGAGGTGTTTGCTGATAGACGAGGCTGGGTTCCGGTTCATTCTTTGGTCCGCTCTGACTTGGCTTGCTGTACAACCTCATCTTGGTGCCAGCTGGGTGGTTCGGGTTTTTCCGGTTCCAGCAACTGGTTCGGCGGCAGTGTTCCAGGACGTGGTGGGTTTTCGCCAGGCAGGCGTTCGCCCTATAAAAAGCCACAAACGTCCGTTTAACAACACTGCGACGTGGCGGATGTTACTCGCAACTAAATAAAGTCACTGCTCCTTGCACCTCCCTTAGAGGCATTGTACTTTAAGGGCGCGTTAGGCCCCTGGTCCTTCACGGACCGAAAGGCGTATGAATCATCGATTTGGTCACCGGCTCCCAGCGGGTTGCGACGCCCTCACGTCGCCTGCTACCTTGTAGTTTGGATCTTTAATCAAAGGCTCGGGGTAGGGCCCCCTAAGACAACCCTCTACTTCGGCCTGGGCAACCGGGTAGTATCACGCCCACTGACCACACCGCTTACTACTGCTCCTGCTATGCCTATCTTTTGTGCTAACTCAATCGCTCAACCTCCACTGACAGATCACCCCGCCTCCCGTCCTTAACTCACATGTACTCTTATGTCTTCTACGGTCACCGTCACAAACGACCCACTTCTCGCAGATGATGGAAGTAACAGCCAAACTCCCGGTTTTCAATGTCCTGCGATCGCAACCGCCTCTCACTCCACCGAAGCTCCAGCTCTTCTTCGACCTGGTTCTCCATTCATCCTCGCAGCGTTTAATGTGTCAACTTTGATGCAGATCGGACGACAAGCGTGTCTTGTCCGTACTCTTGAAACCCTTTCGGTAGACATCTGTTAGCTTTCAGAGACCAGCTTACAAGACTCTAGCGCCGTCATCAGAATGGCCTATCCGGTAAACTCTAACGCCAAATACTACTTGCGGCTTTCCGGGGACCTTGGCCGCCACTGGCCAAGCTGGTGTTGGGGTTTACTGAGTGCCAGGGCTAAATAAGCTCTGCTTGACTGGATCCTAGTCAACAGACGGCTATGTGCAGTCAGACTAAGAGGTTCATGTAACGTAAGCAGGCGTCGAGAAGTAAAGCGTCCCTTGTTTGTCGTCTCCACCTACTCCCCTACAGGCTGCAGCCCGGATGCAGTTAAAGATAGCTTTCATCAACAACTACATGAACTTCTGCATTCCTCCAAACGGTCTGAAATAGTCATTCTCGCCGGGGACTTTAACGCACGGGTTGGCCGCCTTCTACCAAGCGAGCACTACCTTGGGGTTAGTTTTGGTCTCGGTGGCAGTCGATCAGACAATGGAGACAGACTGCCTGCTGTATGCTCTGATCATCGCTTGTTTCTTTCGAACACTAGTTTCCGATACTAGAACAATGGAACAATGGTATATGACGGGTAAAAAAGCATACACTAAACGAATCCCGCAGGTTGGCAATAGAAATACTAACAGATTGGCAAACCACATAAGTGGTTGAAGTAAGGAGCGTCAGTGAGATAAAACGTAGAAGTGTAACAGTTTTAGGGGGATAAAGTGGTACCACGCAAAACTGGCTAAGAAATTTTTATCGTTGGTGATGGTAGCAAATAAAAATGGAGTACTCACCGGTTCGCACAGATTTACGACCGTGAATTTGGGGTATAAATCCAAAGAGGCTGGTCAGCCTAAATATATACAAGCGTTTTCGTTCATAAAACAAAGTGCAGGGGGCTCAGTGCGACGTCCAATCGTTTTTTAAACGTATCTAATGTGGGGGCACAAACAACTGAGTTTGGAAGGGCATTCCAGGGCCCGCAGACCCGGAGGGAGAAATAGGTTCTCCGACAGTCTATAGGACTGTACTGTTGGCTCAGCTACCTGGCGCCCCTCCCTTACAGACGCAAGATTGCTCCTAGCTTGACCACATAGCAATCAGCTATAGGTGGGTCGGAAGCGTAACGGATTGCCGATCATACTGGCCAAATTCTCTAGACTCCGATCACGCAATGGTTCATGGTAAGATTTGCATGCGCTTCGGATGATCATCTAAGCGCGCCCACTACCGACCGGACATGACAAATCTAAAAATCCCTGCAATTTTAACCAGGTACCAAGCCTCACTGTCAACTTTGCTTGGCTCAACTATTGACGGTTATCTCGATTCGCATTGGGCGCATATCAAAATGCTTTAGTTTCCACCAGTATCGACACTTGTGGAGTTGCCCGTCATCCACCGAAAGCATTAGATTTCCGCCGACTCCTTGTCGCTGATGGACAGACGTCGCTTGCTCCCATCAGACTCCAGACACAGTGAAGAACGCCAGTACCTTGGTCGAGAGTTGCGCAGGAGTCTGCAAATGGAACGCGAAGCATGATGGTGTGAACGTGCTAGGGAGATGAAGCTTGCTAGTCCCTCTGATTATACCAGAAAACTCTTGCATCTCTTTCGAGTCACCGAAGGTGTTCAATCTGGTATAAGTGAAACAATATGCGAAGAGGATAAGCCTTAATCACCAATATTCAACTACGGTTGGAGCGATGGGCCGAACATTTTGGCTCACAGTTTTGTTGGCCCCATCTGCTACCTCTGACGCTCGCGCTGGGGCCGAATGGTCTACTCCTACAGACCTTCCCTCTTCCCAGGAAATCGAGAAGGAGCTCCGGCACATGAAGTTTTATATAGCCCCCGGCCCTGATGGTCTTCCTCCGGCCCTATTTAAAGATGGTGGCGCATCGCTGATTCGAGAATTCACCGCTTTGTTCTCATGAATTTTGTCGAAAGGGAAAGTTCCGTCATCTTGGTGTGAATCGATAGTCGTCTCCATCTTCAAAAAGGGCCTGCGCACAATCTGCTACAACTACAGAGGAATAAGTTTAGTCCCCTTCATTTGCAAGCTGCTGGGGTCCATCATAATTCGCAGGCTATCCCCAACACGCGAATCGTTGTAACGAGAAGAACAAACTGAGTTTCGCCCTGGTCGCGGCTGCATCGATCAAATCTTCACACATCGTCAGATCCTCGAGCTCGGCCATGTGTATCAGAGGCCAACGATTGCTGTGTTCCTGGATATCCGAGCAGCCTTCGATTCTGTCGATCCGACAGTACTGTGGCACTACCTACTGAGGAATGTTGTCCACGAGAAATTCGTATCCATACTGCGCGCTCTATATAGCCTGACCTCGGGCAGGGTCAGGGCTTATGGCAAGCTTTCGCTTATCTTTGTGGTCTCCAGTGGAATTCGACAAGGATGCCCTATCTCTCCCTTCCTATTCAACTTTGCCATTGAGGATGTCTAGAAGAAAGCTCTAGCCGATTCGTTGTACGCTGGCGTTGAGCTCCTCTCAGCTAGCGGAGTTGTTGAATGGGATTATGCTGATGATATCATCTTGCTGAGCGACGATCCACACGTCTTCCAAATTGCAGTAAACCGTTTGGCGATGGAAGCATCAAAGTACGGTATGTACTTTTCTCCATCCAAATGCAAGGCTTTCTTCCAAGACTGGCAGGTGCCTCTGCATGCACTCACGCTTTCTGGTGAGACACTAGTGGTTGTGGAGAGCTTTGTCTACTTGGGAAGTTGCATCACTGCTTGCGGAGCTGTTGGAGACGAGATTTCGATGCGCATCTCGAGAGCAGGCGTCGCTTTTTCTTGGCTGAGGCATTTGTGGCGTCTCCACGACATTCGTCTTTCCATCAAAGGCCAGGTCTATTGTGCAACTGTTCGTGCTGTACTGTTGTACAGATGCGAGACCTGGCACATTCGTAAAGAGGACTTGCGCAGGCTATCCTTCTTCGAGCAACCCTGTCTGCGGTCCATTGCCCGTGTGTGGAGGCAGCACCACGTAAGCAATGTGGAAGTAAGACAGCGTGTCTTGGGACGTGGAAGCCACTAGCTCGAGGAGCTCATCTCCATGCATCAACTGGGGTGGATGGAACACGTATTGCGCACGCCTGTCCAGCGTTACCCCCGTCGTGCGTTGTTTGCACTTACTGGACATGGCTGGAAGAGACGGTCTGGAGGACAGCCTAAAATATGGAGAAGCCGCATGATAAAGCTGACGAAACAGTTGGCCTCGGCTGGTTGTTGCCGACTACCTGGTTGGGGTCCGAGAGATGCGGATACTTGATGGTTGAAGACCTTGGAAGACATGACTCAAGATCGATGTCAGTGGCGGACGTGTGCATCGGTTTGTTGCAATATCCCTTCCTTCTCCCACTAAAAAAGAACAAACTAAAAAAATTTTCAAAAACTGTGAGCGGTAAAATAGAAAAAGAGGCAGTTCTTGTTGCTCTTTTGTTATTATTCATATTATTTTCCTATTAACCATGATTCCGATGGCACAATATCTGTACCACAGATTGTATATTATATATATACATATGTATATATACTGGGCTCGCTCTGAGTTTTGCAGGGTTGTAAAGATGCGCCACCCCAGTCCTGGGCTCGGTAAGCCTCAAACTGACGGCGCATACTAAAT
>OX104069.1:4772650-4892795 GCA_944474145.2 Dicrocoelium dendriticum | reverse complement strand
AGGTAAGAAAAAATTTCGAATAACACATGGCAGTTTGTTAGTTTAAAATTACTTACGTTCGTTTTGTATATCCTTTATGTCCACTGGCCATCTCAATCGGTTTGTATTTATCCTGGTTATTTTGTCTAATTAAATGAGATCTTGAGTTAAACAATGCATTGCGCAAAACATTATAACGGAAATTAGCCGAACGATTTTGTTTAGCTAACATATGTCGTCTTCACGAATGTGGATTACATCATAGACCCAAACGGAATCATTAGTAGAACGCGAAACAGCCGGTACAGATTTGATGACCGACTTTCACAATACAGTTCCTTACACAGATAAATTCTGACCTGTTGTTCAATAACTTGCTACGGTGCAAGCAAGCGTACGATATTTAATTATATTTTAAATGACTAAAAGAATTTGGTTATTTCCATATCTGTCTTTACCGTTTTAAAATATGTATTTGCTTAATTAATAATGTAAATATTGTCATTACCTATACTTGAAGGTTATTTTCCATGTTTAACAAAATATATACATATATTTTATTACAAGCCGTATCCGGCCAAGCGTTGCTTTGAATCAATGTAGTTAAATGAGAAAGAAGACTAGAGCAAGCACATCTTCCTAATAGATGTCTTTCGAACAATATTTCTAGGCATACAACAATTTTGTTGTTTCGTTTTCTGAGCAGTTAGAGAGGTTGTTCTATAAGCAGAATCTAGAACTCAGCCTAAAGGTGTGCATATGAGAAGCATTCCGCGTTTAGATCTAAACCGCACACTACAAAAAGCATTAGCTCTAAGATTTTTGATTATTATTTTGAACGCCAAATAAATTAATCTTAATAAATGGTATATCCTTGAACAAACAAGGCACATAAGTGACTGTGCGATCAAATTTGTATTCAAGAATAGCTGCTTTGGAACAGTAAGACATTGCGTTTTAATGAAAGTTACAAGCGAAATTAGGAATAGCATTCTACTACATTGAAACGGCACTACCGACGGAATCAAAGGATTGCGAGGAATGAGGATATCCTGAATTTGAATAGTCCTGTCAAGATTGTAACCACTGCAACCTTGCTGTGTAACATTATACCACGTACGTCAAGAAATTGCAAGTGACTAGCTGGTTGCTAATTCAAAACTGGTTAATTCGCCCGCTGATTTTAAGTGCAGTACGTGAAGTGGCACACATGGTGGATAGATTTACTACGAAAACTCTGCTAAGTACCCGCTTCATCTATTTTCGCAACAATGTCGACCGACTTGTTTGTGACTGCCTCGCTTTGCATGCCCTAGATAATATCGATACTTTCGCTGAATTTCGTGTTTCTGTCCTCAAATATAGCTCGATCACTCAGCTAATCGTGATTCTGGTAATTGTTTTGAAGTTTGGCAAAATGGTTTCCAATCATTAAATACTTTGACGTCATTAATTTTCAGAAGTTATGAAGCCATGAACTTTTTACAAGATGCATCTCCGTTGGCACTTTTCTCATCCTTTTGTATCAAGATGGCGTTAACCTCATTCACAAAGGTATCCCTCAGAAGAACATAATCATTATGTTTAATTTTGAACAATAGTTACTGATGTAGTTTGGGTTAAATGCAATTGCGTGGCACATTAATTACTAAACTTGGAATGAATTTAGTGAATTAGAAATGTATGTAAGTCAACTACCAAGCGTGTATAGGAAGAACTGCGTTGATAAAAAAGTTTGCTCGAAATAAATATCCAGTATAAGCAAACATAAATACACTTGATGCAGTGGTCTTTTGCGTAGACCGTGAGGAATTCATAAACGATCACCTCTTGGTTCAATGTAACACGTTAATCAGGTAGAATGGTATGAGTAATGTAATCAGATATAGTGTATTTTACATAACGAACTGCATGGAGATGTGATTAGCAGCGAAACTTCTTTTCTAAAGGATTGTTAACCACTAACTGGGTTTGTCAACTGGTGGTTGAATATATGTATCGCTGTACCATCCAAAAATGGTTGGATATTGCAGGGCATACTAGCATTTGTGAGTTGCTGCGTCTTTCATAAATTCATGGTTTCTCTGATGAAGAACAATAGCTATCCGTTTCATTGGATGACATGATATAGTAATTACCACTTCGTATATATTAGAGGTAATGAATGGTATCACTTGTTATCTAGCAAGCGTTTTGTCATCATGGATAACAAATATTCTCTGCATAAGATTTCGTTAGGTTAATAGCTGTTTTGTACAAATGCACTGTTATTTTCTAGTGAAGAAGCTCTAGTATTTTGGTACTAATAGGTTTTTTTATGTTGGTAGTAATTCCACAACATGTTTTCTATACATTAACCTCATCATCCATGGAATACATTTGAAGGAAATTATTCCGACCAGATTAGAAGGTAAATCTTTTTCCGCTTTTCTGATAAGTCTGTCCTTTTACCTTGTAATTGGGCATGAATTGAGCTTTTACGATTTCTGCCTTGAATGACCTCATTTGAAAGCAAGCGTTTTATTTCTTTATGTTATATACGAACTGTTTTGATTTGGCAGCATATCCGGTAAGCAATTATATCCATGGCTGTCGTAATTCTACATAGTGAGGCATTTTATTCTTTTCCGGCGGTGCAACATATTCCTTTATTTCGATCGATGTAATACGGACCCACTTCAGCCATGTTGCCGATGGGCAAACATGCCGACTCAAACCGTACTATTCAGTTGTGTTGTACCGGAAAGCAAGGCAATTTTAATCGCGCAATTCCCAAGCACAGGATCGTGTTTGACACTGGTTTGCTCTTTAAAGTTGCCGTCATTCGGAAACTCTCAGATTCTCGCGTTTATTACAAAACAAGTAAAATACATTATAGAGAACCAAAAACCTGAAATAAAGAATCTCACGAACCAAATACGCGTTTAGTAAATCGATTAAAAGCGATTGCAGGGTACCTACCCATGCAACACCAGTACCGTCTGCGTTCTAAGCGGCATCTGTCAACTTTAAATATCGGGCCCGAATGCACTCGCTTTTGGCACACTGAACCTACCCGAATCAGCTACTCCTTATCGCATGAGTTATATCACCATGGGCTCGACTTTGATGGAGTACACCCCATCGGTGCCTGTCGCTTCCGCAACTGCAGACTCTCTTCCCCTTTCAGAAGGGCTTTGTCTTGCACCTAGGCAACTACCTACATGATCAAATCGTGCTACGCACGCCCATCATCCGTCTACCATTCACAATCTCTGAAATCAACAACAGAAGGTGCTAGGTCCACTTTGATCGTGTGCTGGTACCGAAGCTTCGGTCTCCTTACATGCCACTTCGCCAAACTCAGGTTATCATAAAATAGCGGCTACTGTATCCTCATCGAATCCATACGCCACACATGACTGAGCCACATCAAGTATCTTAGCAAAAGTATGCTGTCCACTGCATACAGGCCACTTTGCGAAACACGTCTAAGATTCTGTCGCAAACAACTTTGCGTAGAATCCGTCGAAGACATTGTTAGGAAAAGCGCGAGATACCTCACATCTAGCCGGTACATCTACGACGTTTCACTGCCGTATAGAATAACGGTTAACACTATGGATTTGTAGACCATCTACTTCGAGGCGACGGTAAGCTTGTGGTTGTTCCACACTCAGTAATCAAGTTTTCCGAATGCCGCCGCTGTCTTCAATACCCTGATACGAAAATCCATGTCTATTTTCTTGTCAGTAGAAACAACACTCAGAATGCATCATTGTTTTTGCAATTCCCATTTGGGTGTTTGAACTATTGCACTTCCATGGCAAACAAATTGGACAAGATAATGCCTAGGGTCTTCAACTAAAGTCTTTGATGAAATATAGACACGAAATAAAACAGGTGAACGTAATGTGTCAGTGAACCGACTCACACCAAATGTAGTTTCGTGTATCTTGTCTAAAAGACTGAGGGCCTTCAAAGTTAATGATCGTATCAGGTTAAATCTTCTTCCATTACGCATCAGGGAAGGTATTTACAGCCTCAATCATGTCTACGTCCATACAATTCTGGTTACAAATAAGCGTCGTGAGTTTTGGCAAATCAAGAAACAATTTAGTGGAGTCGCTCGTCATAGTGCGAACTCCGACAGACGTATGAGAATAATAGCGCAACTTTAGCTACTCCAGCAGTGACTCAATATCTTCAATGTATCCCCTGCACAAATCCAGTAGCTTGCAAACGCATGGCAAGTTGTGGAAGTTGCAGCACTTCACAGGAAGCATAACATTCTAAATTCAAGCAACTCAAGCGACCTGGATCAATTGTCTCCATTTTGCCTTAAAGGAACTGCAGCTTCAATTTCTCATCCGCTAGCTGAGTGACACACCAAGGCAAAAACCAGGAGAAGCTGGCAGTCTTTTGGGGACCTCCCACATAACACAAATATAGAAGAAAGTGACAGGTCAATGTCGACCTATTGCGTGCAATTCGGTGGCTAAGTGTTCGAGAAATTCATTCTTTAAAAATTGCTAACCCAACCCTGTCTGAAGGACGCACATCAATTTGCATACCGAAGTTCGAGATCGACACAATACGCAGTGGATTCTCTAGTGTACTCAGTTCTATCTTCGCTTAACGGCAAAAACAAAGCAACACGTGTTTGCATCCTTGACCTCTCGAACGCCTTCGGTTGTGTCAACCGCGAAACCTTGTTACACGATTCCTAGCTTCTGGTATCCAAAAATCATAGAATCCTTGCTGTAAGATTTTCTTGCCAAACTTACTCAGACCACCAGGTTAAACGGCAGGAGCGCCATGTTTCTTACAACTAATTCTGGTGTTCTACAAGGAGCCATTTTGACGCCACTGTTATTCTCTAACTATGTCGGCTCCATCCCTCTCCCTTTAAAAGCCATACTGCTAAAATGCGCCGATGACGTACTAACCGGCGCATATCATCTAACTTCAGCCACTTCGACCATGCTACAATGTTGTTTGGATAAATTTGTGCATTGGTCAAGATCCCTCGGCTTAATGCTGAATGCTTCCAAGTGCAATGGTGTACCGTTCTTGCTGCATAAGGCAGATCGTTACCAGAAGCTCTTCGCTGACTGTCCCAAACCTAACATCGGTAGTGAAAGCCTAAATTTCTCGTCGTCAGTGAATTATCTGATAATCACACAGAGCCAAAATGCAATTTGATCAATTTACGTGGATGAAATATACACCAAAGTCAGGCGACTGTATTTTATGTCTCACACATTCGTTTTTTCACTCTCTCCAATCACTTGATCCTGCGATTCATCATTGCATGTGTTCTACGACACTGGAACCACTGTTCATTTGTGGTCTATCCTGGCCTATTGAGCAAACATTTCAAACTTCTTCATAGGTTGCTGCAACGTAGAGTTCAATGAAGTGACATTCTAAACCAAAGTTTTTCAACACTTTTATCCGTTCACTTTTATTCATGCACAAAACTTGCTTGGAAAATACTCACAGATATCACTCATTCTTCACACAGCCCTTCACGGAACTGCAAATCTAGTTCCTCAAAAAGAGGAAACTGCATTGCAGTATATAACCACACGCGCGTCTACGCCTATCTGTCATAACTTATCTAGCTAGATTTCTGCGTGATCCGTTTGAATAGATAACAACCCGGTTCAAACAAAAAAGACACATCCAAGGATAGACAACCTGATGTAATTCACATTCTACAGTTGCCCAAAGACGACTTCTGTAATCCAGCTACCTGTGTATTCAAAAACGTATGGATACTAAACAGTCTGTCGCAGCAAAAATTCCCTATCGACCGACCTTCTACAACCACCAGGGCAAACAACCTTCCATGTTGAATACGACCAATAACAACTGTCTCTTGACTACGCCTAATTATCATCTTACACTCCACAACAGTCCCTCGAATTGCACAGGTACTGGACGGACATCGGTCAGTCGGACTATGTTACCACCTGCTGCTTTTATGTTCCTTCAAAGTTTCAGATGGCTTCTTCGAACAACCAATTTTGGCCGCGACGGGAATGGGCTCGCAACCATTCCCTTCTCAGATTCAGCCTGCGGAGATCAACACCTTGATCCCACTCTTACTTTAGTTTGTCCATATGACAAAGCTAGTCATTTGTGAAACCAACAGCAACCTAAGCTTGATGCCTGGGCTCCCGTTGTGCCCTCAATTGTCTCTATATTCAAACATGATATGCTGCCCTTACCAACAAACCTTCTAATAGCTAACTCGGGCACACCATTCTCGTACTTACGTACCATGTACACCTGCTGTTAAGCAAATATTCTTACGAGCACACAACGGACAGTGATTGTTCCCCAATAGTTATCACATTTACAGTGATTCTGATTATTTCCAGATTCACAATCAACAAACTTCATTTTATAAACACACTTGCACAGTTCAAATACTCGCAAGCGATCCTCGTCACTGAAACACGGTGTCCATCATATACACTTGACTCTGCTCTGATGATTCCAAACTACCACATATTTCGAAATGATCGCTGGAAAATAATAAGGTGGAGGATGTATTATATACGTACACAGAACATTTACATATAAAACTATAGCCAACTCACAATTGGAAAAAACCCCTGAATTTATTTGGCTGTCAGTTGTGGGTGTCTCATTTTACAAACTGCTCGCAGGTATCTACAACCCACCGAATGCGTCTAACGTAAGAATCACCAACATCACTACTGCATTTAATTTCGCTTCAGAGTTGCCACACAGCCAGAAGATTATTGCCGGCGACTTCAACCTACCGAAAATACGCTGGTCATCCCACCCAATGTCTATCTTGCGCGCCTCTTTTCTTTCTTCCATCGGACTAGGTGGCTGTACACAATGGATTTCCATTCCAAGCAAGTCCGTCAATGTACTGGACATAATGTTCACATTGCGGACACCGAATCCACAGACACAGATTTTAAACAACCTCCCTGGCAAGGACCATAATATGATCCGACTCAGTTTCCATAGTAAAATGGTCAATAAACTCGCCTCTACAACACCAGTTGCAACCCATATGATAAACTGGGAATGCTTTCAGCAGTTCGTTCGTTTCTCCGCCTGGGATGTATATTTTCTCTCTCCCAGTGTGTACACCGCTGTGGAGCAGTTCTATAAACAAATCCATCCTGCTACAACACTCCTTGCTGCACAATTTAATCATAGACCTCAAGTCTCCAAGGATTAGGTCGAGTACTTAATCAGCCAGAAAACCAAAATGTTAGCTGCAAGGTACTGAAGGACCCATGACTTTTCACTTTTCTTACAAATGATTAAATTTACCACCATTACAAACACGCGCAATTAACACGATGAAAAATGAAGAATATAGATCCCTACGGACAAGCTGCAAAGCTGGGGAGCTTGGCGAAATGCTGCACCTTTTAACCAGTGACTGCTCTCCTCTGGTTACTGAAATTGTTGATGATGTGGGTCACTTATTCCATGACCCAGCTGAAAGCTGTGGAGCATTCAGCGACCTGTAGCCATTATCAAGAGTCGCGAAGCTGACTCGGTGTCTGCGTGCACAGAGCTCTCCGAAACAATCCTCTTGAGCGGAGTCGATATCTCGCTCAACGATATCCATCAAGTTAACCAATTAACCAGTCCATCTTCCAAGCTGGGATCTAATGGCATTTCCCCAACCACGACTGAACAAGGAGGACCTTATATACCATTGCTACTGCTGAGCATGTTCACCCTATTGCTGGAATCTGTCCACCCTTCAGATCAATATAAAACATCATTTTTATGCTTTAGTATAAAGTAGGTCCCAAATACATGACTGATAACTACCGACTCATCCATCACCCTCCGACAATCGCTCGGCTAGTTGAAAAGCTTGTCAGAAATGAGATGATGAACTTGTTTGCTTCTATTGGCCTGAACAACATTTCGCAGCATGTTTTTCACAATAAGCGATCGTGCATCACCTGTCAACTGCACTAACTTAATCACAGTTCAGAAACAATCGATTCCGGCTATGCAGTAGTAATCCTGATTCTTGACATACACCAAGCTCTCCACCGTGTACGGCATAAACGACTGCTACAAAAGTTGGAGAAGTTTAGCATCAATGACCCATTACTAGGTTGACTATTGTCATACCTGAATGGTCGTCATCAGGTAGCCAATTTAGGTGATTATCGCTCATCACCACGCGTAATCAGCAGTGGAGTCATTCAAGGGAGCGTGCTCGGCCCCTTACTCTTTGTGCCTTACATCCATGATATCACCACATCTGTAAAACATGGTACGCCACTTTTCTTTGCTGATGATATCAAACTAGTCCATAATTTTCGACGTGACGAGCTACACGGGACGTTACTGCTCATCCAAGATGATTTACATTCCCTTTAGTCATGGTGCTTCACATAGGTGATGAACCTCTCGGCTAAGAAATCAAGCATTAAGTCTTATAGCTGCTTCGTCCCAGAAGTATTTATCAGCCTAAGCAATGTACGCGTCCCTACACAGTTGTCCACGCGAGATCTTGCTATCAGGTACCCGTCTAACTTCAATTTATCCGAACAAACCCAATACTAAATAGCACGTGCCAGGCATTCTATATTCAATGTATCAAAGAAAATTCACATAACTCATGTTATAGTTGAGGTTTTCAAGTTAATCAGTCGCCCTATCCTCGAATACTGCAGCTTAATATCCGGAACCGTGCGAAAAAGTGGCTGAATTGCTGTGGAGAACCTGTAAAAATCACTAAACAACTGCTTGGTAAAACACGCTTATGAGTTGTCGCGAACGTTGCAAATAACTTCTTCTCGAAACACTTTGGATTCGACGATTGAAGCACAACTTGTTGTGCTTATTAACATGTTACACAAAAAGACCTTCATCAACTTACCTACACTCAAGTTACAACATTGTTCAACGCGAGTGCTTCACAACAAGCTTTTACACTGAATTAACCGATGGCTAGAACGAAGGTCCGCTGTTATTTCTGCCGGGTCAGAAACAGCTTTCTGTGGAACAAACTACCAAGAACACTCAGGTCATTTGACAACGAGGCAACACTTAATATCAGACCTCCCAATTTTCTTTACCTAACCACCGTAAACTCTAAATTCACTTGCGAAAATCCCTCGATGAGCTTTCCAAGGGAGATCCAAAAACATATATGCGTCCATGTTTTCATATTTAGGCTTTTGCCTCAACCATCCGGCAGAATATTAATATATGAAACCCATATTCCAATACTCCACCTATGCACGTTACCCATGCAAGAGCATCTATGCTTCTGTACAAATGGAGCTGTGCCGCTATAGAACCAGTTGCTCTCATCAAGTGAATATAATTGTTGTTATTTTAGTAGTAATAGTATCATCCAACAATTCAACGGCAAATGCGAATAGTGATCCCGTACCAAACATGAAAGCTTGTTTTAGCTGCCGTATTTTGCTGTTTTTCATGCATTAAATTGCTTGTCTTTTCCGTTTCCATCGCCGGTGTGTTGGAGATAAAATTTCAACCTTCATTGATTCACAAAAGCAAATTCCTGACTTGACTTCACTTTTCATAGTAGATACGAGAATTCAAGTGAGGTTGTTTATAATTATTTCTGATGTTTCGGTTACTTATGAGTAGGAGGAATTTAGTTGGGGCGTTTCCGGTTTGGGGGCTGTTCTATATATGTTATATGCTACTAGGATAGAAAAAATTAAAAATTTCGAAAAGCTCAGTAAATGTCGTGGGTACTGACCAATGGAACTGCCTCGTAGTTTAGCGAGGAACTACATCATTTCTTGAGTAGATCTATGAATGTGGAATCTATCCATTTTGGCTGGGTTGATATGCCTACATTCCCCAATAGTAAAATGTAGAGAGCACAAAATTGCGCAAGATATGCTTAAATTTATCCTAGGCTAACTGGACAGAGTCGGACATCGAGATCGCACGGTTTAGAACTGTAGCCTTAACTCACATCGTTCCATATTCCTTGGGCCAAATATACGAAACTAATTCAACGACAGTCTGTTGATGCCTTGAAAGAGCACACCGAATGGATTTGCACATATGATCGCTGGACTCAAGATGTGTAGTGTATGAAAAGTCAGTTACGAAACTACGGTATTTGGGAAAAACCAGCTTTAAAATATTTGGTACCTGGTGATCTGTCTACGTACTGGGGAAAGCCACGAACTGGTGTAATGGATCTTAGTGGGTCAGAACAAGAAATTCTGCGCTGAATGTTCATGACGCCGACTTGCACGATAGATCGGCCAAACGAACTTTCAGCAATTAGACTGCACAATACATAAACACAGATTTAGGAAGTTACTACTACAGCTTTGGTATAATTTTGTGTACCAATGCAACTCTAAACTGAGCAGAGGAAATACACACATCAATCACAAGGGCCTCAAAATTCTGATCTAACGACTGAAATGTGCAGCTCTACAACACATCTAACTTATAGATTGTATAAGTACAACGCTTCCGACTTAAAGGCACAGATCCCGCTGTTCCAAGCATACCACATTCAGGTAAGCGTGTCGCAGTTTTGTAAATTCCCGGAAAAACCATGTTTCATTGGACGAAAAAATGTCGGGACTTGATATGTCTACAATCAGACCCGACTTGTGCACCTTGTTCCTTAGTCTACACACGTTGCTAAGTAATACATGAAGGAGTTCGACACGACTAGCACTGAGTCGTTCGCTATCAGGATGGTTTCTTGTTGGGTGGAATTTGACGTACGGCTAACCACCTGAATACCCACATGAAGAACGCCTTGCTTAACAAACGCTTGCCTCATTTTTCTTTGTTAGATGGAATCTACTAACTTTCCTCTATTTGACGATGGAAGGCCCAAATGAACTTTGTTATTACTAGCCTTAAGTATGAATGCAAAGCGTGGTGATAATTTGCATTCGTCAGAGGAAAATTGGCCACGCGTAATGGTCGGAGGCGCCGATTGGGCATACCGATACGGTCGTTACCCAGTCTCGTCATCTTTCTGAAAAGCCAATAAGGAAGCCACGTTGTGAGGCCACCTTGGAAACGCGCTGCTTAAATCACTTGAGGTCATCCAGCATCGGTTCTCCAGATTGCTGTAGATCCCGTAAAGTTACGGTATAAAACGCTTGCACCCAGGTAAAATTGCCAAGACAGAATGAATTCAGAGTGCTTCTTTATTTAAAGACGTACAATTGATGGCTTCATTATTGGTGATGGGACTGTCTCGCTCCCCATCAAAAGGGGTTGAATAAACGGTAACATATATTTATCGCTCTTTTTTGCGTTCACTTTATCGGGGCATCGAGTACATCTGATAGTTTACAGGCAGCTTTAGTCTGCCTATTATTTTTGATAGCGGGTGCAGTGACACTTGACGACATGTCGTAGTAAGAAGAGTCAGCATTTTCGGTTCCGAGACAAAAAAATTTCCGGGTTTAGCTGAGTCTATGGCAATTTCAATTTCACGGTTGATTTTCATGATGGGCTCATGAACTCAGAATTCAGCGTCGTTCATATTAGAGCTAAGTATTCTGTCCACAGCCAACTGGACGGGTAAAACGATGATTGGTGTCACAAGTTGGATGCCAACTTTTGTGGATCGCGACCACCCAGAGCTCCTTCACTAAGGACCGCAATTGCCCTCCTTACCAAATCCAACTTGTGATTTAATTTGGCGACCACAGTACCGAGTATGTTGACCGCTTGGTCTATCCATTGAACTCTGGTACCAAGGTTTTCGGCATTTGGACATAGAAAATGCGGACGGCCCTTCCGGCTTGTACAGCGACTGGTGCAGCTAAAATGCAGACTGTCGCTGGTGGACAACAATACGTATTGATATGCAGTCAGGCAAGTAAACTGCTGTTGGTACCAGTGGTTGCAGTAGTTGCAATATATGCCGGCACATTATTCTGTCGCCGGCATATCAAAGCTAAAACTGTCGTAAACAGCATTACGTTCAATATTTGAGGAAATTTGAAATGCATCCGCGTTGGTATGTAAAGAAACAGACATCTCAAAGTGGAAAACAGCAAAGTATTAGCAGTAACGAATCGGTAAATCGACAAACAGCGAAAGGTCAAATTCGGATGTAAACAGACCAATGCACGGCAAAAGCGGACATATGGCCAACAATCGACAGGGAAGGACTTGGTAAATTATCACTTTAATTGATCCAAATTGCCTTGGATTAGAGATAATAAGAAAATACTCAAATTTTGTTTTACATATTTGCCCAATATTGTTATCCACAAGTTTTCAGCTAAAAGCATGTTTACTATGGTACGAGGAAAACTAGAGTTGCCGAGCAGTAAATGTAAGCAGTGAAAAATAACTAATCGAACTAACTTTAAACGAGAAGGTACTGGCGAGAATTGTCACATTAATTATACGTCGCACTTATTCAAACAATTGATAATTCCCAAATAGCTTTGAAGTAAAATCTGCTTGATTTTTGATCTGTTGTTTCCGGGATGGAGGAAGAACTGTGTAAAGAACGAATGTTGTACATTGTTCAGTTTACGAGAAAAATACGCAGATAATTCTTGCCACCAAACGCTTTGATTGTTGTCTTTGTTGAAATCAGCACCAAAAAGTCAGTATAATATAAGTTGGAATTGTGAAGCTGTTCCTAATAGGCTGTGTTCATGAATAGCGAGTTAGGAATGTTGGATCAGTACAAAAAGAAGTATACATTTGGTGCTATTTTGTCAATCGTAATGGGTATGTCATTAAGAATCCTTGATCTCATATATGGCCAAGTCTGTGGGAAACGGTTATTTGAGAATACCAACTCAGTCGAAGAATAGATTCAGCATGCAAAGTATCTTCTGGATCTACTCAGAGTCGGACGATCACAGAGCACGGATTATGCCATTGTATTCGCATGTACACTACAACGGTTAATCGGGCAGACAGCCGAGCGCACAATTTACAGTAACACTGGCATCAAGTAAGGCAGTACCACATGAAGTTTAGTTTGGATAAGTTGTGCTTATTTGTAGTTAAGTCAGACAAGGTTTACATGGACTGCAGCAAATTATCAAGGCACACGCAGAAACAATAGCAAATTATCTGCAATCGCCACTGTACTTCCATCTAGATGGTGAAGTGATAAGGAATGATCGATGCAAGCGCCACGGAAAGTATTGAGCAGGCTTGCACGGGCGAGAAACGGCACGACCGGAAGGTGTGTGTTGAAATAGTCGTGGATAGAAGCCACAGGTGAACAAAGAGGGTAGGTGTGATCAACATGTAGTTCGATGTAAGCAGGTTTAAGACGATCAGTACTTATGAATTATTTTACTCTATACTTTTTTAAACGAAGTAATTTGGTTTCTGGGAAAAGGCCTCGGATGGAACTTCATATGGTCGTGCCAAATGTCTTTGAGCAGCGTCGATGCAGATAAAGACAAATAGACGGTTTTGGAAATCAGCGTGGTTTTACCGTTTAGCTATCCGGTCACGTAAAAATCAATCGAATTAATCGGAAACGTTTTTTGAGTCCTTTAGGATATGAGATGATTTATTGTTCTCCGTTGCCGTGATAGTCTAGTACCATTTCACCAAGTTGATTCTGGATTGTAGCGAACAAGATATTTTTTCTTCGGAGCAGCACACAATGTTATGTTTGGTTGTGTTGCAAATGCCAAGAAGAATGGCAGGGTGGTACTAAAATAAACAGTAATCAGAGGAACTAGCCATCATGACGACTTTCAACGGTCGATAAAAACGCTTGACGAGGCCATCGGCAGATGGACGGTAGGCGGTTTCCAAAGGTGAACACAATCTAGCAAGCATCTCTTAGCACTAAACCGCATGGAATTGACTTGGTTTCCTCTCTCGGTGGTGATGGTGGCTAAAACGTTGGAAACCCACGCTTCGACGAAGACACGGGCAATAGACTAGGTAGATGTAACCCACAGATTAACTTCTTATGGCTTACTGGTAAAATGGTCAGCAGAAGTCACCGGATCAGGGAAACCATTGAAAGGTGTTAACGGCCCAACTACATCCACGTGCAGGCGTTTGATAGGTACGTCAAGAAATTATGATGTACCCGGGCTACTGCTAGTATGGCTATGCAATTTGCTAATCTGACAATTAAGACCATGTTTAGCCAACTGTCGGGTATCAGAACGCATTTATGCCAAATTAATCGGGCAGTGCTGTGCCTTACGTTAGATTACAAACTGGAATGAGATCGTCCGTGATTACGATATAAAAATGATTCGACGGTATTACTGTGGAACAAAGAGCTCTTGCATACCGGTCGAAAGATCACAATAAACTCATATCGGATTTAAGCACACGTAAATACAAGGATTAAATTTATGCGTTTGATCGAAGGCTGGAAAAGTTCAGGCTCTTTGTCTTGAGCGGTGAACATTTTCTCCTGGTCAAAGGGTGCCGGTGACAGCTGGTGCAGATGAGCACGCGATAGCGCATCAGCAACAGTGTTGTTATGACCATCGATGTAAGAGGTCGATACAGGAATGTGACAAGTAGTCCAGATATCGGGTTCCACTCGATGAGCAACGGTCGGAAGCAGAGAGGAAGGCATACACCATAGACTGTGAGCAATCCGGCTAATGAAATCTCATCCCTCCAGGAGGCGAAGCAAACTTTTTCGGTTTAAATAATTGGCAATATATTCACAACGGACGGTACTATACGTGACCTGAGCATGTTGCGGTCTGCGGGAGATAAAGGAAACCGGTTGAAATTCATTATCGACCAAATCTTGCAAAACGGCCTCAGCAGCGGCATTTGAAGCATCTGTTCTTAAGTCAGTCAGTTAAGATAAGCTTTATGCACCCGAATGGGTGCATTTTCAGTATTTTTCATTATCAACTCTAAATATACAGGAGGGTTACCAGTAAAATGCAAATGTTACTAATTGATATAAAAAGGAGGATGCTCTGTCAACGACCAAACAACTAACGATACCAAAAAGTTAGATGAAATCTTCGGGATTTGTTTCCATTAAAAACGTAATGGGTTTCGCAAAAACGTTAATTCAGAATTCGTTTCAACATGTAGAATTTTGTGCCCACCAACAATATATATCGGGGATCGTACGCGATATATTGTGTGCGATATATTCTGACCGTGCTCCACAACGGTCGGTTATCAGCAGGGTACTGAGAGGTTGACGCAGTGGACAACAAGCCACTTTGCCTTGGTGAAGAAAAAGAGAAGATGATATTGTAATCTAAGAGCTGTTAATGTGGAGCAAAATACCATGGGTTGCAACGCGGAACTAGGTTGAAATGAGTATGATGTTAGTTTGAATGCACCGTAAAGTGCGTTTGCGGATTCATTTGCTGTCATGGTTGTCTACGATACCGCTGCTTTCCGTGCTGTCTTCCTTCAGCGTGTGTACCGCACTTTGAGCAGGGACTTAAGACGCTTTCAAATGCGTACTGCGTCATGTTTTTTTCAAATCGGATGTCCTGACATCGGTTGGTTATAAGAGGAAAACCGGAAAAGGGTTGCCTGATAGTGTGCGATACAAATCCGTACACTACAAATGCATGCATTGTTCCCGAACCGGATACACATGCAAGCGGTAAGTTCACATGTAATGTTTGTGAGAAGCTTATTAATTTTTTGTACAAAAGTTATGACTGCCAGGTACATATTGTCATACGGCATAACGGCTGGTGCTACGATATTGTATCCTACAGCCTTGAGCACAGCCATAACTTCCATGTAGGAAAGCCGTTTCTGTATGTCACCAACAGACGGATCCCGCGGCACGCGGAAGAGGACATCTATCGCATGATGCAGTCTTTCAAAAACACATGTGAGCTCAGGAGATATGCGTTGACGCACCACGGTCGAAGGTTGAACAGTTACGGTTTCCGGACGGGAAAGGTTGAGGGGTAACTCCGTTAACGCTGTAATACATTTGCTTGAGAGCGCCGGTCAATGTGATGTAGATTATAAGGAGTCGGAGGTACGCTACAGCTTTTTTGTTCCCAGGTACGTACGGGACCTTGTGGAGCTTTATAGTGATGTATTGCTGGCGGAAGTGACACACCAGATGAAATGCGGTGGCTACATACTGTCGCACTTCATGTTGGTAGATTTGCCTGGTAGTGGGAGTTTAATTTTCTACGCGTTGCTTCCTAATGATACAACGGCAGCGTACATGAACGCCGTACGCAACATGCGGCTGATGTTACCAGCGACGGAGGCAGCACGGACGGTGGTGATTGATAAGTTCATGGCCCAGGTCCATGCATTCCACACAGTGTACCCCTGCACGCGGGTTGTATTTTGCCTTTTCCACCCACTGAAGGATGTTACCCGTCGTTGCAAGGGCTTATCCACAAAAAGTGCAACAGACAGATTGGATATTAAGCAGTGGGTACGGAACTTAGTGTACGCTAGGAGCTCTCGGTTGTTCGTCAGGTATTTGACAGCCACTAAAGAGCGAAACGCCGACGCGCACAGTTACTTAGTACGAACCTTGTTGCCCCTTGTCTAATCATGGGCGGCGCACCGTTTGAGGTCCACTTGTTTGTTTGGCTGTTTTACAACCAACCGCGTGGAAAACGAAAATAGGCATTTGAAGAGCGGTCTTTCCGAGCGGACCTCTTAATTAGACCTGTTTACCGCGGTTGTTAACCGTGTGATTGATGCTCAAGCTCAGTGGGAAGATGTCATGTGTAAAGCCGATTTGTTGGAGCATCTAATGGACTCTTGCTTGCACAGCCTAGGGCAGGCTGCGTTTCAGTTTTCATGTGTCGATACCATTCGTCCAGATTCACTGGAAACAGCAGCATGTCAACTGGCAGGACATCTAGCTCAATATTTCCAGCGTTGCTTAGACCAGAATCAAGTTCTATGGCGGAGCAAACGATAAGTCCTTATTTACATATTTAAAGTACTAACTGTTTGGATATCATTATTATAATAGTTGGCCTGTGGATAACCCTAACGATAATGCAAAGGGACTTGTGAAGCAATACCACTAAAATTGTATAAACTCATTGTTCATTTTCCAACTTATATTCTACCGGTTTAGAATCACTGGTGACTTTAAGCGAAGCATTTGGATCCAGCACAACAGCTCCTGAACGATACTACAACCTTCCAATGCATTGAGAATGACCCAACGTCGCAACTAACCAACAAAATAAACAGAGTGTTGGCGAAGCTTAAGAGGTCGAAAGAAATGTCGGAAGCGGAACGAGAAAAAATGAGGGCTCGCGACTCGAACATTGCACAATTCTATGGACTGCATAAAGTACAAAAGTCGGATCACCCTTAAGACCAATTTTGTCACTTCCAGGCACGCCAACCTACTATCTGGCAAAGGAACTATGGAGACGCCTCAAGCCCCTAATCAGTAAATCGCAACACTCCATAAACAATGCCCAACAATTCTTGACATAGCTCAAAGACCTACGAATAGAACACGATGAAACCATAGTGTCGTTCGATGTAACCGCCCTATTCACTTCCGTCAACTTACAGCTGGCCAAAGAAATTATCGTAGAACGTCTGGACAACAGTGGAGGGAAGATTGGGAACATGACGACCAGAAGCGTACGCGAACTTCTCAACTTATATCTCTCAACTTAGTTTGCGTTCAACGGGAAAATGTATAAACAAGTGAAAGGTGCACCGATGGGATCACCTGTGTCCGGACTCATCGCACAGATTGTCATGCAAAAATTGGAAGAGGATCTACTGCCAATGATTAATCCGAAACTCTGGGTTCGTTACGTCGATGACACGTTTGTTATACTCAAACGTAGTCAAGTATCGGTTGCACAACAACTGCTTAACAACGCTATGGACGGCATACAGTTTACCATGGAATTAGAGAAGGAAAACAAACTTCCTTTCTTGTATGTGCTAGTAGCCAGGACAATGGACGGCGAATTGCAAACCTCAGTTTACAGAAAAAGCACGCACACCGATCAGATTTTGAATTTCAACAGCAACCACCCAAGATGTCACAAAATAAGCTGTATGCGGACACTGTTCCATAGAATAGAAACTCACTGCAGTACGACAAAAGCGAAACGAGCAGAAGAAAAACACTTATTCAGGTCATTCGAACGCAACGGATACCCTCGCAGTTTCCTCCGAAGATGCCTAAATCACAAGCCCTCAAAAACCGAACCTACATCAGCTATAAAGAAACGTATCGTTCTGCCGTACATAAAGAACGTGTCTGAAATGACTGCAAGATTGTTCAACCAACATCTTATCTTGGTAGCCCAGAAGCCAACCGCCACTCTGAGGAAACATTGTCAAAACTAAAAGGAAAACGAGAGGCCCTAGAACGACAGAATGTCATATATAGAATAAACTGCGTAAACAGTGAAAAGCACTATGTGGGACAAACAGGAAGGAAGCGCTCCAGAAGGATATATGAACACCAAAGTGCGGGCAAGAAACATTACGCAACCTCATTGGTTTCAGCACACGTGGATGAAGAGGGACACAGCTTCGACTGGAACAAAGTAGAGATCTTGACCGAAGGAGAAAGACAAAAAGGGAGGGAGTTTCTCGAAGCCTGGTTCTCGACCACGAACTCAATCAACATGCATATCGACCTTGATCCATTATATCAACCGCTGAGACAGAGAGAGTTCAAGAGGATCAAAAACCATTGTCCGAAAGAACCTAATCCAACACACGGACAATGAACAGCATGGTCAATATGAGCCCAGACTACTCACCCACACCCGTTGCACCAATCCGAGTGCGATACTCCCAACCACGTCGCAACAACATTTCCGCAGCCAATGACAATGACTCTAGCACAACTGCTGAACACAAGGATTCACCAATGAGTACGAAGCAAAAATTAATGGCCTCGTATGCCTATATAAGGAACGGAGTGGCTGCTGACAGCATCCATTATTGGGTTTGCTTTCTACCAGCTACTGCTACTTTACTGCTACCAATCCCGCACTGAAGATGCCACTTCGAATGTTGGCGAAACGTTTACAATCAGGTTGCCCAGCTCGGAGAACTCCACAACAACTGAGTTGTTCCATCTGTCAACTGGTAAACATGCGAGACAATTGTTCGCGGATTTAAGTTTCGACGTTATCAATACTGTCTTGCTGTGTTGACTAGCGGCACAAAACAAGTGTAAGCAGCACCTAAGCAATGCCAGGTTTTGTTACATACTGAAGCTAAGATTCAAGCAATTCGAAGCAAATTTTTGCTTACTTCAGAAGACGATGTCGAGCTAATCCATCCATCTCGTTTTCGCACGGGCTTGATAGGACTACTGTCCATACGGACTACGATAAGGCCCACTTTCTCGACGAGCAGTATACGAAAAACTTTACTTGTGAGTCACCTTTAGTTACTAAAGATTTAGAGAAGAAACTTCTCGGAGACTCTTTGTTCAGCAATATCACCGTGTCAGAGGCATAGTTGAGTTGATCGCTGACAGAACTGAACCATACCAAATTCGCTGGTGTTGTTGACATTCATCCGAATTTGGTACATGTACTAATGAATGCAAGTTGTTTCTATTTCGCCTGCCTTTTAAGAAATTTCTTACCAGTTGAATCTTACCCGCCGACTGGAAGGAAGCTGCAGTTTGCCACATATATACAAAGTGAGCAAATCATCTTCCTGTAAAATGTAGGACGTTTCGGTGCACGGTGATTGAACGTTATGACTCCCAATTCTGCAGCAGGCTCTGTATGGACTCACTGATTTATCCGTTCTGTGGCAAATGCCAATAAACTACAGCAATGGTTCAGTTTTGCGCATAGGATCAAATGGTCCGACGTGCTTGGCGTTAATATAATCCCTTACATATCCCAGCAAACGGACTTAGGGACCACTTTCTCTCAGGAATTCATATCCAGCGAGATGGAAGAAAGCGTGTTGCAAGGGTTTTTGAACAATCTGGAGGCTCCGTAGATCATTTGGTATCCTCACGGAAGAAATGTTTGTTAAATTGTTTACGGCGTTTGTTAGACCGCACCTGGTGTTGCGTCCAGGGTTGTCCTCCTTGTCTGACTCGTGATAGGATGGCGGTGGAGCGGGTCTTAAGAATCGGAACCAAAGTGGTCCACGGGTTGCGGCACCAGTTCCATCCTGGTAGGTTGCTCAAAGTAAGGATATCTTCGTTACAGCATCGTCGTCCTCGTGAAGAGCTAATTTTCAATTATGGTATAATTACATGGCGAATAGGTCCAGACCACACTTCTGTTTTCATCGTAAACAGTTACAAACTCTCCGCGGGCATCCGATGAAATTACACATACTCTGATCAGATCGGGTCCGGGCGGACACTCGTTTGTCATGCCAAGTGATAAATACTTGGAACGCGCTACCTGAATATGTAGTCTTGTCATCCACGGTGACAGAGTTCAAACGTCGCCTCGACGCCTTTGACTTGCAGCTCCGAATCTTCCCCATCTCCTCTTTATTTGGTTTCCATTTGTTTTCCATCTATCTTCTTTTTCCTTCACTCCTACTAACTTACTTTTCCTTGTCCTCTTGCGTACCCTTCCGTTTAATAGATGGTGTACAATTTTTTCCCTTCTTTATTTCACGCGGCTCGCACAGCGAGAACTGCCAATGCCGGGCACGTACGTTTTGATTTTCTGACCATGATTTTACTTGTGCCTGCGGATCTGGCTCCCACAACTAGCCGATCTTGCCACCGATTTCTAACGTGGATCAAAGAAGCATACATGATGGAAGGTAAAATGGAACTCCCATTTGTTCCTGTTTCATTTGAATTTGAAACTTTTACTTGAAAAGTTCTGCGTTAACTAACCGAATTGCTTAGTCAAGGTCCGCCATTAGGCGATGAATCCGGTCGAAGAATTAGATGTCGAGGAGCGTCGGGTGATGAATTGTGCAGGCGACTAAGGATTTCGAAGTAATGGAGTTTGGCTTTTCCGTTGTGGTATACTGGTTTTTGGCATTAAGACTTCGTGTCCACTTATCCACACTTGATGTATCAGGTGGTGAGTGCGATTGACGCTGATGGCTAAATTCTTTCCACCCAGGGCGAAATTGCGATTTCTCATTCAAACGCGTGATATACAGGAAGTTTTTATTTAATTCCATTCAGATGGTGGATAGAATTATCAGAGTAATAGGACCGGACACCCTGTGTTCAGGCCCCGCATGTCAGAGATTGGTAACAGAAAGTGGGTCACAGTCAACACCAAGGGTAATTTACTTTCAAGAGAAATTGTCTTCATATATCCTAAAGGCTCCATGATATGTCATCAAACATGCTCCAGGTAAGTGTAGCGCCAACATGTTCCTACGGAAATTAAGTAGCCTAACCAAATTTTTCGAAAACGAGAAAGAGACAGCAAAGATGTCCATGCCAAGTTAAAGTAATTGTGATAGCAAAATGCGTCATCAATAATGAAACATGGCATCCATGTAAAGACATAATTCCAGTGAATAAGTTGTGGCAATATGCTTGCCATTCGAGCTAAATGCATTGCATTAGATACCTCCAAGTGGCATCTCTCCAAATTGCCAAGAGGATGATCTATTCGTAAATTAATTGGAATAGTCATGTTGTTGATTTGCTTGTAATGTCGCTAGAAGAAGTCAATTGTTTCAAATAGGCTGGCTAATAAAGTTCGGAACAGGCCATGCCGGATGATGCACCGGCATGCGTCGGCCGCTGTGTCTGGAAATATCGGGAAATACATGCAAAGATCAAGGAACAAACGCTATTGGACAGGAAGATTAAATACTGTAGAAAAACCTGTCATTCCCTGACTCGCCAATTAATCTACCCCAGTGTACACCACATAGGCAACTGCTGAATCATTTTCAACCAAAAACTCTGAAGCAGCTGAACAGGCGAAATTTGTTCACACGTATGCAAATGGAAAAGCAGCAAACTTGCAAACCCATAGACCATCAGACCGGTGCAAAATATGCAAAGAGTTGTATATTTAAATTCGATATATTTTGATCGCTGGGGTCAATCATACCAACATGCTACAGAAAATATTAGCTTTACCTCATCCAACATTTCATTCAACAAGGGCATTCTGCGAGTCTTCACGGTGTGCAAGCGGCTGCGAGGTACGATCCTCCGATGTTGGACAATTCCGACAGTAAGGTGTAACCTGGTAACCAACAGCAGCGGCAATTTAAAATACCTGCTACTCACAAAGACAAAATACAATGAGTGTTACTACCTGTGAACTCATAATAACTAAGACTTGTAGATATAAACTTTCTCGATTGAATTGCAAGTTTCCTAGTCCCAGGTGTTATATGAGTGGAAATATTGGTCATCTACAAGGTAGTGGATAATGCCCATTAAAAAGTAAAACACAAGGTTGCAAAGAGATTTATTTTCTGTAGTCCACATCATGCAAATACAGATAGAGGACAGATAAATGCGACACTAAAATGGTGAAGGCAAAAATGAGGAAGAACGGGACGGTTTGAAAGGATTTAGCAAGTGCATTCTGTGCCAAAATTGATTTAATCCCGTGAAGTCGTGAAAGTCCTAAAGGACAGCGGAACAAACTGTGTAAACAGAAGAGGCTAATATACCAACCGAAGAAAATATGAAAAAGTACATAAATAAGTGGCATCGGGTTATGGGTTATACTCCGTGGACATGACTTTTCATCAGGGCCACGGTAAAGTCAAGGGTTGTAAAAGCAACCTATACTTGTATGTCTCTGGCTGGGTTGGTGTGATCGCGATAGCTTCAACCGTCTACAAGAGGCGTTTCCTTAACCTTTTCGGGCTTCGCCACAGGACGGCAATATAGACCTTGAAGACTTCTTTATTCAAAACCTTATGTTCCATTTGAAGCAAATCTTCCAAGACCCAACTGTTGATACATCTGAGCTCGCCTCACCACAGTGACCCTGGACAGTTTTAGAAAATCCGTACCGAGAGAAGCCTGGCGGAATTCCCGAGATACTTGGCACCACAGGTGCAAATGCAATGTTAAACAATATATCATTCCGAGTACACTAGCGGCCTGTTGTTAAAAGGTTATCTACAAAGAGTGCGGTATCTGCAAGTACATTCTGATGGGCAGTTGGGTAGGTCCTTGATAAGGCGTTAGTAAGTATCCTGTAAAGTAGATCAAAGAGGATATATCTCTTAAGAAGGACATAAAGAGGCACAACGTTCTTAGAAACCGTTGCTACATGCATAAGGCACTCACGGGTCATGGAGTTCTTTCGTATGAAATACGCTGGTAACCACAGGAAAGAAGCCTTTTCACAATTCGGTCCTTCTAATCCTCGAGTGCAACAGGACTACAGATTTTGGTGGCCCTGTAATAAAAGCAACGCACTAAGCTGCGTTTGTACTTCAGAGTAACGAAGATGGAAAAGTGGGTGTATTGACCAACCCATGTAGCTTTGAGGAAGATATTTCGCTCAAGTTGACCGTCCTCGTGTCTCACCCACAAAACGTCCAGAAAAAACAGTTTACCTTCATTTTTAGTTTCACTAGTGGGCTTTAATGGAAGATGTGCACTGTTGAATTGGTCGAGCGAAGGTTTGACATCGGTACGAGAATCACAGATGATGAAAGTGTCATCCGTGTACCACAAATAAGAATCAAATGAGGTAACAACTGACGTGAACAAACCTTGTATCATTAACAGTGGAGTGGCGTACGGTAATGCTTTTGACCCTTAACGATTCGTTATGCATCAAGTAACGCATCTCCGTCATGAAAATAGACAAAACTATTGTATACAGATGGCTTGAAGCATTTTTGCACTTCCCAGCCCTTCATCTTACATATAAATATCTCACAACTAGTGATTTGAACACTATCAGTAGGTTAGCTGCAATTTGGCAGCTGATGTTTTAAACGTTTATCGCTCTTTGCTGGCTTAAAGATGTCACATAGAAGCAGGATTATGCAAGCTTCATGGTACGGCTGTTCCCAATATCCCTTCTGTACCTAATCTAGGTTTGAAACATTATGGTTCTCTGAAATTGAGCGAACACACAAATTACCTTGGAAGAAAGGCTAAGGAATTGGTTTGGCTGTTAGGACAATTGCTAACCTTCTAACTGGCCAGAGAATCCCACGCAAAATTAACACGAATACTTTGCCTGAATATCGCGTTGCTACATTCAACAGCTTTGCAAGTGTGATTTGAAGGCCATTACAGGTTTTCAGCTAGTCTTCACAAGGCGTATCTTTGACAATTCCACTGTTCCTATAGAGGTAGATCTACTATACGGCAGGTGCAACCTTTATGGTTGAGAGGATTGCTTTTAAATTGCACTTCCTCAGTTATCACTTAAAGTGAAAAGCGCAAGTAAATTTCCATATGTGATTTTCGACTAAAAGGCATCTATAATACATGAGAAACCGAATGCTTAACCACACTACCCAGCTTTAGGAAAACACGGCGGAAAGATTTTACCTGCCCTGATTCGGTAACACGTGGAATAAACAACCTAAATAAATCAGAGATAGTGAACATTTGTGCATGTCCAAATACAAGATGTTTTATCCTTCATCTGCAAGAATGAAAAACATTAATAATGTTTAAAATGGTTAAAACTTTTTGATGGTGGACCTGTGGCGCTTGTAAATAATTTGCTTATATTTTTCTGCGTAAAGTTTCATATTTCATCTCTTTACCACTTAAACTCCAACGCGATCGCTACACTTGTCCAGTGGTGTGGCTTTTAAATCGGCATTTGGATCTTTCGCCAAACATCATTTTTACATTATTTTCCGTATATATCAGAGTATTACAACAACGCACTGAGAGGTATAACTTAAAATGAACTAAGAAGGTAACTGCGACTCTTTACTCTATCAAAACTTGAATACATACACAATATATCGCTCAAAATATATCGCGTACGATCCCCGATATATTGTTGGGGGACCCAAAATACTACGTGTAGAAACGAATTCTGAAGAAATATTTCTACAAAACCTTTCCTACTTATGAGTAGAAGGATTATGGCGAGTATTTTTTTGTTCGTCGCAACCAGCCGACAATTCGGATAAGTCCAATACCTATCCGGAAAAGCACCAGACGGCCGTTTCGCCCTATTGGGCCTCGTCAGTGGTGCGCATCCTTCGGTCCTCTACGGAGGATCGAACCCATGACTGTTAGTGGCTTGTGCCAACTAGCCCGTTGCGTTATGCAACTGAGCCATGGAGGACGGTAGCCGGACATCACGAATTGTTAGTGAATTGCGATATAGCCCGACCCATCCTCCACTGCCATGCAGGCACCTGCCATGCAGATGACAGCGGTTGGCCTTCCGGTGTCAGGAATTCCCGGCTACGACAGCTATGAATCGACATAGCATTTATGGAATCCGTAAGGGCAAATTTGTACTACTTATTAGTAGAAGGATTTTAGCGAGTATTTTTTTTTCGTTGCAATCAGCCAACAATTCGGATAAGTCCACTACCTATCCGGAAAAGCACCAGACGACCGTTTCGTCCTATTGGGGCTCGTCAGTGGTGCGCACCATTCGGTCCTCTACGGAGGATCGAACCCATGACTGCTAGTGTCTTGTTCCCACTAGCCCGTTGCGTTATGCAACTGAGCCATGGAGGAAGTAGCCGACCATCACGAATTGTTAGTTAATTGCGATATAGCCCGACCCATCCTCCACTGCCATGCAGGCACTTGCCATGCAGATGACAGCGGTTGGCCTTCCGGTGTCAGGACTTCCCGGCTACGGCAGCTATGAATCGACATAGCATTCATGGAATCCGTAGGGGCAAATTTGTACAACTTATGAGTAGAAGGATTTTAGCTGCTGTAGCCGGGAAGTCCTGACACCGGAAGGACAACCGCTGTCATCTGCATGGCAGGTGCCTGCATGGCAGTGGAGGATGGGTCGGGCTATATCGCAATTAACTAACAATTCGAGATGGTCGGCTACCGTCCTAAATTGCTCAGTAGCATAACGCAACTGGCTAGTTGGCACAAGCCACTAGCAGTCATGGGTTCTATCCTCCGTAGAGGACCAAAGGATGCGCACCACTGACGAGCCCCAATAGGACGAAACGGCCGTCTGGTGCTTTTCCGGAAAGGTAGTGGACTTATCCGAATTGTCGGCTGATTGCGACGAACAAAAAAATACTCGCTAAAATCCTTCTACTCATAAGTAGCAAAAAAGTGCCCTTACAAATTCCATAAATGCTATGTCGGTTCATAGCTGCCGTAGCAGTGATGTCCTGATACCGGAGGGCCAACCGCTGTCATCTGCATGGTAGGTGCCTGCATGGCAGTGGAGGATGGGTCGGGCTATATCGCAATTCACTAGCAATTCGTGATGGTCGGCTACCGTCCTCCATGGCTCAGTTGCATAACGCAACTGGCTAGTTGGCATAAACCACTAGCAGTCATGGGTTCGATCCTCCGTAGAGGACCGAAGGATGCGCACCACTGACGAGGCCCAATAGGGCGAAACGGCCGTCTGGTGCTTTTCCGGATGGGTAGTGGACTTATCCGAATTGTCGGCTGATTGCGACGAACAAAAAAATACTCGCTAAAATCCTTCCACTCATAAGTAGTACAAATTTGCCCTTACGGATTCCATAAATGCTATGTCGATTCATAGCTGCCGTAGCCGGGAAGTCCTGACACCGGAAGGCCAACCGCTGTCAGCTGCATGGCAGGTGCCTGCATGGCAGTGGAGGATGGGTCGGGCTATATCGCAATTAACTAACAATTCGTGATGGTCGTCTACCGCCCTCCATGGCTCAGTTGCATAACGCAACGGGCTAGTTGGCACATGCCACTAGCAGTCATGGGTTCGATCCTCCGTAGAGGACCGAATGATGCGCACCACTGACGAGCACCAATAGGGCGAAACGGCCGTCTGGTGCTTTTCCGGATAGGTAGTGGACTTATCCGAATTGTCGGCTGATTGCGACGAACAAAAAAATGCTCGCTAAAATCCTTCCACTCATAAGTAGTACAAATTTGCCCTTACGGATTCCATAAATGCTATGTTGATTCATAGCTGTCGTAGCCGGGAAGTCCTGACACCGGAAGGCCAACCGCTGTCATCTGCATGGCAGGTGCCTGCGTGGCAGTGGAGGATGGGTCGGGCTATATCGCAATTAACTAACAATTCGTGATGGTCGTCTACCGCCCTCCATGGCTCAGTTGCATAACGCAACGGGCTAGTTGGCACAAGACACTAGCATTCATGGGTTCGATCCTCCGTAGAGGAGCAAATGATGCGCACCACTGACGAGCACCAATAGGGCGAAACGGCCGTCTGGTCCTTTTCCGGATGGGTAGTGGACTTATCCGAATTGTCGGCTGATTGCGACGAACAAAAAAATGCTCGCTAAAATCCTTCCACTCATAAGTAGTACAAATTTGCCCTTACGGATTCCATAAATGCTATGTTGATTCATAGCTGTCGTAGCCGGGAAGTCCTGACACCGGAAGGCCAACCGCTGTCATCTGCATGGCAGGTGCCTGCGTGGCAGTGGAGGATGGGTCGGGCTATATCGCAATTAACTAACAATTCGTGATGGTCGGCTACCTTCCTCCATGGCTCAGTTGCATAACGCAACGGGCTAGCTGGCACAAGCCACTAGCAATCATGGGTTCGATCCTCCGTAGAGGACCGAAGGATGCGCACCACTGACGAGCACCAATAGGGCGATACGGCCGTCTGGTGCATTTCCGGATAGGTAGTGGACTTATCCGAATTGTCGGCTGATTGCAACGAAAAATATACCTGCTAAATTCGTTCTAAACCTCAGTACTTAAATTTGCCCTTACGGATTCCATAAATGCTATGTCGATTCATAGCTGTCGTAGCCGGGAATTCCTGACACCGGAAGGCCAACCGCTGTCATCTGCATGGCAGGTGCCTGCATGGCAGGGGAGGATAGGTCGGGCTATATCGCAATTAACTAACAATTCGTGATGGTCGGCTACCGTCCTCCATGGCTCAGTTGCTTAACGCAACTGGCTAGTTGGCACAAGCCACTAACAGTCATGGGTTCTATCCTCCGTAGAGGACCGAAGGATGCGCACCACTGACGAGCCCCAATAGGGCGAAACGGCCGTCTGGTGCTTTTCCGGATAGGTAGTGGACTTATCCGAATTGTCGGCTGATTGCGACGAACAAATAAGAAACCTTTTCTGTTTTTAATGGAAATCGTTGCTTGCTTGATCTATGAAATTTGACCCTCATTTTTCTACGAATTATAAAGTTTGCATTTTACTGGTAGCCCTCTCGTATATTTAGAGTTTTTAATAAAAAATATGAAAAATGCGCCCTTTTGGGTGCACGAAGCTTTTATTAACTGACTGACTTTTGACGGATGCTTCAAATGCTGCTGTTGTGGACGTTTTACAAGCGTCAGTCGATATTGGATTTCAACCGGTTTTCGTTATCTCCCTCAGACTGCAACCTGCTTAGGTCAAGTATATTATCTCCGTTTGTGAACTTATTCCCAATTATTTAAACCGTGAAAAATTTGTTTCGCCTCCTCGTGGGATGAGATTTCATTAACCTAATTGCTCACATGTCTATGGTGTATGCCTTCCGCTCGGCTTCCGACCGTTGCTCATCGAGTGGAACCCGATATCTGGACTACTTGTCAATGTTCTGTATCGACCTCTTACATCGATGGTCATAACAACACTGTTGCTGATGCGCTATCGCGTGCTCATCTACACCAGCTGTCACCGGCACCCTTTGACCAGGAGAAAATTTTCACCTCTCAAGACAAAAAGCGTGGATTTTCCAGCTTTCAATCAAGCGCATAAATATAATCGTTGTATATACGTGTGCTTAAATCCGATATGAGTTTGTTGTAATCTTTCGAGCGGTAGGCAAGAGATCGCTGTTCCACAGTCATTCGGTCGAATCCTTTTTAAATCATACTCACTGACGATCACTTCCGAGTGTTTAACCTAACGTGAGGCAAATTACTGCCCGATTAATTTGGCATAAATGCGTTCTGATACCCGACATTTGTCTAAACATGGTCTTAAGAGTCAAATTACCAAATTGCCAAATAGCAGTAGCCCGGGTACATCATAATTTCTTGACGTACCTATCAAACGCCTGCACGTGGATGTAGTTGGGCCGTTAACACATTTCAACGGTTTCCCTGATCTGGTGACATCTGCTGACCGTTTTACCAGTAAGCCATAAGATGTTCCTCTGTGGAATACATCAATCAAGTATATTGCCCGTGCCTTCGTCGAATCGTGGATTTCCCTGTTTGGCGTTCCAGCCACCATCACCACCGACAGAGGTAACCCTGTCAGTTCCATGATGTTCAGTGCTTTGATTTGCTTGCTAGGTAGTGTACACATATAAAAACCGCCTACCGTCCACCTGCCGATGGCCTCGTTAATCAATTTAGCGACCGTTAAAAGTCGTTATGATGGCTAGTTCCCCTGATTCATGTTGATTTAAGCACCCCTTACATCCCTATTGGCATTTGCAACGCAAGCAAAGAGAACATTTTGTGCTGCTCCGCAGAAATTTTGTTCGGTACAACCCAGAATCCACATGGTGAAATGATACCAGACTATCACGGTACTGGAGAACAAGCAATCTCCTCGTATGTTGCTGTTTTCAAAGAGTATTTTCGATACATTCGATTGAATTTTACGCGACCGGAAGCAGATAAACGATAAGTTCACTCTTATTTCCCAACTGCCCAATTTCTTTATCTACATCGGCGCTGTACAAATACATTGGACACGACCATATAAAGTCCCATTTGAACTCTTTTCCCAGAAACCAAATTACCTCGCTTTGAACAGGGATGGAGCAAAAGAATTCGTAAACAGTGATCGCCTTAAATCTGCTAACACCGAACAAGAGGTTGATCACACCTACTATATTTGGTTCCCGGTGGCCTTTAGCTATGACCAGATCAACGCATACACATTCTGGACGTGCCGTTGCTCGCCCGTCTAAGCTCGCTCAATACTTTCCTTAGTTCATGCGTCGATCGTCCCTTATCAATTTACGCTCTAGTTGGGAGCACAGTGGTGATTTCAGACAATTTGAAATGGTTTCTGCGTGCGCCTTGATAATGCGCTGCAGTCCATGTCAACCCAGTTTTACTTATCTAAAAATAAACACAACTTATCCACAATAAACGTCATGTGGTTCTGCCTTATTTGATGTCAGTATTATCGTGAATTGTGCGCTCGGCTCTCTGCCCGATTAACCGTTGTAAGGTACTTGCGAATACAACGGCATAATCTGTGCTCTGTGATCGTCAGACGCCGAGTATAACTAGAAGTCACTTTTGTGTGCTGAATCTATTCTTTGACTGAGTTGCTATTCGCATCTAACGGTTTCCCCCAGACCTGGTCATATATGAGATCATGAAATATTAATGGCATACCCATTACGATTGATAAAATAGCACAAACTGTATACTTCTTTGTTGTGCTGCTCCAACATTCTTAACACGCTATTCATGAACACAGCCTCTTAGGAACAGCTACACAATTCAAACTTATATTATACTGACTTTTTCGGTGCTGAATTCAACAAAGAAAACAAACAATGCGTTTGGTGGCAAGAATTATCTGCGTATTTTTCTCGTCAACTGAACAATGTACAACATTCGTTCTTTACACATTCTTTCTCCTTCCCGGATGCAACAGCTTAAAAATCAAGCTGATTATACTTCAAAGCTTTTTGGAAGTATCAATTGTTTGAATAAGTGCGATGTATAATTAATGTGACAATTCTCGCCAGTACCTTCTCGCTTATAGTTAATTCGAGAAAGCATTTGTCACTGCTTACCTTTACTGCTCGGCAACTATAGTTTTCCTCGTACCATAATAATCATGCTTTTAGCTGAAAAATTGTGGATAACAATATTGAGCAAACACGTGAAACGAAATTTGAGTATTGTCTTATTTCCTCTGACCCAGGGCAATTTGGTTTAATTAAAGAGATACCTTGCCAAGCCTTTCCCTGTCGATTGTTGGTAATTTGTTCGCTTTTGTCGCGCATTAATCTGTTTACATCCGGATTTACCCTTTTGATGTTTGTCTTTTTACCGCTTTGTACTTGCTAATACTTTGCTGTTTTCCACTTTAGCATATCCGCTTCTTGATTCACCAACGCGGATGCAATTCAAATTCCCTTAAATGGTGAAATTAATGCTGTTTACGACAGTGTTGGTTTTGATATGCTGGCGACAGAAGAATATGGCGGCGTAGAGTGCAACGACTGCAACCACTGGTACCAACAGCAATGTGCTTGCCTGACTGCTTATCAATACGTATTGCTGTCCACCAGCGACAGTCTGCATTTTAGCTGCATCAGTCGTTGTGCAGGCCGGCAGGGCCGTCCGCATTTTCTCTGTCCAAACGCCGAAAACCTTGATACCAGCGTGCAACTGGTAAACCAATCGGTCAACATACTCGCCACTGTGGTCGCCGACTTGAATCACAAGTTGGATTTGGTAAGGATGGCGCTTGAGGTCCTAGCGAAGGAGCTCTGTGTGGTCACGATACACTAAACTTTGGCATTCAATTTGTGACACCGACCATCTTGTTACCCGTCCCGTTGACTGTGGACAGCATACTTAGGTCTACTAGAAAAGACGCTGAATTCTGAGTTCATGAGCCCATCAGTAAAAGCGAAATTGAAATTGGAAATTCCATAGACTCAGCTAAACCTGGATACGTTGTTGTCTCGGAACCGAAAATGTAGAAGCCGTCACTCGTTAAACCATCTTATATTTGTGTAGATGATGAATTTTCCACACTAGCTACTTATAACTTGATGGTGCGGACAATCTCGGCTGCACCAAAAAGGCCTGTTCTGGGGATTTGTTTGACTCTTCTCACTACGATACAGCTTTACCGGCCACTGCTCCCGCTATCAAAAATAATAGGCAGACTAAAGCTGCCTGTAAACTACCGGGTGTACTCGATGTCCCGATAAACAGGACGCAAAAAATAGAGCGATAAATATACGTTACCGTTTCTTCAACCTCTTTTGAGGGGATATAGAAAGTTCCATCATCAGTAATGAAGCCGTCAAGTGTACGTGTTTAAATAAAGACATGTAGTCTGAATGCATTCGGTCTTGTTAATTTTAAATGGGTACTAGCTTTTTATAACGTAACGTTACGGGATCTACAGCAACTCTTCCTGTAGAACGGATGCTAGTTGACCTCAAGTGATTCAAGCAGTGCGTTTCCAAGCTGTGCCTCACAACTTAGCTTCCTTAGTGTCACTTTCCGAAAGATGACGAGACTGGGGAACGACCGTATCGGTACGCCAAATCGGCGAATCTGACCATTTCGCATGGCCATTTTTCCTCGGAGGAATGCAAATTATTACCGCGCTTTGCATTCATATTAAGGGTAGTAATAACCGAGTTCACTTAGATCATCCATCGTCAAATAGACGAAAGTTAGATTGCAACTAACAAACCAAAACAGGCAAGTATTTGTTGGGCAAGGCATTCTTCATGTGGGTATTCAGGTGGTTACACGAACGTCAAATTCCGAACAAAAAGAAACCATCCTGATGGCGAACGACTGAGGGTTAGTCGTGCCAAATTCCTTTAGGTAGTACTTAGCAACATGTGTAGCTTAAGGAACAAGGTGCACGAGTTGGGTCTGATTGTAGACATCAAGACTCGACATATTTTCCTTCACTGAAACGTGGCTTTCCCGGGAATATACGAAGTTGAGGCACGCTTACCTGGATGCGGTCTGCTTGAAACTGCTGTATCTGTGTGTCTTCAATTCGGAAGCTTTTTACTTATGTAAGCTTTAAGTTAGACGTGTTGTGGACCTGCACATTTCAGTCGTCAAATCAGTATTTTGAGTCCGTGTTGATTGTTATGTGTTTGCTCTGCACAGTTTAGAGTTGTAGTGTTATACAAAAGTATACCAAAGTTCTAGTAGTAGCTTCATAGAGACCATTGACTTTATTTGCAGTCAGTTTGTGAAGCTGGTTTATCTCTTGTGCAGTCTATCTTCCCGGAGGTCTGTTTGGCCGATCTTTCGTGCAAGTCGGCGTCATGAACATTCGGCGCAGATTTTCTTGTTCTGAGCCACTAAGTTCCATTGCACCAGTTCGTTACTTTCCCCAGTAGGTAGACAGACAACCAAGTAGCAACTATTTTAAAGCTGGTTTTTACCAAATACCTCAGCTTCGTAACTGACTTTGCATACAGTACACATATGGAGTCCAGCGATCACATATGCATATCCATTCGGTGTACTATTTCAAGGCCTCAACATACTGTAGTTGAATTACTTCGGTATATTTGGCCCACGGACTATGGTGCGATGTTAGTTAAGGTTTCAGCTCTGAACTGTGAGATCTCGATGGCCGACTCTGTCCAGTTAGTCCAGGATAAAGTGAATGCATATCTTGCGAAAGTTTTTGCTCCCTACATTCCACTGATGTGGAATATAGGCCTACCAGCACAGCCATCATGGATAGATTCCACAGTCATATACCTACTCAAGAAACGGTGTAGTTTCTGGCGAACCTACGAAGCAGTTCCATCGGCCAGTACCCACGACATTTACAGAACTTCTCGAAATTTTTAATGTATTCATCCTAGTAGATCATAAGCTAAATAGGACAGCTCCCAATGCGGACAAGCACCAACTAAAGTCCTCCTACTCATAAGTAATCGAAATTTCAGAAAATATTGTAAACAAGATCACTTGGCTTCTCGTCTCTACTACGAGAAGTGAGGTCAAGTCAGGGATTTGCTTATATGCACCAATGAAGCTTGAAGTATTATCACTAACACACCGGCGATCGATACGGAAAATACGAACAATTTCGTGCATGCAAAAACAGCAAAAACGGCAGATAAAACACTATTTCATGTGTGGTAGAGGATCACTATCTATATTTGCCGTTGATTTCTTGGATGATACTACCACTACTAAGGATAATAATAATAATAATAGGTATATTTCTCTTGATGTGAGAAACCGGTTCTATAGCGGCACAGCTCAATTTGTACGGAAGCATCCTTGCGCTTGCATGGGTGACATGTATAGGTGGAGTATTGGGATATGGGTTTCATGTATTAACATTCTGCCGGATGGTTGAGACCAAAGCCTAGTTATGAAAACAATGGTGGTTAGCCACTTTTGGGCCCCTCTTGGAATAGCTCATCGAGGGATTTTTCGCATGAGAATATAGAGCATAGGGTAGTTAGACCAAGCTAATTGACAGGTCTGCTAGTTAGTGTTGCCTCGTTGTCAAATGACCTGAGTATTATTGGTAGTTTGTTCCACAGAAAGCTGTATCTGACCCGGAAGATATTAGAGCGGACCTTCGTTTTAGCCTTCGGTTTATTCAATGTAAAATCTTTGTTGCGAAGCGCTCGAGTTGAACAATATTGTAAATTGAGTGTAGACAGGTTGCTAGAGGTCCTTTTGTGTAAAATGTTGAAAAACAGCAACAAGTTGTGCTTCAATCGTCGAATCCAAAGTAGTTCGAGATGAAGTTCATTGCAACGTTTTCGTTAACTCATAGCAGTGTTTACCACTTAGATCTTTAGTGATTTTTACAGGTTCTCCACAGCAATTCTGTCACTATTTCTCACACTTCCGTAAATTATGCTACAGTGTTCGAGGATGGGGCGAGTGAGTAGCTTGAAAAGCTCAACTCTAGCATGAGTTATGTGTATTTTGTTTGATACATGGAATATATACTGTCTGGCACGTGTTAGTTGAAGTAGACGAGTACCTAATGCCAAGATCTCACGTGGACAACTGTGTAGGCACGCGTTCATTGATTAGGGTGATTGATCCTTCTGGGACGGAGCAGCCTTTTGATATATTGCTTGATTTCTTAGCCGAAAGGTTTATCACGCATGTGAAGCACCATGACTCAAGGGAATGTAAATCATCTTGAATGAGCAGCAATGTCCCGTGAAACTCGCCATGCCGAAACTGATAGACTAGTTTGATATCGTCAGCAAATAAAAATGATGTACCATGTTTTACAGATGTGGTGATGTCATTGATGAAAAGCAAAAACATTAAGGTGCCGAGCACGCTCCCTTGAATGACTCCACTGGTGATTGAGCATAGGAAGAGCGATAATCACCTAAATTGACTACCTGATGACGATCACTCAGGTATGATGACAGTCAACCTACTAATGGGTCTCAGATCCCAAAATCCTCCAACTTTTGGAGCAGTCGATTGTGCGGTACTCGGTCGAGCGCTTGGGTGTATCTCAAGAAACAAGATTACCAGTGCATAGCCGGAATCGATTGGTTCTGACATGTGATTAAGTTAATGCAGTTGACAGGTGGTGCACGATCGCTTATTGAGAAAAGCATGCTGCGAATTGTTGTTCAGGCCAAAAAAAATCAACGAAGTTCATCATCTCCATTCTGACCAGCTTTTCAAATAGCCGAGCGATTATCGGAGTGTGGTGGATTGGTCGGTAGTTATCAATCATTTATTTGGGACCTCCTTTATACTGAGGCATAATAAATGATGTTTTCCATTGGTCTGAAGAGTGGACAGATTCCAGCGATAGGGTGAACATGATTATCAGTAGCAATGTTATATCAGGTCCTCCTAATTCAATGGTGGTTGGGGAAATGCCATTAGATCCCAGCTTGGAAGATGGCCTGATTAATTTGATAACTTGATGGATAGCGTTGGGCGAGATATCGACTCTGCTTAAGAGGTTTGTTTCGGTGAGCTCTGTGCACACAGGCCCCGAGTCAGCTTCAAGGCTCATGTTACTGGCAAAAGAGTCGCCGAATGCTTCACAGATTTCACCTGGCTCATAAAGTAAGTGACCTACATCATCAACAATTTCAATAATCATTGGAGAGCAGTCACTGGTTACAAGGTGCAGTATTTTGCAAGCTCCCCAGCTTTGCAGCTTGTTCGTAGGGCTGTATGTTTTTCATTTTTTATCGTGTTTATTGCGCGTGTTTGAACTGGTGGTAAATTTAATCATTTGCAAGAAAAGTGAAAAGTCATGGGCCCTTCTGTATTTTGCAGCTAAAATTTTTGGTTTTCTTGCTGATTAAGTGCTTGACTAAATCTTGGGAGATAAAAGGGGCATGAATACATTGTGCAGCAAGGAGGGCTATAGCGCGATGGATTTGTTTATAGAACTGCTCCACAGCAGTTTACACACTGAAAGAAAGGAACAATACATCCCCGACGGAGAAACGAATGAACTGCTGAAAGCATTGCCCGTTTATCTTATGCGTTGCAACTGGCGTTGTACATGCGAGTTTATTGACCATTTTAATTTGAAAACTGAGTCGGATCAAGTTATGGTCCTTGCCAAGGAGATTGTTTAAGATCTCGCTCTGTGGATTGGGCATCCCCAATGTGAATATTAAGTCCAGTACATTGGCGGACGTGGTTGAACTGGTAATCCATTGTGTCCAGCCCCCTGCTCTGATGGAAGAAAGAAAAGAGGCGTGCACAATGGACATTGGGTGGGATGCTCAGCGTATTTCCGATAGGTTGAAGTCGCCGGCAATAACCTGCTGGCTGTGTGGCAACTCTGAAGCGAAATCAAATACAGTAGTGATGTTGGTGATTTTTAGGTTAGACGCATTCGGTGGGTTGTAGATACATGCGAACAGTGTGTAAATGTGACAACCACAATTTACAACCACATAGATGCAGGGATATTTTCCAATAGTGAGTTGTCTATAGGTTTAGCTGTAAATGTTTTGCGTACGTATATAATATACCCTCAACCTTTTCTTTTCCAGCGATCGTTTCGAAATATGTGGTTGCTTGGAATCATCAGAGTAGAGTCAAGTGTATCTGAAGAGCACCAGGTTTCAGTGACGAGGATCGCTTGTGGTTCATTGAACTATGCAAGTGTGTTTATAAAATGATGTTTGTTGATTGTGGATCTGGCATTAATCCGAATCACTGAAAATGTACTAAGTAATGGGGAATGATTGTTGTCCATTTTGTGATCGCCTGAATATTTGCTTTCGAACATGGTGCACATGTTAGCGAAGTGCGAGTATGGTGGGCCCGAGTTAGCTATTAAAATTTTTGTTGTTGAGGGTAGCGTGTCACGTGTGCATATCGAAATTGTTGTGGGCAATACGGGAACCCATATATCATGCTTAGCTTGTCATTTGTCTGACAGTGGACTAGCTTTGTCTTCTGGCCAAATTAAAGGATGAGTGAAATCAAGGTGTCGATCTCCGCTAGATTTATCTGAGATGGAAATGGGTGCGAGTACATTCCTGTCGCGGCTAAAAAATGGATGTTGGAAGTAGCCTCTTGGAAGGTTGAAGGAACATGGAAAACGGCGGGTGTTAACACAGTCCGACTGCTCGATATCTTTCCACTAGCTGTCCACTTCCAATGATTTTTGTGCATTTTAAGATAGTAATTAGGCATGGCCAAGAAAGAATTTTTTAGTGGTCTTATTCAAAATGGAAGGTTGTTTGCTCTGGTGATTGTAGAAGGTCGGGAATAGGGAATTTTGGGTGCGACCGAGTATTTAGTATCCTTACCTTTTTAAATACACAGGTCTCTGGATTAGAGAATACGTCTTTGTTTGACAGTGGACTATGAATTACATCAGGTTGCCTATCTTTGGACGTATCTTTATGGTTTGTACCGGGTTGTGATCTATTCAGTCGGATCACGCAGAAATCTATCTAGATAACTTAGGACAAATGAGGCTTAGGCGAGCGTGTGGGTGTATATTGCACCATGGTTTCCTCTTGTTGAGGACCTAGATTTGGATTTGGATGAAAGGCTACGTAAAGAACGACGTATATCTGTGAATATTTTACAAACAAGCTTTGTGCATGAATTAACCTGCACAGATACAAAGTGTTGTACAAAGTATGGTTTAGAAATGCCACTTCATTGAGCTACACGTTTTAGCAACCCATGAAGAAGTTTAAAATGTTTACCCAATAGGCCTGGAAATATCACAGGCGAACAGTATGTCCAGTGTAGAATACATAACTTGATGAATCGCATAATCAAGTGATGGGAGGCTAGGGACGAACGAATGCGTGAGACATAAACTACAGTCGCATGAATCTGGTAAATACTTCCTCCACATAAATTGACCACGATACATTATGACTAAGTATGATTACCAAATAATTCACTGACGTCGAGAAGTTCAGGCTTTCAGCACAGATGTGAACTTGAGACAGTCAGCGAAGAGTTTCTGGTAACGATCTGCCTTAAGCGGCGAAAAAAATACACATTGGAAGCATTAAGAACTAAATCGAGGGAAATTGATCAATGCATAATTTTATCCAATAAACCAAGTAGCATGGTCGAAGTGGTTGGCGTTAGATGATATATGCCGATTAATGCGTCATCTGCGTATTTTAGCAATATGGCTTCTATAGGGACAGGGATGGAGCCGAGAAAGTTGGAGAATAATAGTGTATTCAAAATGGCTCCTTGTAGACCACCAGAACTAGTGGTGAGAAGTTGGAGCTCCTGCCATTGAAACCGGTTTTCTGAAGAAGTTTGGAACAATAATCTTGTAACTAAAAGCTATGTTTGGTGGGACAACAGAAGCAAGTATATGGTCTTGTAAGATTTACGTTTAACACAATCGAATGCTTTGGCTTACTCAAGGAAGCATAAATGTGTTGCTTTGTTTTTGCCATCTAGCGATGAGAGAACTGGGTAAACTAGAGAATCCACTGCGTCTGTGTCGATCTCGAACTTCGGTATGCAAATTTATGTGTGTCATTCACACCCTGTTGTGTAACCATTTCTCATGATGAATATCTGGCACACTTGTAAGCCACCGAATTGCACGCAATAGGTTGACATTGACCTTTACCAGGCACGATCTTTAAGTTTGAAGGCTGTCATCTTGAATAGAAGCAACTTTATGAGGAGTGTTGAGGAGAATCGATCAGCACGAATAAGAATAGTTTCTATCGGGCAGCAAAGAGCAAAAATAAAATCAGAAAATTTGCCATCCGGTCACAATTTGCTGCGACATGTGTATAGAAAAACAAACTGAAATCTGTACAGGCAAACATTTATTTCAATTTACTATGTTTGGAATTGATTTATCTCCGTTTAATCTTACGTTCCTTACAGCGACTGATTTCTTTGATGTTCCACTTACTTTAGACGTCAGGAGATTAACAATCGTACTATCAGAGCTTAAAAATGGGGCCCGAGTATTAACTGAAAATGCTTGCAGTTTGTTAACAAAAAAGTCCAAGTTTGCTTCTAACTTGATGGGACGTTTCATGACGTTCTCTAGTCCGTGTTGTAAGCAGTTTGGGCTTTAAACCTATTGAAAATACCAGAAATTATGCACATGGAATTTTTGAGGTGTACAATTACAGCAGCAGTGAAGTCATCGTCAAACTGGTCTGCTTCTGAGCTTGGAAATCTGCGGAACCTATAAATTTGGTTAGGAAGATTGAGCCGTATCCATTTTAGAACTAAGCAGTCGATACGGTGCAGCAAATAAAATAATATTTTCTTCACTGTTGAGCACCATGACGCGTTAATAAAATGGATAACACCAACCCGGTTGGGGAAATTGCTTGGGCGATCGGCACCGCGGAAAATAAAACCGTTAAATGCTACAATACTTTTTTCAACATCTTTGTGAAGTCAGGATTCCAGTAGCATAATTGCTCTTTTCAGCGTATAGTCGCAACAACAAATGTTGCTTTTACGTTCTTCCATTCTCCCAAGAATTGCTAGCACATTTGTGCTGAGCAAAACTGGTATGCTAATACTCGACAATTGTTGCCTCCACAGAGAAACCCTCTAGGTAGCACGATGCTTCTTCGCAAATTTATTAAAATTTGTGGCAGACTTTTCTCACTTTGCCTCAGTTACATCTAAAGGAGTATGTCACTAGCGTAAAAACACATATATATTTCAGGTTTTCACGACTGTAATACTCATGATACTAATAGTAGCTAGATCACTAGGTGGGTCGATCAATCGGTGAATACATGGTACCGCTGAAGACATGTGTATTGGTAATTCCTTGAAAAAGGAAAGTAGAGCACGTCCAAATTTGTTCGCCCTGTCGGCATGATACGAAACAGTTTAAGTAATTCGGTTGCTACAAATCCCAAGTTCAGTCTTACGTACAACCACAGGGGAATATATATTAATATATGAGCGCCAATAGAAACAGATGGGATCCCTGAGCACACCGTCTATGGCTATATTTTTTCTGCTCCTGATTCAACTTTAGCACAGGTTTAGAAGAGTTTTCAGTTTCTCCCAGCGGAATCTTGATAAAGTTAGGTTTAGATAACGGGGTCTTTTGTCTTCAAGTTATTGCAAGTCACATAGCCCTCTAAGTCCCCGGCCCTTTTTCACTTCATCGGAAACTTGCAAGCTACGGCCACGCAACGTAATGGCCCTCTCACTTGTTTGTTTCCAAAATCGTTTCGCAGCTTCGTCTTTAATTCTGTATGGATGGCGGTAATCATCTATCCGATTTTTAAGAACAGTAACAGTATTTGCTGGCGAACGATCGGCCTATTAGTTTGCAACCTTAAATTAAAGTTGTTTGGAAAATTTATACATGACTTGGAGAAGAACCACCTGAAACATTTAAGTTCAGTGCCGCAAAATACTGTTTCCGCATGGTGGTTTTGTGTCAGACTCGTAAAAATTGGACCGAAGCAGTAGACAGGGGAAAAGTTAAACTTACTATTCGTAGCCTATTCGAAAGCATTTGAAACTGCTACTCATTTTTATCTCGTAAAACTTTTGAGATGTTAAGGGATATATTATGGCGCCCTTAAATAGATGCTTCTTTCCATTTCGGGAGGGCACGATGCGCACGCGCGGGTCGCAGCCTTACGCTAACGCTTATTGGCTTTGTGTAGAACTCGGTATTGAATCCATCTATGTAAAACTTACCTTCCGTGAACTGATTCAAGTTCGTTCGTTAACTAGTTCCTTTTAGGCAGAGGATGAACCTAGAGAAGATGGTGGCTACTCTTCTTGGTAACTTCGCACCATTCGGAAAAGTGTGGTATCACATCCGAGAACAGGTGTCCGCTGCGTCCGAAGATACCTGTTGATTGGATGACAACATTGTGAACATTGGAGCATTGTTGTCCGGGAAAAATGCAGTATTTGCTGCACATTTGGATGAATCTGACAAATCCGAGAGGGTAAATCAGTCCAGCAGACTTCGACGGCGATGGATTCAAAAGCCCTGCCTCATCGAAAACGCAAAATGGTCAGCGAATGCAAAACATATTGAATACTACGCCTAGCACATCCATGATATCTTCGATCCGCTGCTGTTAATGTGCCGTGATCTCATAACATAGACACATCTTCCTAGCGCCCAATGGGTATGCGTTGGATAACACCAGTATTCTAGCTAAGATAGAGGACACACCATTCCGAGTGAATCAGTTTACTGACTCATGGTGCTCACCTGTTACCATTGGGTTTATTCTTTTTCGAAGTCTTTGGTTGGGGACCCTAGTCATTCTCATGTCAGTTGTGGACGCCGTGGCAGTATCTTTGTCCAACCCCAACTGGGAATTAGGTAATAAGGATACATTCAGTGTGAGCTTTCGTCTAAGCAGCAAATAAACATTGACCTTCGAACCAGGGTGTCGAAGAAAGCGGCAGCATTTGAGAACTTTGTGCACTGAGTGTGGAACAACCACAAGCTTACCGACGGCTCGAAGTTGACTTTCTAAATTCATGTTGCTGACGGTTGTCCTATCAGGCAGCGAAACGTGGTTGATCTACCGGCAAGACTTGCGATTTTTCGAGTGGTTCTATTAACAATGTTTTCAAGGGTTTCTGCGCAACATGGGTGCGACCGATTCGTAGAAAAGGATGCGCTTCGCCGAAGGGAAATGTTTGCAATAAAATGCATACTTTTGCTGCGACACTTGAGGTGACTCGGTCATGTTTAGCATCTGCATTCGACGCGGATACCGAAGTCGATAATATTTGGTTAGCTGCTTGTTGGAAAACGGCGTGTAAATGGACCGAAGCTTCGGCACCACCACACTAACAAGCTTACCCTATCACCTTCAAAACGAAGGTGTTTGATCGGTGTACATGGCGCGATTGGATCTCGATGGTTATTGCCGAGGTGTAAGAGAGAACCCTCTTGCACGGTGAGAACAGTCGGCAGTTACGGAGGCAGCAGGTACCGATGGGGTGTACTCCATCAAGGTCAAACGCATGTTGCTGTAGCACGTGCGGTAGCCAGTGCCTGATTCAGGCAGGTCTTGTGAGATACGAGCGAGGCCATTCAGGCCTGGTGTTTAAAGGACGACTCGTGCTGCATAGATCGTAAACAGTGCCGATTTGGCGTTGGTAGATACGCTGCAATTGTTTTTATTTAAATTAAGAAGCGCGCATTTGTGTTCTGAGATTGCTTCTGGTGGTTGGTTTACTATATTTTCTTTTTGCTTCATTTGTTACCCAATAATATTGTCCACATGTATAATCTTCTATTAACCCTCAAAAATCGTTTACACGGATATTATGTAACTTTGTTTAGTTTTCTCGTTTTTGGTATTTTTTGACCTCTTGTTCTGCCGTCGTTAAATTATCGCGGGTATGTCTATAACCCATGTTTCATACACTAATTTATACTTCAGTAAATGCGTATTCGTCCTCCCTCTGTAGACTCAGGCGTCCGTTAGCTGTTTACTGGAGGCTACACTGACTGGCAGTTAGGAAACCGGACGCCGCCAAACCTATATACATATTTATTAAAACGCTTGCTTGCTATCGTTCGAAAGTTCACTATCTTCTGCTGTGAATTGTGACAAGTTACACTATAATTTGATTCAAATATTATGTATCAGTTTTTATGCCTATCATTTATGGGACTGCATAACAATTTTGAAGTTTTTACATAAGTCTAATCATTTTGTGCTACGTCTTAATTGACTGATTTTATAATTAAATTGTTTGGGTCATGTCAGTTTGATTACCGGGAGCGGTGATCAATTATTTCGTGTGGATGCGTTTAAACTAAGCATTCTTCTGCCCTACGTATCATTCGTGAGTATTGTATCCCTTGTTACTGTTTCATTGTATGTCATTTGCTTTTCCAACACTTTTTTTATTGCAACAACCGGTGGAATTCCTCCCAATCGTTGGATTTATGTTGGGAACCAAATACATCGTTAGAACTTATAATAGTTTGTTTTGTATTTAGTTTCAGCTTTTCCTTGTTAAGTGTTTTACAAAGTTAAATGTGGTTGCCTTAACCTTCAATCCTTTTTCTGGGCTTTAGTTCACCAGAGTAATGCGTTGCATAAGATTAAGATTTGGCGATCGTATAGGGTAGCGTAAGATGTGCGACGTATATGTAAGATCAAAAGGGGAACGACCACATTCAGCTTACGAGCAAAACAGATAAAGAATTGCGCAACTGCATGTCAAGGACGCAGCAGTGCGACATATAAACAGGCTTGAGGATCTGCAGTTGCGAACACGACCATCGTGCTCTTCAACTTCAGATCAACATCGTCCTCAAAAGTGAACACGATAGTTTAAGAGTTCCTGAGTGACGTCAAGTAGGAAGAGTAAATCAGCGTTAACCACTTATCCGTGCTCAGTAAACCGGTAATTAAAATCGCCTTGCTTTCCGATATAACACACCTGATTATTACGGGTTGAGTCGGCATGATGCCACATCGGAACCATGTCTGAATTAAATACATAATGTGGAATTTCTACCGGCACAAAAATCCATCATTACCAAAATATTAGATGTTTTTCACAAAATTTACGGTACGTTTATATGAGTGCATTTCAATGTGGAAGTATTTACATAAGTTTATTTATTGTGATACTTTAAGAAAGATTTTGTTCATTTAGTGTAGCGGTTAACTCTTCGAAGTATATTTTACATATATCAAAAGTTCCAGCCTTTGTTATCATGTTGAGGAAGTGGTATTCGCCCAAATCCTGCACATTTTCGCTGATCGCCCAAATTTCTAGAACACTTACGCGAACTTCTTTTCCGGATGGGACTCTGACAGTTTGGTACAAAGTTTCTTCTCAAATTTATCGTAAATTCAGAGCCAGCGCTTGAATTGCTGTTTAGGAAAACGTTTGATGTGTTGCAACTCCATGAAAATTCACTGAGTAATATGCTGCAATCTCTGACCACGGATGCTGTGTAACACCCATTTTCACCGAAATTTCCATAGACAATACTTGCCGAGGCCTCACCTACTGGTATCCGTGCAGTATTAGATAAAAATATGGATCCCGTAATGCTTATTTCCAGACATTTCAGCCCAGGTGAAAGTGGATACACAAAAACAATAAGAGGAGCTCTTGCAATGAATTGGGCAACCTCACGCCAACACAAATATCTTCTTGGCATACATTTTTACTAGTTTTACTTGCAGTGAAGCTTATTTTTAATACCCATAATTCACTGGATAATGCTTCGGAAATAATGGTACAGCATTGGAGCATAGCGTTTGCCGCATATTCCTATTAAGTTCAGCGACTAAGCGTTAAGCAAATTCAGCACTCCAATTATTCGTTACAGGTTAATGTTAATGAAATTGGGAGTTTAGATTGCATTTTAAGCAAAATACTTTTGATAATCCACGAACAGCTGCTCTGTGAAAGAGAAAATTATAATCATGCTTTTCTGTCGTCAAACAGTAAAGGCTTGCATTTTGAATTAAAACACGATTTCAGCAGCTTTAAATCTACGCAACTAACTTTCCGTTATTCCTAGTAAATTCCTGTTTCCAAATCTCGTGTTGTTTATCCTGCACTTCGGATTTCTTGTTGGAGGACTTACACTCTGGCTGTCTAGGTGAAGAACAAATGAACTACTTCTCTATGTTGACCTAATGTTGACCAAAACTGAATATTCCTATTCCTTGCAAGGCAAAGCACTGTGCCAACTGCACGCACAAAACAATCTTAGACCATCGAAATGGACACATTAGCCCATGTCATTTAAGGCATGGCAATGTGAACATGCCAAATGTTGTGTTCCACTTTTGGATAAATACACTACATTGATAAGAGTGGATTCATTTTCTCGTTGGTCAGAAGAATATTCCACCAAATCTTCTAATTTAGACTTCAACATTTCCGCTCACCTCAACTCGTTCACTAGCAATGGAGAACCGACTGTATATGTTACGGAAAATGATAGCCATTTCAGTATTGGAAAGATGCGTGAGTGGCTTCAACTGGTTGATTATTGCCACCATTATATTGCTCCTTGGCACCCGCCATTCAATGTTATCGCAGGAAATTATGTGTTCTTAAAACTGCGGTCGCTACCCTCAAACCAGCGACGTTTTTTGAGCTTCACAGAGGCGTTGACATCAACATAATGCAGCAAAGGAACGCTACATGTTAGCCACTGGAGAACGCGTATGTAAGATTTTCTACAGACGACTGCTTAGGACAAATATGCTCTGTCTGGAATTTGCCGAACTTTGTCACCAACACGGTAATAAACAAGGATCACTAACTGGAAGTATCCGCAAACCCCTTGGTTCCCGTACGTTTCAAATACTTCAGTTGTCGGATGGTTTGGCACAATACAGACACTATAATCGAGTTAAATGTTATTCTCCTAATGGTACTGAGTTTGTTGAAGATTTTGACGATCTTTCTCGACTCCATTCCAGTATGAACTTCGACGGACGAAGAGACTTCTGAAATTTCCATAAACAATAGCGGAGTTTTGAGAGTCTTAGAAACAATCATCGTTTTTGGGCAAACAACACCCAATTGCCATCTGTTATTAGTTCGGTCCCAGTGATCACATTGAATAAGGTTCACTTCAATATGAATCAAGATCCACTACACTAAGATTGCGCGTCGCAATCCAGTCACACAACGTATAGTCCAAACTGGTCCCTCCATATAATCCTCGCCCTTGTTACAAAAACACCTAACTTCCTTTGAACTGCGGCGGATGTGATGATTCCATAAGAAAAACTTGTACCATTCTTGTGTTACTGTGTCTACGAAATTAGCATAGTTCGGAATACAGTAATAGGATTTCGGTGTGCTCTCATTCAACTTCATTACGACAGCGTTGTTGACAGTTCTGTTTTTGAGATTAATCCATTTCGAATACCGTTAGTTGGCAGAACACCACATCTTGGCAAATGCACAGCGGACACTCTCACTGCATCTACGAATTTGTTTGCACTGACATAGTGTCGCGCCCTCTCCAATCTCCCTGCACTGTCACTTCCAGAATTCTGCAAAGAAATCCGAATCACTCCAACTTAGACGAGGACGGTAACTGAAGGTGGTGTGCAACCACAGTCTCAAATTGGCTTCATTTAACGAAACTTTTGCAACCCATCTTGAACATATCACACATGCAACCGCACTTGCGGAAAACTTCCGTGGTCCAGAAAACCCAAAATCCAAAAATCCATTGACCATCCGACTACCCTGTCCAAACTTCAGGCAAACGACCACCGTGGTAAATACGTTAATCGCCCGGTACTTTTTATTGATTTTATGAACGTTGGTTATTTGCATTAACCCGCATGCTTTTCGTCTTTGGAGGTGGTCTTGCATTCAAATTTGATATGACACTACAAAGCATTTCGTAAAACAGAAAAATATTGTGTTGTTATCTTGCTTGCCATGTACCCTCTCCGGCGTCAAATCACACGCACCAGCCGTTGCAAACCCCTCATATTTCTAACATCCATAATCATAATAACCGAAACAGCCAAGGCAATTGTCGACTACCAGCCCATGCCAGTCACTGACCCAGGGGACAAACAGTCGCCATAGACCGCAGAAGCCCACAAACGGATTAGATGCAAACGCCTGCCTACGTGAAGACAACGAAGATGCCCAAATTTCTTAGTGGGACGAGGGCAGTTTGTTCCGTTGACCTCTAGTGTAGTGGGGCGAGTGAGACTTACCAAGCGCATCGTCGGGTCTGCGAAGAAGGAAAACTCTTGTCGCACATTTTCCCGGACTAACCGGGTTTGATTTGTGGCCCCCATGAGCCGAACTCGTAGGCCCACTGCCGATGCAATGCAATCCAAATACAACAGGTGAGAACTGCTAATACAGACCGCGATTTTCCCCAACGTGACTCGGATTGCCTCCATTACTGCTCAACGAGGAAGATGCTTCAGTTCCAAACATGTAAGTTCAGGTTAATCTACTTGCTACATCATACGGTGTGTGGCATAAACCGAAATGCATATATCGCAGAATGCATCTATGAAGTGAGACATAGGAAGATGTGTCATGGACGATATCGGTTGCTTGAAGCAATTGGAAAATGCGCTGCGAAAATGTAATCAACACTTTGGCTCCTTCGTAATGCGTTTCGGTCCGTTTAAACCCTTCAATCATCTTACAGAGTCTTGAAGTCTACTTTCGACTTTACGTGGAATGTGCCAACCAGAAACCTAGCTTTAACACAGTTGGTACTTGATTGTCTATGTACCTACTGGGGAACGCAACAAACTGGTTCAAGTGGACTTGGTGGATCAGCACATGAAATTCTGCGCCGAATGTTCATGACGCCGACTTGCACGAACGATTGGCCAAATGGAATTCCGGTAAGGTGTACGACACTAGAACTAAACACAGCTTCCTTAACTTGTTGTGAATAAAGTGAATATTCACCGCGTAGCTACTACTGGAAGTTTGGTATACATTGTAAACTATTCCAACTCTAAACTGGGCAGTTAAATAGGCATAAGAATCCAATGGATATCAAAATTTGATTGAATGACTGAAACATGCACATCCACAACAAGTGTAACTTACAACTAACATAAGTACAAAGCATCCGGCTTGAAGACACCCAGGTCCATCAGTTTCAAGCAAACGGCACCCTGGTAAGCACACCCCACCTTCGTCAATTCCTGGGAAACCAAGTCTCAGTGAAGGAAAGTGTGTCGAGACGTGATATGTCTAAAATCAGACCCAACTCATGCGCTATGTTTCTTAAGATACACACGTTGCTAAGTACAACCCGAAGGAATTCGGCACGACTAACTCTGAGTAGTTCGCCATCACGGTGGTTTCTTTTTGGGCGGAATTTGACGTTCGGCTAACCAAGTTAATGCGCACATGAAGGATGTCATGCCCAAAAACCGCTTGCCGGTTTTTGATTCTTTAGATTGAATCTGCCAGCTTTCTTCTACTTGATGGTGGAATGACTAACTGAACTCTGTTATTACCATCCTTAAGTATGAATGCAAAGTGTGGTAATAATTTGCATTCCTCCGAAGAAAAATGGTCATGCGAAATGGTCAGAGTCACCGAGTTGGCGTACCGATACAGTCGTTCCCCAGTCTCGTTATCTTTATGAAAGTGACAATAAGAAAGCCACTTGTTAATGCACAGCTTGGTAACGCACAGCTTGAATGAATGAGGTCAAGCAGCATCGGTTCTACAGCAAGAGTTGCTACATATTCCGTAAAGTTACGGAATATAACGCAAGTATCCATTTAAAATTACCAAGACCAAAGGTATGCAGACCACGTGTCATTACTTAAACACTTACACTTGATGGCATAAAAACTGGTGATGTGGCTTTCTCTGTCCCTCAAAAGAGGTTGAAGAAACAGTAACGTATATTTATCGCTCTATTTTTGCGTCCTTATATAGGGGCAATGAGTGCACTGGATAGTTTACAGGCAGCTCTTGTCTGCCAATTATTTTTGATAGCAGGAGCAGTGGCCCGTGACGCTGTGTCGTAGTAAGAAGCGTCAAACAAATCCCCAGAAGAGGCCTTTTCGGTGGCAGCCGATTTTGTCATCACCATCAACTGATAAGTAGCGAGCGTTGCAACTTCATCATCTGCACAACCATTAGACAGTTTAACGAGTGACGGCATCTAAATTTTCGGTTCCGAGACAACAAAGTCTCCGGGTTTATGAGCTTATGGATTTTCCAAGTTCACTTTCGCTTTTCTTACTGGGCTTACGAACACATAATTCAGCGACGTTTATAGTAGAGCTAAGTATGCTGTCCACAGTCAAAGGGACGGGTTCCACCATTGTTGGTGTCAAAAGTTGAATGCCAAAGTGTGGTGTATCGTGACCACTCAGAGCTCCTTCGCTAGGAACTGCAAGCGCCCTCCTTATCAAATCCAATTTGTGATTCACGTTGGCGACCACAGTGGCGAGTATGTTGACCGCTTGCTCGACCCATTATACCCTGGTATCAACGATTTCGACGTTTGGCCAGAGAAAAGGAGCACGGCCCTGCCGGCTTGCGCAACGACTGGTGCAGCTAAAATGCAGACTGTCGCTGGTGGACAGCAATGCGTATTGATAAGCATTCAAGCAAGCACACTGTTGTTGGGACCAGTGTTAGAGTCGTTGCACTGTATGCCATCACATTCTTCTGTCGCCGGCATATCAAAGCTAAAACTGTCGTAAACCGCATGAATTTCCCAATTTGAGGGAATATGAAATACATCCGCGTTAGTATGTAAAGAAGCAGACATGCTAAAGTGGAAAACAGCATAATATTAGCACGTACAAAGCGGTAAAACGACAAATAACACAAGAGTAAATCCGTATGCAAAACAGATTTATGCGCGACAAAAGCGAACAAATTACCAACAATTGACAGGAAAAGCTTTGGCATGGTATCACTTTAATTGATCCAAATTGCCTTGGGTCAGTGAAAATATGACAATACGCAAATGTTGTTTCACGGGTTTGCTCGATATTGTTATCCACAAGTTTTCAGCTAAAAAGCATGATTATTATGGTACGATGAAAACTCGAGTTGCCGCGCAGTAACGCTAAGCAGTGAAAAATGACTGCTCGGATTATCTATAAGTGAAGAATTATTGGCGAGAATTGTCACTTTAATCATACGTTGCACTTATTCAAACAATTGTTAATTCCAAGAAGCCTTGAAATAGAATTTGCTTGGTTTTCTAAGCAGTTGCCTCCGGGATGGACGAAAAACTGTGTAAAGTTAAGAAAAGAATATTGTACGTTGTTATTTTACGAGAAAAATACGCAGATAATTCTTGCCACCAAACCCATTGTTTGTTGTCATTGTTGAATTCAGCAGCGAAAACGTCCGCACAATGTACTTTTCAATTTTGTAGCTATTCATAAGAGGCTGTGTTCAAGAATAGTATGTCAAGAATGTTGGAGCAGCACAAACAAAGGAGTATTCCGTTTGTGCTATTTTATCCATCGTGATGCGTATGCCATTAATATTCCTTGATCACTTATGTGGCCAGGTCTGTGGGAAACGGTTATTTGAGAATACCAACTCAGTCAAAGAATAGATTCAGCATGCAAAGTATCTTCTAGATCTACTCAGAGTCGGACGATTACAGAGCACGGATTATGCCGTTGTATTCGCAAGTACATTACAACGGTTAGTCGGGCAGACAGTCGAGTGAACAAATCATAGCATCACTGGCATTAAGTAAGGCAGAATCACATGAAGTTTAGTTTGGATAAGTTGTGTTTATTTGTAGTTAAGTATAACAAGGATTACATGCACTGAGGCGAATTATCAAGGCACACGCAGAAACAATAATAACTTGTCTACAATCGCCACTGTACTCACAACTAGCCCGTGAATTGTTAAGGAACGATCAATGCAAGCACGACTGAAAGTTTTAGTAGGCTTGCACGGGCGAGAAATGGCACGACCGGAAGGTGTATGTGCTGAAATATTCATGATTAGAGGCCACAGGAGAACAAAGATGGTAGGTGTGATCAACCTCTAGTTCGATGTAAGCAGATTTAAGGTGATCAATGCTTACGAATTGTTTTACTCCATATTTTTCAAAACAAAGTAATTTGGTTTCTGGTAAAATACCTCCGATGGGACTTCATATGGTCGTGTCAAAGGTCTTTGAATAGCGTCGATGCAGATAAGGACAAATGGACAGTTTTGGAAATTATAGTGGTTTTATCGTTTACCTATTTCCGGTCACGTAGAAATCAGTCGAATTGATAGGAAATGTTGTTTGAGTCCTTTAGGTTATGAGATGATTTCTTGTTCTCCGATGCCGTGAGAGTCTAGTACCATTTCACCAGGCTGATTATGGATTGTAGCGAACAAGATTTCTGCGGAGCAGCACACAATGTTCTGTTTGCTTGTGTCGCAGATGCCAAGAAGAACGGCAGGGTGGTACTAAAATCAACATTAATCAGAGGAACTAGCCATCATAACGACTTTTAACGGTCGATAAAAACGCTTGACGAGGCCATCGGCAGATGGACGGTAGGCGGTTTCCATAGGTAAACACAACCTAGCAAGCAACTCAAAGCACTGAACAGCATGGAATTGACTTGGAGTACCTCTCTCGGTGGTGATGGTGACTAAAGCGCTGGAAATCCACGCTTCGACAAAGACACGAGCAATAGACTAGGCAGACGTATCCCATAGAGGAACATCTTATGGCTTACTGGTAAAATGGTCGGCAGAATTCACCGGATCAGGGAAACCAGTGAAAGGTGTTAACGGTTTAACTACATCCACGTGCAGGCGTTCGATAGTTGAGTCAAGAAATTAAGATGTACCCGGGCTACTGCTAGTATGACTACGCAATTTGCTAATCTGAAAATTAAGAACATGTTTAGCCAACTGTCGGTTATTAGCACGCACTTATGCCAAATTAATCGGGCAGTGCTGTGCCTCACGTTAGATTACAAACTGGGATGTGATCGTCCGTGAGTATGATTTAAAAATTATTCGACGGAATAACTGTGGAACAAAGAGCCCTTGCCTACCGGTCGAAAGAACACAATACATTCATATCGGATTTTAACAAACGTAAATACAAGAATTATATTTATGCATTTGATCGAAGGCTGGAATAGTTCAGGCTCTTTGTCTTGATCAGTGAACATGTTCTCCTGAGCAAACGATGCCGGTGACTGCTGGTGCAGATGAGCACGTGATAGCGCGTCAGCAACAGTGTTGTTATAACCATCGATGTAAGAGGTCGATACAGAACTGTGACAAGTAGTCTAGATATCGGGTTTTACTCGGTGAGCAACGGTCGGAAGCAGAGCGGAAGGCATACACCATAGACGTGTGAGCAATGCGGTTAATGAAATCTCATCCCTCCAGAAGTTAAAGCTAATATTTCACGGTTTAAATAATTGCCAATTATTTCACAACTAACGATATTATACTTGACCTGAGCGTGCTGTGGTCTGCGGGAGATAAAGGAAACCGGTTGAAATCCACTATCGAGCAACTCTTAGAAAACGGTCACAACAGTGGCATTTGAAGCATCTGTCCTTAAGTCAGTCGTTCAATATAAGCTTTATGCACCCAAATGAGTGCATTTTCAGTAGGTTTCATTATCAACCGTTATTACACAGAAGGGTTATCAGTAAAATGCAAATTTTACCAATCAATATAAAATGAGGATGCACTGTCAAAGATCAAGCAACTAACGATCCCAAAGTGTTAGATGAAATCTTCGGGATTTGTTACCATTAAAAACGGAATCGGTTTCGTAAAAGCGATACTTCAGAATGCGTTTCAACACGTAAAATTTTGTGCCCACGAACAATATATCGGTGATCGTACGCGATATTTTGTGTGCGATATATGAAGCCGTTTGATTGCACTATGAGAAAATTGTGTTGCTTTATGATGTTCCGTGGTACAAATGGTAAATAGCAACGAGATTACCTAGCGACGTTGCCAAGGAGGATGAATGTGCAAATAGTTGGAAATAGCTGGACGGAGTTGAGGGAATGGAATTGTGTGTGAACTATGAGAACATAGAAATTGTTACCGGTATGAAAGCGTTGAAGACATTGAGGAGCAATTGGGATGTTTTCGGATTGAAACCGCGATCTTTTTCCCGAGTTTTCTCAATGTTTGCTGTAGCGTACCCGCGTGGAAGGCGGAAGCAGTTGTCGGATGCGGACTGTTACGGTTACATCCTGTACCGTTGCGTACATTGTGAACGTTCAGGATCGCGTGGCAAGCGGTGAGTTAATATTTATGCAACACGGAAACTAACGCATGTAGATACAAATCCTACAAATGCAAGGCGCCATTCTCGGTGGTTGTGAAGGTGGGTAAATATGTCGTGGGAGGTTACTTCATAATTCATAGTCATGATTTTTACTTGGTTAACCCTTGGCTGTATGCACGCAAACGTCTGCTGTCACCGCGGCAGTAGAAGGAGGTTTTGCGTTTGATGGGCAGTTTTCATAGCACGCCGGGTTTGAGGCGCTTCATCTGTCAGGAGTACGGCAAACTGTAACCCGATGGATCAGAGTAATCAGCGCATTCGTCATTGAAATAGAACCTCATGTGAAGTGTCTGAGGTGGCCAAGATGTTGGAAGAGCACTGTGTTTGCTGATTGATGTCTGTGGGTAGCCAGATTCCTTAAGTATTCTTCTCTTCATCTGTAGTCCCTGGCATGATTAAGCGTTATGGGGAGGTTTTATTGTGCGATGCGACGCACCAGTTAAATTATGGTGCGCACATTTTATGGCATTGCATGTTCCCGGACGTAACAGGTCTAATGGTTTTCTTCTTCTACGCCCTATTACCTGATGATACGTCCTATAGCTATGGGCAAGCAGTGGAGGTGATGCGGGAGATAGTGCCTAGCAGCATACGTTGCCGCACGGTGGTGATTGATAAATGTGTTGCTCGGTTGCTTTTCGACGTTATTATCCCAACGCGATGGTCGTGTTTTGCCGGTACCATGTTAAAGTGGACAAGGTTAGACGTTGCGGTCACATACGTGGGATCTCAGATGCTCGCCGAATGCATTTACGCGCGTGGCTACATAACCTGATATATACTCGTGATGCGTCCGTATTTGAAAGATTATTGAACGCGGTGCGACATGTCTATCCGGAATGGTACTGGTATTTGTGCACAACGTGGATCCAACACGCAGACTTCCAGGCGGCTCACAGACAAAGGGATGCTCTGCTTTTGGATGCCACACCACCAACAGGGTGGAGAATGAGAAGCATCTTAAGGAGTATTTGTCCGAGAGGTCATCCTTGCTCACTCTGGTCACCTGCGTGGTTGATAGGGTATGCCGTATCGTGCATGAAGGAAACAGCATTATAGCTAGGCGGTGCATGAGCTTAGATTCTGTTCCATCGGAGGTGTCCTCAGTGGCTTTAGTTTTCGCACAGCTGAGCGATTTCGCAGGGAATGTCTTCATAGCCCATTTTCGCGCATCAACCGTTCTAGCTGTAGGTCCGATGGACCTTATTGGTTCGTTACGTGTCCTCGTTCTAAAGTGCCTCGGGTATACGTAACACGCGGCAGTGAATGCGATTTCGAGTTCAGTCGGCAGTGGCGGCTCCCATGTGCGCGCATATGTTATGTGGCAGCGCTTCACGAACCTTCCGCGGGGGACATACTGCATGGATATCGGTGGATTGCACCCCGGAAACCTCCCGCAGGCATCACAGACTGTTTTCCGGGGGATGTTGGTGTGCACATTCTAGATCGTCAGGTAGCGGATAGCGACGCGGTTGTCAGCCGTACCATAAAACTTCGTAAGACACAGGATGTTTTGTCAGACATCGGCACGCAATTGTGCAGCTACGGATCGGAAAACTCCGCGGCATTGACCTCCCTGATAATGGTAGCGTTGCTAATGTCCAAGGAGGTCAGGTTCCAGTTGTACGATCAAACGTGTTATTGCCCTGTTTCCCTTCTGCTGGATACGGAGGTAAACGTCCGGACGTTATGTGGCTTACCGACGCCAAGCACGTCGCATGATAGCGCAGCGGTCGCGGTAGCCACGACGTCGGGAGGCGATGTGCCGCACGCCGTGCATGCAACATGTAATTTCAACGGCAACGCCGGTTTCATCCACATCGGCAACGGGGTCCAGGAAGCATAACTCGCCCCTTAATTGCCGTGTGATGGAGGTGAACCCCAGTAAGAGTGCTCTAAGGGGCAAAGACTTCCGGAAGCTTCACACCAGGACATTCTCCTCCTACAGGGTTCCCGTTAAACGGAAACAGGAAACTCAGGGATTCGGTGCGGACGATATCGTCTTGCTTTTCGACGATGGTGGTGCGGCGCAATCAACCCTTAATAGCCTGTCCAGAGTGGTCTCATTATTTGGTGTGCACTTCGCACCTTCAAAGTGCAAAGTGTTGCTGCAGGACTACAAGCCACTTGATGATCCCTTGACAGAAGTTGGCTTGGCAGCGAGAAATGAAGTCACTGACGACCAAACTGGGTGCCGTTTGTTCGTGTCGCCTTCCGGGCTGGAGTCCGCGTGTACCGATGCTGCTGCTGCTGATGATGACATATGCGCCGCCCATTGCCTTTCGAAGTAACGATGCCAATGAGCCACTTCCCGTGTATTGCCTCCGCCATGTGACGCATCATTGATACCTATCCGCAGGTAACATTGGTTTCCTATGATAACTTCTCTTTCAGACCCGCAGTGATTTGCGTCGCCCATTGCCTTCCGACGTAACGATGCCACTGAGCCTCTTCCCACGTAATGCTTCCGCCGTGTGATTTTTACTTCCCACCTACTCGCAGGTACCATAGCCTTGCTATGTTCATCTCACTTCCAGCGCCACAGTGATATGCGCTGCCCATTGTCTTCCCTCCAACGACCCGATTTACTTGCATCCGCAACCAGTTAACCGTACCTTCCAGCAATCCAACGCCGTAAGTTACCGTACGCCAAAATAATAACTCACTACTAACCACTCTCATTAACGCCGTGTCTTCATTGCTGGTACCTTGCGAAGTAACCACAAACCATTTCTCAGTGTTTTTGCTTTGTGGGTAACGAGCCGTTAAGCAGCTCACCCGCGACGCCAGGAATATTTGTGAATGGTTTAAACATCATATGTCACCGGTGCATAAACTTTTCATGGTGCGGTTTAGAAGCCATTTCATCTTCCCCCTATGAAAGATAACGTCACCGTGTATCTTTGACGCAGTGAGGCTTGCGGTACACGCCTACCGGAGTACCATTCCCATTTACCAGATTGGGGGCATCATCGTCAATGAAACGCGTTGCCATGCCACAGGTTAGTAACCTCCTGTGCATGTCGCACTTCTGCTTGCCGAGGCGTATGCATGAAATGAATGTGCAGCACACAATAACGAACAGATATCACTAATTCTTTCAACATGCGATTACCGCGGCATTCCATCTGTTAACTCTATCGGCGGCATAGGTCGAAATCATCTTGACTCCAGTACTGCGACATCATGGGTTAAGTAATCCCCCACTTCTGGAACCTAACGCGCTAAGGTTTACATACGCCCTATCAGACAGGAAAAAGCCGAAGCCCGGGTTTCCACATGTGCTACTTTTCCACTGCAGACTGAATGGCAATTGTTATCGGTATTGGTGAACGGAAATATTTACAATTGCAAAAGCAGTTTTGGTAGGTTTTGATTGTTGCGAAGCGCTAGGCAATAAAATAAGTTGGAACGTCTTCATATGAAAAAATACATATGATAACTGCATATAAAAAGGCGTAAGTTCATGCCGGATACCAATATATATATATATATATATATATATATATATATATATATATATATACAGATGTGTTTGTATGTAATACCATGTACCGTAATGAAATGTGCGTACGTAGATAGGCATGAATATATCGATATAAATATGTAAATGTATGCTTATGTATACGTATATATATTTGTTATACATAAATATTTATATACATATATATGTTTATATATCTGCATCTATTAATATGTATAAAATGCGTATACCTATATATATATATATGCATCCATTTCCACATGCGTAGCATATTACGACGGACGCGTATATGTGTACATATATATTTGTGTACATATGTATATATACATATGTATGCATACATATATACGTATATATCCACATACATATTTCAGAATCAGGCATAAACTTACGCCTTTTTATATCCAGTTTACATATGTATCTCGGCATATGAAGACATTCCAACTTATTTCTATTGCCTAGCGCTTCGCAACAAACAAACCCTACCAAAACAGATTTTGCAATTGTAAATATTCCTGTTCACTAACACCAATAACAAATGTTATTCACTGCATCCTCAATTCCATTTACGCATTTATATACGCACCGATACAGTAGTAGAAAATGTTCGTTAGCCTTCATTCCTTATCAAATTTGAACATCTTGATATGTATCTTATCAACCCTGCGCATAATGATGTCTTTTTCATAGCAATTATTCATATTGCCAACTAGTCGTAGTAACCATTATAAGCCACTAACAGTTCTGAAAATTTACCAAATTACTTTTAGCTCCAACTTACCTTCAACGCATCATCCGTAAGTTTTACTCTTATTAATTACGTATATCCTTTCATTAGGAATACCCCAGGTACATGGCTTGCTTTAAATGTTGCATTTAATATCTTCCGTGTAGATTATTTGTGCAATTAACATTCCGTGTGTATTTCTCAAGCTTTTACCTACTGCAGTGTAAAAAAAATTCCGTTTATAATAGACATTCAGTTTAATCTCAATACACGCAACATTTCAATACAATCCCTAACCAAAAATAACGCCATATTTGTTGAACGCATTTTCCGCACATTCGCATCTGTTGGTTTTCCCCCACTATTTTGCCCTTCCTTATTTTACTTTACCTCAGTAAAATGTTTAGATATCATATCCCATGTAATACTATTAATCGGTTTATAATAATTTGTGCTAGCCATCCATAGCACTCAAATGGCAAATTTTACGCCGTATAACAGATGTACTAGTTGGCACCAAAGAAATTTAAATTTAAACGCCATAGTTAAAGCAAACGGTCCCGCGATATGTTGTGTGCATATTCAATATTGGATTGTAGAATGCAGACAAGGGAGAACCACAAGGACTGAGAAGTAAGTTCTATTACGCAACACGTAGGCTCTATAAGAAAGAATCAGTAACATAGGAAGGGATGAAAGAAAAGTTACAGTCAACTGTTCGCTTCAGGTTTTTGTCCTTCTTCAATAATGGCGCAGGAGTGTCTTTCTGAAAGGCAGACAGAAAAGGTGTCGTCAGAGCAACGATTTAAATTCAACCACGCGCCAAACTAGTTTCGATCACCCTTTACAGGATAAAGGTCGCAATGACCTTGGAAGCTGATTTAACAAAATACCTGCAGTGTGTTGTTAAAATGCTGAGATATATACAGTAGATAAGGTAAAAAGGATGTTCAGCCAAAGGAAAAGCGGCCGATTTAAAGGCCTCGTCACAGGACACATGTAGCGAGCTCGTTGCAGTATAAGCGGTGAAGAGATGAAATATGAAACTTTACGCAGAAATATCTAAGCAGACTTGTTGCAAACGCTACAGGTCTACTATCAGACCGTTTTCATCGGTTCAAACATTATTTATGTTTTTCAGCCTTGCAAATGAAGGATAAAACACCTTGTATTTGGACATGCACAAACGTTCAGTATGTCGGATTGATTTTGGTTAATTTTTCCACATGTTACCGAATCGCAGCAGGTAACATTTTTACCTAGTGTTATCCTAAAGCTGGGTCGTGTGGTTAAGCACCCCGTTTCTCATGTAGTATAAATGCCTTTTATTCGAAAATCACGTATGCACTGTTACTTACACTTTTCGCTTTAAGTGATAATTGAGGAAGTGCAAATTTAAACGCAATCCTTTCAACCATAAAGGCACCACGTGCAATATAGTAGATGCAACTCTATAGGAACAGTGGATTAGTCACAGGTACGCCTTGTGAAGACTAGCTGGCAACCTGCAATGGAATACAAATCCCACTTACAAAGCTGTTGAATGTAGTAACGCGATATTCAGGCCAAGGTCTAGTGCTAATTTCGAGTGGGATTATCTGGCTTGTTAGGTTAGCGACTGTCCTAAGAGCTAAACCCATTCCTTAGCCTTTGTTCTAAGGTAACTTGTGTGTTCGCTAAATTTAAGAGAACTATAAAGTTTTAAACCCAGCTCACGCACAGTAGTGATAATGTGAACAGCCCTATCATGAACTGTAACTAATGCTGCTGCTATGTGACATATTTAAGCCAGGATAGAGCGCTAAGACCCGTAAAACCGCAGTTGTCAACTTGCAGCTGACCTACTGATAGTGTTCAAGTCACTTTCTGTGTCAGATATTTTAGATGTAAGATGAAGGGCTGGGACCGTGTAAAAATGCTTCAAGCCATCTGTATACAAATAGTTTTGTCAATTTACATGCCGGAGATGCGTTACTTGATGCATAACGAATCGTTTTGTGTCGAAAATAATATCGTACGGCACTCCACTGTTGATGATAATAGGTTTGTTCACGCCAGTTCGCCAGTTATTGCCGCATTCGATTCTTATTTGAGGTATATGGATGACACTTTCATCATCTGTGATTCCCGCACTGAGGTCAACGATTTGCTGGACCAATTCAATAGTGCACATCTTAGATTGAAATCAGCTGGTGAAACTGAGAATAATGTTAAGCTGCCTTTTCTGGACCTTTTGTTGATGAGGCACAAGGACGGCTCACTTGAGCGAAGTATCTTCCGCAAAGCTACATGGGTTGGTCAATACACACACTTTTCCATCTTCGTTACTCTGAAGTACAAACGCAACTTAGTGCGTTGTTTTTATTACAGGGCCACCAAAATCTGTTGTCCTGAAATACTCGAGAGTGAGAAGGACCGAATTGTGAAAAGGCTTCTTTCGTACGGTTACCAGCATATTTCATCCGAAAGAACGCCATTACCAGTGAGTGCCTTATGCAAGCAGCAACGGTTTCGAAGAACGATGTGTCTCTCTCTGTCCCTCTTAAGCGAGATATCGCCTTAGATCTACTTTACAGGAGAATTTCTAACGCCTTATCAAGGACCTACCCAACTGCCCATCCGCACGTACTTGCGGATACCGCACCCTTTATAGATAACCTTTTACAAACAGACCGCCAGTGTACTCGGAATGCACTTGCACTTGTGGTGCCAAGTATCTCGGGCATTCGGCCAGGCTTCTGTCGGTGCGGATGGCCTAACACTGTCCAGGGTCACTGCCGTGAGGCAAGCTCAGATGTATTAACAGTTGGGTCTTGGAAGATTTGCTTCAAATGGGGCATAAGTTTTTGAATAAAGATATTTCAAGGCGAGGCGAAACTCGAATTGGTTAGGGAAACCCCATCACAACGACGCTGGAACTTACCATGGTGCGCTGGTTTGTGTGCCACATTGATCCATTGAGCTATGCTGGTTGGTGCATTTTTGCACCTACAGATTCACTCACACCAGATTGGTCAATGGTTAGAGGCCAGACAAACCCAGCCTCCTGGTCATCCAGGTTGGGGTTGGAATGAGGGTGGCTCCTTATTCCTTAAAACGGCCTCCTTGTAGCCCAGTGCCAGACCCGCTGCCTTACGGACAGGTTTAGCACCAAAAGCTTTGGTTGAGAACCCCAATCGTTCTCCTGTCCATGCCTGGGCAATCTGACATTATTCTGCCCACGCAATACAATGAATTTCACTTCAAACAACTATCTGATGCTCTGGCCACTGCAGAGGATAATCAACGGCGCCATATCTGCTGCAACGAGCAGGGTGGATAGGGGTTTGGATGCTGCTGCTCAAGCGCTTTTTCACCCTTACCGACCCGTTCCACTTTTACTTTTATCCCCAGTTTTCAACCCCCGATTTTCGGCCCTCCCCCACCTTGTTTCAATAGTCGCTTGTCTTTTAGGTTCAAAACACATGCGAACGCGGAGCCTCATTCCTGCACTGTCAACAGGCCCATATCTAAACAAGCGGCCCATTCCAGTTCATCAGCTTCCATCTGGAGTCCTTGAACCTCCACAGATCGGCATGCCTCAATGTTCGCACATTGCTTCAGATCGGCTGACAGGCAGCGCTTGCCCGAACATTAGAGACCCTCTCAATCGATATCTGCTGCTTACCAGAAACCCGTCTGTAAGACTCGAGCTCTGTGCTAACTTTGCGATCCCCTTCAGGTGACCCTAGCAGCACTTTCTCATTGCGCCTATCCGTTGACGATGCAGCTTCGAGCACCGGCCAAGCCGGTGTTGGTATTGCCCTGAGTCCCCGGTTGATCCTACTCTGGTTGACTGGATTCCAATCAGTAGCCGTATGTGTGCGGTCCGATTGGCTGTCTCATTCAAAACTTCGAAGTTGCGTGGGACTAACAGGTGTCTATTGGTTATCGCTGCCTATGCACCGACAAAGTGTAGCGATGACTCGGTAAACTGAACTGAGGAACTGCCTCCGTCTGGGATGGGACGAAATAAGCAACTAGTACTTACCTGGACCATGGCCTCGCTTCCACTCTAACTATTTGCACCCAACCACCGATGTCCAGTGAGGGTAGCTGGACACGAATTCTTCGCTCCCCGGCAAATATACATAATCAGAGAAGACTTCACGTGGTTCTGCGAAGGATCAACACATCATATGCAATAAGAATGTTTAGTACCCGACCTACCAATGGACAGGACCCAGGAACGCAATAGGGCGACCAGGTATGGCATCAGCCATCAGAAAAATGGGACGCAACCTGACTGCGAATAACCGAGCAAACAAACGTTCAACAAGAAACATAGCCAGTTACAATTTGCCATTCAATGGATTGGTGGCAGTGTTCCAGGACGTGGTGGGTTTTCGCCTGGCAAACGTTCTCCCTACAAAAAGCCACAAATGTCCGTTTAACAACACTGCAACGTGACGTATGTGACTCGCCACCGAATACAGTCACAGCCCATAACTTTACACTGGCAGGACAACTAGCGTCACAATTCTACATGGGATCGTTACACTGGGACTTTTACATATGCATATACTGTTGTCGTTTTACTTCCTACGATACGTTGACCTTTGCCTTCCTTGTGCACGAACTCACAGTATTGTCATATCTCTCTTGTGCGTGCTCTTCCATTACCTTTCAATGGATCATTCAGGATTCTCAATCTCTTATTAGCTGAGGTCCCGTATCTCATGACAGCCAACTTATTGTTTCGCATTTTCAACATTGTACAGTTCCAATCATGGATATAGGAACAATTTTCTACGTCACTGTTACAATTGCATTAAAATGTTTGTACCGTTGTACATATCTGATCATGCCTCCGTGGGCGTGCCTCGTACAGTCTGGAATAAAATATTTATTTATTTATTAACGACGACTTCTATCATCAACTGAACGCGTTTCTTCACCACAGAAGAAGCCCGGGCAATGTAGTGCTGTCTGGGGATCTGAACGCTCAAGTTGGACAATTATGCACAGATGAGCTGCGTCTGGGCGGCCAACATGGTGTAGGCTCCCGTAATGATAACGGTGAGCGGTTACTTAATTTGTGTGAGGATGCTCGCTTATTCCTTGCGAGCACTAATTTCCGACACAGCACTCGCCGGAGGGTGACTTGGCGCCCACCAGCCTCGAACCAGCCTTGGACGCAACTCGATCACATTGCGATAAGTTACCGATGGAAAGGCTGCGTCCGGAACTGTCGCTCGATTTGCAGCACAGGTGTGGACACCGACCATGCACTTGTATGTGCTGAGTTGCGGATGCGTTTTGGCGGACGCCCACGACGACTCTGTGGGCGCATTGACACTAGCCAACTGGCGAAGCCAGCTGTTCTGAATGCCTATCAAAGTACGCTGTCATGCGAGTTGGATAAACGCTCACTGGATGTAATTGAAGGTCACCGGTCTCATATTCACCAGACCTTCATCATCATCATGCACATTAGCTAGAGGGGGGAAACACCTCAGCTACTGTGCCGCAAAAAATGTGGCAGTAAATTGCCAGACGTTACTAGCAGCAGGAAAATCCTCTTGTGGTATGTCTAATCACCAACATGGACATTGGGTCTCTTCACAGTCTCTGAAACTTATAGATGCTCGCCGGCATATTCCGACTGGAAGAGAAAACAGTGAAACTCGCAAACAGCTCCTGGTAAAACTCCGTGCTAGCTTGAAGAAAGACCGCGAATCCTGATGGTCTCATCGTGCGTCAGAGATGGAAATGGCCGCTGCCCTTGGTAACCATCGTATGTTATTCCGTCTGATACGGGAGACGGGCAGCAGGAGACCTGGTGTTAGTGAAACTATACGTGACGAGAGTGGACAGCCTATCCACAATTTATCAAAATGCTTAGAGCGTTAGGCTGACCAATTTGAAAGGCATTTTAATCGGTCGGAATGGTTACATTTCTCGCCGGCCAGTGATCGCTCCACTCCCTGGGCGTTCCCTTTGCATCCACCCTCTCGCCCAGAAGTCGAAAGTGAGATCGGACTGTTGAAGTTGAACAAAGCCGCGGTATCTGATGATCTTCCTCCAGCCCTCTTCAAATTCGGTGGACCTGCTCTTATGGATGATTTACACGAGTTACTGATGAAACTATGGGTGCAGGAAACTGTCCCAACCTAATGAAGCCGCTCCATCTTAGTCCCAATTTTCAAGGGTGGCTTACGATTGGAATGCGGCAGACGTAGAGGAATCAGTCTGATCTCCATCGCCTCCAAATTGCTTGCCTGTGTCATCCTTCACAGAATGACTGGCACTCGTGAAAGCCAGATTCGTGAAGAGCAAGCTGGATTTCGTCGAGGTCGTGGCTGCATTGACCACACCTTCACTTTGCGTCAGTTGTTGGAGCACCGTCACATATATTGGCGGCCCACCGTTGTCATGTTCCTCGATATCAAAGGTGCATTCGATTCAGTGGATAGACATGCACTTTGGGACTGTCTAATCAGGAGAGGTGTGCCTGAGAAATATGTGATTATTATCCAAGCGTTATATGCGCGTAGCTCGGGCAGAGTGAGGGCTTACAGCAAGCTGTTGTCACCCTTTAATATCACCAGCGGCGTGAGACAAGGATGCCCGCTGTCACCTTTTCTCTTCAACTTCACTGTTGACGAAGTCATGGAAATCGCGTCCACAGGACACGACTTAGAAAGCGTAATCTGCTCCCCGGAGAACGACTTCTTGACTTAGAATATGCTGATGATATTGCCCTAATCTGTGACAGCTCACAAACGTGTCAAGCGGCACTGGACCGATTAGCACTAGCTGTCCATCACTTCGGGATTTGCTCTGCACCCCCGAAATGCGAAGCGTTCCTCCAAGGTTGGTCTGGACCGCCTCCTTCGCTGACCGTTCGCGGGGATCAGCTATAAGTCGTTCAAAAATTCAACTACCTGGGAAGTTGTAGCAGTGCTCGTGTGATTGAGGATGCGATCACGAACCGCATAGCAAAAGCTCGGGGCGCTTTTGCTAACATTCGCCACCTATGGCGCCGGCGCGACATCACTCTTGCTCTGAAGGATAGTGTGTGCAATACAGCGGTAAGTTCGACCCTACTGTACGGTTGTGAAACCTTGCCGCTTAAAGCAGCAGACCTGTGGAGGCTAGTTACGTTCGACCACCAGTGCCTTCATAATTTAGCTCACATCTGGTGGGAGCAACGCGTGAGCAACGAGCGTGTTCGACTCCATGTTTACGGCACAGCAAAAGGAACTGAACCGTTCAGCATCGTCATTTCACACATCACGCTCCGATGGCTCGGCCACGTGTTACGCATGCCAGCCCACCGACTCCCGCGACGTGCGTTGTTTTCGCGTCGGGGGCGTGGATGAAGGAAGAGGAGGTGTGGCCAAGCGATGACTTGGTCGAGAGGAATGAAGGCCCTCACTTCTGAGCAGGCCTCAGTTAGAGCGTCTCTGCTCCCTGGTTAGGGTCCGAACGACAAGGAACACGATGAACACTTGCTGCCATGGCTAGGAACCGACCTCAGTGGCGTTCGTGCTGTGAGTATCTTTGTCCCAACCCATCCCTCTTAGCCTCCCCCTCCAAACACGATCTCATTATTTAGCTTTACAAAATTTCGCATAGGATTTTTTTGGTGCACCGTAGCCGGCTGGTAGCTTACCAAAACCATGCTCATCCTTTACCGGTATCTCAGCCGGCTTACACCAGTTGTTTTCTCTCTTCTTTTCTGTGTACTACGGCACAGTAGCTGAGGTGTTTCCCGCCTCTATCTAACGTGTACGATGATGATGATAGGGAAATGCCTCTAGTAGACGGCTGAAGCTAACGCGATCAGGCCAACACAGCTAGAGATATACAGGCATATGTTGCCTTGCAACCCTTGACTTTACAGTGGCCCTGATGAAACGTCATGTCCACGGAGTATTATGCATAACCAGATGCTATTTATTTATGTACTTTTCCATATTTTCTTTGGCTGGTCTTCTTGCCTCTTCTGTTTACACAAGTTGTTTCGCTGTCTGTTAGACCTGTTACGACTTCACGGGAGTAAATCAATTTTTGCATCGAATGCACGTGCTAAATCCGTTCCAACCACCCGTCCGTCTTCATAAGGGCCTTCACCAGTTTAGTTTTGCATTTAACAGTTCTGTAGTTGTATTTGCCTGATGTGGACTACTGAAAATAAATCGCTCTACAACCTTGTGTTTTACTTTTCGATAAGCATTATCTGCTAGCCTGTAGATGACCAATTTTCCACTAATGTAACACATGTGTCTACGAAACTTGTACGTCAATCGATAAAGTTTATATCCACAAGCCTTAGTTATTACGATTTCACAGGAAGTAACACTCATTGTTTTATGTCTTTGTGAGTAGCAGGCACTTTAAATTGCCGCTGCTGTTGGTTACCTGATTGCAACTTACGGTCGGAATTGTCCAACATCCGAGGATCTTACATCGCGGGCGCTTGCACAACGTGAAGACTCGCAGAATGTCCTGGATGAATGACATTTTGGTTGAGATAAAGCTAATACATTTTGTGGCATGTTGGTATGATTGATCCCGACGATCAAACGATCTCGAACTTGAATATGCGACTATCTGCATAAGTTGTACCGGGCTGATGGCCACTGGATTTCGCCTGTTTACCTGCTTTATATTTTGTTGGTTGTAAATGTTCCAGCAACAGACATTGTGGTGTAAAATGAGGCAGGGAAATTGGCGGGTCAGGGAACGAAAGGTTCTTCAACAGTGAGTAAGCATCCTGTCCAATGACAGTTGGTTGTCTTTTGATCGTTGCTTGTTTTTCCCGAGATTTCCACAGACAAAGCGACCAGCGCATGCCGGTCCATCTTCTGATATTTACTGATCCAATTTTTAACAGCCACCTTATTTGCAACAATCGCTTTCTTCTTCCGACATTAAAAGCAAGTCAGCAACACGACTATTCCAATTAATTTATGAATAGATCATCCAGTTGGCAACATGGAGTGATGCTGCTTCCAAGGGTTATAATGCAATGCAATTAGCTCGCCTCGCAAGTGCATTGCCACAACATAATCACGGAAAACTTGTCTTTACATGGATGCCATGTTTCACTATGGATTACCTGGACAGCTTTGCTGGTCCTTTCTGGTGTTTACAAAATTGGTTTAGGCGCCTTACAAATCTGCAGGAATATTTGGGTATTACACTTACCTGGAGTATGTATGATTACATACCATGGAGCCATTAAGGCATACGCAGACAATTTATCTTGAAAATAACTATTCTGTGGTGGAACTGCGACCCACTTTCAGTTACCAAACTATGACTGCGGAGTCTGGACACAGGGTGTCTGGTACTTTTACTCTGATAATTCTACCCATTATCTAAAAGGAATTAATGCAAACCAACTGTAGATCAAGCATTTGAATGGGAAATAGCAACCGCTCGGGATGGAGAGAATTTGGCCACAAGGGTCAACCGCACTCACCACCTGATACATCCAGTGTGTACCCGTGGACACGAAGTCTTCATGCCAGCAACCCTTATACCACAACGGAAAAGCCATACGCCATTACTTCGAAATCCTTCCTCGCCTGCACATTCCTTCCCCCGACGCTCCTCGACATCTAATTCTTCGAGCGGATTATCGACTAATGGCGGAACTTGACTAAGCAATTCGGTCGCCCAACCAAAATCATTCCAACTCAATGTTTCAAATTCAAATGAAACAGGAACAATTGAAAATTCCCACTTGCGTTCCATCCTGTATGCTTCGTTGATCCACGTTAGAATGCGGTGGCAAGATCGGCTGGTTGTGGGAGCCAGATCAGCACGCACAACTCAAATCATGGTCAGCCAATCGAAACCCACGTGCCCGGCACTGGCAGTTCTCGCTGTGCCAGCCGCGTGAAAGAAAAAGAAAAATTGTACACTAGCTATAAATCGGAATGTTACGCAAGAGAAAGAGGAAAATTAAGTTAGTTGGAGTGAATTAAAATGAAGATAACTGGAAAGGAAACAGAAACCAACTTAAAAGGATAAGGTGAAACTTCGGAGTTGCAAGTCGAGGGTGTCAGGCGACGTGTCGACACTGTCACCGTGGATGCTAAGACTTCGTATTCAGGTAGCGCGTTTCAAGATTCTATCAATTGGCGTGACAAACGAGTGTCAGTCCAAGCCCGATCAGATCAGAGTATGTGTAATTTCATCGGATGCCCGCGAACAGAATATAATTGTTTAAGATGAACACGCCAGGTGTGGTCTGGACCTATCCGCGCTGTAAGCATACGATAATTGAGAATTAGTTCCTCACGAAGACCATGATGCTGTAAGGAAGACATCCTTACCTTGAGCAACCCGTTGGGCGGAATCGGGATACTAGTCGGTAAGCAATGACACGTAATGCGTGTCAAATGCGACAGTATAGAAGTCGAAGGCGACTGAACCCAACGTATATTGTGAAGGATACAAGAATAAGAAGCAAATCAGACAGAGCGAGAAACGTGCAGCGAGGTACTCACCAAAACGGTTTGTGTCAATGGACGTGCCGTCAGTAAAACAAGTGAACGTTTCGAAGGTTAAAACAACCGTAAAATCCAATGTTACAAAATTCAGAAAGTGGTTGTTTTCCGGTACACTAAAAGGGCCTTCCCCTAGAAGGCTGAAGAATGAAAGCCTTCGATGGAGCTGTTAGTGGGGGAAACGGACGTTGAGGGTAGATGCAAATATTTGCAGGGGCTTGAGTAAGGGCTTCCAAATTGGGGTATGTAGCAGATTTTGCTGGTTTCAGGCTGTTGCTAGTTATTATTTATGACGATCGTGTGGACCAGATTGCATCATCGGTGGACCGTCGGGGCGGGCTGGTCGGACTGAAAAAAACTGGCTAGTCTAGAAAAAAGGCCGACAGGACCTTCCCTTTGCTGCAGACCCGACGGTGCGCTTGGGAGGTGTCACTCCCCCACCGCACTTTAGTTCACGGTCCTCGTCCCACGAAGAAATCCGGCTTCCTCGTCGGCAACGCCCAGGCGGCGTTTGGGGACCAATCCGTTCGTGGATGTCTGCGGTCGAGAGCGACTGTCTGTTCCTTGGGTGAGGAAGGGGGCCTTGGGACGGCTGGCGTGTCACTCCAGGGTTGCGTTGAGCCGGTTGGCGAGTCACTCGGGGGTTCCTTGGGCAGTTCCGGCGGTTGAGTTTCTGGAAAGTAGAACTCAGAGAGTGTGTGCAAGAGTCGGAAAGTGGCTTGACGCGGGAGAGGGAACATGAAATTCATGATAAAATCAAATATTCTCTTTAGGTTTTCAAAATGTTTTGGGTTTTTTGTCGATTTTGCAAAACGTTTGTGGATGAGACGCAGGATAAACACTAAAGACAAATAAGGTGTGTTAATGGAAATAGCAAACGTTCACAAACTCAGAAAAACGGACCGGACGATTAACCTGTCTACCGCGTCGGTCGGTTGCTTGTGGTTGCGGAGGCATAGATTGCGGGTCAAGGGGTACGGAAGGTTCCGGGCTATCCAGTGCTCGGAAAGGCACGACAGATGCCGGTGCTTGTGCGTGAACATCAGGATGGGCTGAAAGTGGCTCGTCAAAGAAAGCCACTTTGAGGCGGTCGATGGACACCGTTGTTCGGTGACCATTCTGGTCTAAACTAAAGTGTTTCGGAGTCCATTGGAAAACTCTGAAAGGGCCAGTGCAGGCTGACTGGAGAGGACGCCGCACTTCGTCGGTGCGGAGGAAGACATGAGTGCAGGTAGAGAGTCCGCTGTGCATTTGCATAACTCTAGTGCGTTCAGAGAGTGGCTATAAGCTGTCTATGGATGCGTTCAACTAACCGGTTGGCTGCTGGGTGATACGCTGTGGTATGAATGCGGCGAAAACCTAAAATGTTGCAGAACGTATCGAATTGTGATGATTCGAAAGGCGTTCCTCGGTCAGTTGTGTTAATGGATGAGCATCGGTAGTGCGAGACCCGCCGGTCCAAGGAGGCCCAGATAACAGTCTCAGCTGTGCAGGCTGTCACGGGTATGACTCCTGGCCATCTGGTGAAGCGGTCGACACATGTAAAAATATATGCGTATCCGCGTGACGGAGGCAAGCTACCTACCAGGTCTAAGTGTACATGTGAGCACAGAGAGTCCGGGGCAGGAAATGAACCAAGAGGACTGCGGGTGTGACGATGTACTTTAGAGCGCTGGCATTGAAGGCAGGCGCGATCCCAGGTACGAACATCTTTGTTTAAGCGTGGCCAAACGAAACGTTCGGCGACCATTTTCAAAGATGCACGGATACCAGGATGTGATAGTGAGTGCAGTGCGTCAAAGACTTGCGTCTGAAGGAGACGATCACAAACGGTCTAAGACAACCTGTGGAAGCGTCACAAAGATTGGTTCCTTCCGTGGTTTGGAGAGGAACAGGTTGCACACGCAGCGAAGAGAACTGCAGAGTGCGCTGTATATCTTCGTCTTGAGCCTGCGCCGATGCCATGGCGCAAGGTCGACGGTAGGCAAAGACTGCAGAGTGCGCTTGACGCGTGCGAGAGCGTCGGCGACGGGATTATCAACACCTGAGACATGACGTGTGTCAGCAGTGAACTGAGTGACAAAATCAAGGTGTCTTGTTTCCCGTGGTGAGTATTTGTCCCACGCAGAGTTGAAGGCAAAGGTAAGGGGCTTGCGGTCAGTGTAGATCGTGAAAGCGCGGCCTTCGAGTGTGTGCCGGCAGTGACGTATTGCTAGATAAATGGCCAGCAGTTCTCTGCCAAACGTGCTGTAGCGGGATTCTGCTGGCTGCAGGCGCTTGGAAAAGAACCCAAGGGGTTGCCATTGTTCATCAACGTGTTGTTGGAGGACGGCTGCTACCGCGACGTCTGAGGCATCAGTCGTAATAGAAAGGGTTGCAGTCAATTCGGAATGAGCGAAAAGGGCCATGTTGGAGATAGCGTCCTTGAGCTCGTCGAAGGCTGCCTGTGCTGTGTCAGGGAATGCGAACTTACGTTCATCTCCTCTGAGTAGGTCAGTCAGTGGCTGCAGGAGCTGAGTGCAGCGCGGAGTGAAGCCTCGATAGTAGTTGACCAAACTACAAAATCGGCGGAGATGCTTGAACGAAGTTGGAGTTGGGAAGTCCTGGATTGCCTGGATCTTATCAGAAAGGACTTCGACACCAAACGAAGAAACTAGGTGGCCTAGGAATTCTACCGTTGATTTGCCGAGTTCGCACTTAGTCGGGTTGACGGTGACACCGCTTTGGGGCAAGCGCTGGAAGAGGGTTCGAAGATGCTCGATTTGCTCTTGTTCCGATGAACTGGCTACTAAAATATCGTTGAGGTAGGAATAGGCAAAGTCTAGGCCACGAGTGACATCGTGAATGAAGCCTTCGAATGATAGTGCGGCGTTGCACAGTCCAAATAGCATTCTTAAAAATTCAAACAAACCGAAAGGAGTGATTACGGCCGGTTTAGGAATGTTATTGTCTGCCACATGTATCTGGTGATAGGCGCGAACCAGATCGATCTTGCTGAAGATCTTCTTACCTGTGAGGCATGAGGTAAGGTCCTGCATGTGTGGGATGGGATACCTATCTGGGACGGTTAGGCGATTGAGTGCGCGGTAATCACCGCAAGGGCGCCAGTCACCAGATTTCTTGGGTACCAACTGCAGGGGCTAGAACTAAGGGCTGTCGGAAGTGTGGATTATTCCAAGTACAAGCATGTGCTCAAACACTGCCCTAGCTACCATTAGTTTCTCAGGCGATAGTCGGCGTGGACGGCATGACACAGGTGGGCCATTGGTCCGTATGTGGTGCGTGACTTGAGCTGCCACGGGCAAAGCTGCGTTCATTGGCTGAACGAGCTTGAGATACTGAGAAGAGATTAGCGTAGTCTGGCGAGGTCTGGGGAAAGGCGCAGACTGGGGATATAGATGTGACATCGGCGGTGGTGCCACGTACGCTGGGTTTGTTGCAGGGTCGACTATCATCTGGCGTTTCGCATCGACCAAGAGGTCGAAATGCCTGAGAAAGTCAATGCCGATGATGGCAAAGGGGACTGCAGCGACAGTGAATACCCAACGAAAAGTGCGTCGAATACCTAGGTCCAGGGTAAGTGACCGATGACCATAGGTGGCTATTGGCGTACCATTGGCGGCACTGAGGCTTGTCGACAGAGAAGTGGTAGACTCACCTGACATAGTGGGAATGAAGCTGACTTCCGCCACGGTATCAACTAAGAACTGGGTACCGGAACCCTAATCCCTAATGTAGATGAGACGACTTTGGGCTTTGCCAACGTTCGTGGCCATTACCGCCCGGCGTGGCGCATCATCTATATCGGAGTAGCTACACGTCTGTACGCACTTGCGGGCTTTAGTACCGAAACGCGAGTGGTAAAAGCAGTAACCTGTGGCAGCAGGTTTCGTACGACGAAGCGATGATCCGGAGCGGTTGCGGTGCTTATGGTTTAGAATGAGTTCCTCGATCTGGCGCTGAAGCGACGCTATCAGCAATGATAATGCGTCCATTGCTGACGGCGAAATAGTCGCGCCTGTCGTTGTGGTTGCGCCTGCGCAAAGCTGATTAGGTGCGTTGGTTTCAGTCTCTGCTTGGTGCCGTTCGATGAAGCAGTCTGCTAGGTCTGCCCTTGCTGCGAGTTGCAAATCACGTGCTACCGCAAGGATAACCTGAGTGCTTTCAGGAAGGCGTTGCATCCACAGCTCGCAGAGAACCCCGGCGTCCATGTTAGAAGTGCCGATGAGCTGTTGCATTTCGCGCAACAAGACTGAGGACATCCTACCTCCTAGCTGCAGATCACTAAATAGTTGCTGCAGACGGACCTAGTTAGAAGGCGTGATTCGCTGAATTATAGCCTGTTTAAGAGTCGTATTTCATTGCCAGAGGGGACAAAGTATGACGTCTCTCACCTGCGAGGATATACTCTGAGGAAGGCAAGATATTGTTTGATTATACATGCAGAAATCAGCAGAAATCTTACAAATATAAAATATGGATTCTAGGTGCAAAAATCATAATAAAGGATCATTCACTCAAAAAAGGGGAGGGGCTGAGGCAACAGAGTTGACCATGACAAGCTGAACGGCGTTAACCGCGCTTGCAGACGGCTTATCCTCTAGATAATCCATTGCAAAAAGCGGATAAAAATGTGGTAGGCGAGAAAACAATATTATCACAAGTAATGAATCACAAAATCACTGGAACGAGCTCACCAGAAAGAAAATGCAAAATGGCGGGCGGCTTGTTCCTGATAGGGGTCACCAATTGTTGGGCGGAGCCTGGGATACTAGTCGGTAAGCAATGACACGTAATGCGTGTCAAATGCGACAGTATAGAAGTCGAAGGCGACTGAACCCAACGTATATTGTGAAGGCTACAAGAATAAGAAGCGAATCAGACAGAGCGAGAAACGTGCAGCGAGGTACTCACCAAAACGGTTTGTGTCAATGGACGTGCAGTCAGTAAAACAAGTGAACGTTTCGAAGGTTAAAACAACCGTAAAATCCAATGTTACAAAATTCAGAAAGTGGTTGTTTTCCGGTACACTACAAACCTATCAGGATGGAACTGGTGCCGCAACCCGTGGACCACTTGGTTCCGATTCCGCTCTACCGCCATCTTATCATGAGTCAAACAAGGAGGACAGGCATAGATGCAACACTCCAGGTGCGGTCTAACAAAGGCCGTAAACAATTTAACAAACATTTCTTCTGTTTGGATCCCAAATTATTTAGCGATCATCCAGAGTATACGAAAATGCTTGCAACAAGCATTCTTCCAGTCTACCTGGATATAAATTCCTGAGAGAAAGGGATCCCTAAGTCAGATTCTGGGATATTATCGCCAACCACGTAGTGCGCTGTCGGACGATTTGTTCCTATGCGCAAAACTGAACACTTGCTGTAGTTTATTGACATCTGCCACAGAAGAAATCCATCAATGACTCTATGCAGAGCTTGCTGCAAAACTTGGGAGCCATAATGTTCACGTACCGTGCACCAAAACGTCCCGCAGTTTAAATAAAGATGCTTTTCATACTTTTTAAAGATAGGGCAAACTGCAGCTTCTTTCCAGTCGGCAGATAAGGCGCAACTATGAGAAATTTCTCAAAAGGCAAGCGAAATACCAACAAATGGCATTTATTAGTTTATGTACCAATTTCGGATGAATGTCAACAACACCAGCGACTTTGGTATGGTTCAGTTCTTGCAGCGATGAACGCAGCTCTGCCTCTGACACGGTGAAACTGGTGAACAAAGATTCTCCCGGAACTTTCTCCTCTTAATCGTTAGTAACTAAAGGTGACGCGAGAGTAAAGATTTATGATACTGCTCGCCGATAAAGCGGGCCTTATCATAGTCGGTATGGGCAGTAACACCATCAGGTCCGTGCAACAGCGAGACGGATGGATCCGCGCGGCATCGTCTTCTGACGTAAGCAAAAAATCGCTTCGGACTGCTTGAAGCTGTGTTTGCTAGCTTTAGTTTGTAACGAAGCATGGCATTGCTTAGGTGCTGCTTACACTTGTTCCGTGCCGCTCGTCAATACATCAGGACAGCATCTGACAATGTCGAAAAGTAAATCCGCGAACATTTTTCACGCCTGTTTAGCAATTGACATGCGTTTAGATCGAACAAGCGTGGCTTTGAGTTTGCTTTCCTTCTAAATGAAGGTGGAATGTGAGGAAGGTACACCTCAGAGAGGAATGCTTTGAATTTCTCCCATGTCGTCTGCATTTCATCTGCGGACTGGTTAGTGCAGTTTAACAGGGCAGCTCTGGATCGCATTGCACGATTAGCAGCACGCCGGATAATTGGACATCTAGCCGCGCATATCTTGGACTCTATTGACATCGCACTCAAATGAAATGCAGGCGTTGGCACTATCTCCATGCGGCTTATCGTATACCATGTTACTTCCGAATTCAAAAGCTTTTGCGAACTTACAATATATAGACTGGAATTGTCTCACCATTAACCTTCTTAGCTGAACTACAAACTGCTCTAGGAAGGTCTGGAGTATCAGCTTCACGAGTTCTGCAGCCAAACCTGTAGCCGCCGTCTCCCAACAGAGTTTGCGTCAATCTCTCTCTGGGAAGTTGAAGTCCCCATTACTAAGCATCGGTTTGTAGGGTGAGCACGAAAAAAACTCACGTAGTCGGTAGAAACACTATCAGGACCTCTATGCACTAACACAATCTTTAATTGAAAATACAGGGCACACAATTCAACCGGAAGGGCTTCTACGGTCCCTTCCGTTAAACGGCATTTAAATGACTTGGTGGCACTTAAACTGGAGTCTAAGTAGAGTGCAACTCCCAAACCACGACGGTCGTATGGGTGATTCGATCTCAGTGGTGCGTAATCAGGTAGGAATATTCCACTGTCCATGAATTTTGCAGTCAGCCACGTTTCAGTGAAAGCGAGGAAATTTGGGTGACGGTGGTCCAAAAGAGCGCTAACTTCGCACAACTTGTTACGCAGGCTTCTCATGTTGCTGAGTACTAACTTAAAGGTATTGGTACGGTGAGTACAGGGTAATGCGCGACGAGGATTGGCTCTAACAGGAGGGAACTGGACCGCCGGCGCACCACCCGAAAATCCACCAACCGCAGACCGATTTCCCTGCCGCGCGACCCGCTTTAGTGTCTTGGATGGCTGCACTTAGTTTCTTGCTGTCCGCTAGAGGACGATCCGTCTGTATGCTGACTCCAGTAGCTCTTCGTTTAAAAGCAAACCGACTAATTGCTTGTCTCTCCACAGGTGTGGAAACGACCTCACGCTGTAATCTGGGCCTTATGGTGTGACTACTGATCAGTACGTCTCCAAACCTGGTTAGCTTAGGCAAAGTTATTCCAGGAATCCAGTAGGATTTTAGTAACGAGAATTTTAAACCATTCGTGATTAGGTGGCATCCTTTCTTTTGGCGATGCAATAAAGTACTTCATGACATTTCTAAAATTTACACTACTATTATGTACATGTCACCGCAACGTGGGGCTTTTACACCGCGTGTTACAAATTCACTGAGTGAGGACAGGTAAAGCGAGCAAAACCGATTAAACACAATATTCATATATAACGTGCGGGAACATCCTTCTAACAATAATCAAAAAACCGGAAAGCACTATTTAAAACAGCGGCTATCATCAGTGAAACAGTTTATTTGGATAATATTGTGGCGCTACCGCCCATTATGATACCTCTCTCACGAAAGTATAGAGGATTCAGCCCTAGAATCACAAAACTTGTGGTTCAGTTAGAGCAACAAGTAACGGGGTTTGCATCGATGGCGGAGAAATCGGAAACATCTTCCTTCTGAACTTCAGTTAAAGGTCGTAGAAGCTTTGCACATCACAAAGACTAAAGAACGGGAAGCAACAAGCACACCAAAAATAAACAGAAGCGTACCTTACTGCTTATTAAATCGGCTCTGGCGTAGGAGTAAAAGAATATTAAAACGAGCCTTGGCCAAAAAAGGTTTCAGACGAGGAATAATTATCCCGTCAAAAGACCATTAACTGTCAACATCACATCGGTCGGCATTCGCCCACACTAGTCGCCTTCACCCAACTGTGGGCTCCTAAATGCCGACAAACTGGCCTGTTTGCATACGGGGGTGTGGGACATTTTAATAAACCGACCGAACTGAAATATCACCAAGCTTCCGGGTCATATGATATCATCGCATCAGCGAGACGGGGTTACACAAGGGAAGGATGGACGCTGAAGTTTCGCTACTGGGCATGTCGCTGAACCGGAAGGATAGGCTCACAAAAGGTGGGGGGTAATTCTGTATTACCCATACGACTTAGAGTGGGAAGTCGTGGGGGATTGAGACTCGGAATTCTCCGATTCTCTTTGCTGCCATTTGCAGTTAAACGGCAGGGACGCTTGCCTTATTGTTTTGGTGTACCACCCCCTAAAGCTACACCCGAAACTGACTGCCACCTAGCCGCTGCGTTAAGATGCAGTTTACAACGAAAGTACACTCACACACTTATCATGGATGATTTCAACGTACATTGTGTAGAAACTCCTACCACAATCGGATAACAATTCTATGCCGACCTACAAGGTCTCGTAACCAATGTTCCTCTTTACAACCACATCACTTTGCTCACTCGGTTCAGAACAGGCAACAGACCATATGTGATGGGTCTTGTGCATACCAACGAGGAGCATAGGTTTGATGTGATTATTTTAGGCTGCCTGTTGAGTCGCAGTGATCACGATGTCATCAGTTCCAACTTCGTCTGGTATGCGGAATATCGGAATGAGAATAATGAGGCTGTGCCATTTATCGAAAGCTACCATCGATGCCTCCAGTTGATCAGCGTTACAAATTGGTGCTTCTTTGGCGAAGAAACCCGGAAGTCACTTGGCTCGCATTCGTCAAGACATTCAGTCAGTTGGTTGCAGAGGTTTCGGAGATAACAGTTTGCAATTAGTGTACATCAGTTTCAATCGTTAGGAGCAGAAGTGAACGTGTAGGGCAGTGCGCCACGCAGCACGGCGAGTGTCAGATTAGCACCAAAACCAGAAAAATTTTAAAACTACCTACCCCAAGTTAACCATTGCACACAGCTGCTAAGAGAAGACAAAGCTACCTACCAGCATTACCTAGCAAAAAACTTCAGTGCTAACCACAAACTGCTGAACGAACACTTAAATAGCCTACAAAAGGTGAGGCAAGACTTTCCTTCACTCAGAACGCCCGATGGCCCAACGATAACGGCTGTGGATGCAACAACCGCGTTGCGGATGCAATTTGCCCCTACGTTTCAGAGGGTCTTTCCACCAAGCAATTTTTTAAAGTTTGTGCTGTCTTTGCCAGGACTAACCCATATTACATTTACAGTGGAGTCTTTAGTGCAAAATCTTATGTCTCTAGACAAACACAGCTCACCGTTGTCGATGCCATTCGTCCAGAGTCACTGGCAGCAGCGGCAAGTCAACTGGCAGGATATCAAGCTCAGTAGTTCCAGCGCAGCTTAGATTAGAATCAAGTTCCATGGCGAAGCAAACGACAATTCCTCATTTACATATTTAAAGTATTAACTGCTTTGATATCATTATTTTAATTATTGGTAGGTCGATATCCCTAACAACAATGTAACGGGACTTGTGAAGCAACATTACTAAACCTGGATGAATTCATTGTTCATTGTTTAACTTATCCCCTAGCGGTTTAGAATCATTGGTTGATCTAAAGGGGGCTTTTGGATCAAGCCAAACGGCGATGCACACTGTTCCAGTCGCTTTGTACTCGGATGACTTGCCATACACGCTGCAGCCCCATTCACATTTAAGTTAGGTAATGCTACTCCCTTCATAGTCTACCTTCGTTTCCCTTTGATGAAGGTGTATGAGCATGTAACCCTTTGTACTTTTGGTTGAATTTAAGACTCCGTCTGGCCCTCATCTGTGTCGATAAGATCGTTAAGCTGCTCGAGACCGAGGAGTCACACTAACCATCGATATTCCGCAGACCAGATACCCAGAAGATTTAGATGTTACCTACAATCCCCGTCACTTCTCGTTCCAGTTAAGGCACCAAAGAAAGCAGGTTTTTCCTGCTTCCTGACCTGGAAACACTTGCCAAAGAACTTATATCCAAAAGCGAACCGCAGTGAGTTTTGTGTTTTAACAACTGGGACAAGTGAAATGCACTCGCTCACTATTCGCCATCACATTATACTACTCTGTACTTAAGCCAGTGTACTTTCCTGAAACCAGAGACATCAGATGTCACACCGTACTTATAAATGCAGTTGGTCATTGCTTCTAATAAATCAACCTACCGCATCGTGTCTCTGATTCTGATGACTGCAGAATGTAGGATGATTTAGGAGAGACTCGTTTAGCCGTCACCAGAGAAATGCAGGCAAGATGTCAAGGAAAAATAAAATGCCAACTGGTTTGCGGAGGCCTAGTAGACACAAAACGTAGGGCTCATTTAAATTTTACCAGACGTGCTTCGTTCATACGGATTTAGACTAACTACAGAAACAGGTTGCAACCCACACGGTAAATCACTGGCCAATGGTGATGTAAAACCAGCAGTGTTCAGGGAAGAGAGCAGCGACGCCGTGTGTAAGTTCTCCAGGAAAACGACAAAAGAGCAACAAATCCGAAAGCGACTGTGTATCCGTATGACCGGGATCAAAGTTTATCAATAATTTGAGTATTCTCAGATAAGTTAACGCTCAAAACAATGGACGGAAACTTCTGGAACGGTAAAGCCGGGCGGGTTCTGAGGTGAAGCATTTGTGTCTCACTGATTACGAGTGGTAAGCTGATAAAAACCGCCTTTGGGAACGACGTTTGCACGCCATATAACGACAGTCAATGAGGACTAGGCACACGGAGGGTTCCAAAGATGTCGGTTATTCCGAACACCGTGCGGAACTCTACATTGCAGGGAACCTTATAAGAGCACGTATGACTACGAATATCCGAGGGTACAATCGGTCTGTAAGATACATTGGCTGTTATGCGTTAGCATTCAAACAGATCGACGGCACTGCTCCGGGACATGGAGCCTTTGCGCCTGGCAAGCGTTACCGTCGCAAGGAGACTAAACATTTACTTGGTGCGACGGTTTGCGTATTTCAGTGAACCATTGTGCTATACTGAGGATGCCTCCGAGCAACTTGAGGGCTACTCGTACCAGATTGGTCAATGGGTAGAAGTAAGACAAACGCAGTCCCCTGGTCCCCCAGGATAGGGGTTTGAAAGCGGACAGTGCCTATTTCTCTAAAACTAAATCATTGCCACCTCTGCGCTGCCTTGCGGACAGGCTCCTGAGCCAAAGTCTTTAGATGTGGTCCGTATCGTCTTCCTATGTAGGTCCGGGCGCTCTGACTGTATCCCATACCGCATACAACCATGACATTTTCTTCAAACATTAACTTCATCCTGCATCGGCTTTTGCGCAGATTTCCAACGGTCGCCTTATCTGCTACATACAGCAGGGAGGATAAGCGAAAACATGTTATTGCTGGCGCCTCCCTTCTTTCTTTTCCACTTATTTCTCTTACTCCCATCCCGAGCAACAGTGCTAACATTCCTTCTATAATTCCCAGCTTAATTGACAGCAACCGAAATGCCACGGGAGTAGAACCATCTGCAGCCATCATCCCACAGCCCCGATCGGACGCATATCGGCAAAACTCTCTTATTAGGCCACACTGTCCGTTTCTGTGGCGACATGCAACGTTCACAATCTAGGACGAACAGGTCAACAGGCTGCACTCGCACGCACCTTGGACCCACTGGGTATTGGTAGATTGTGTGTCCGAAACCAGGATCAATGTCCCTAACGGGGTTAATGAATTAACTGCACCCGACTTATCCTCTCGTAATTGATTGCACGCATCCGGAGACGCCGATGCAGCACTCAAGGGTCAATAGGTTGTAGGTATCATTCTACGCTCCAAGGCTGAGCCATCGTTGGTTGCTTGGATTCCGGTTAACAGCCATGTATGTGTAACTGTTAGACGGCATCGTCTAAGATGCATTCACGAAGTAGTACAAAAGGCTGTTTGTTTGTGATTTCCGTTTATGCTCCCGCCGACTTCATTTCTAAGGATGTAAGAACACATTCCATCAAGAAGTGAACGCCATTCTACGCAGTGCTACTAGTTCAGATATTATAGTACTTGCAGGGGATATGAACGCAAAAGTAGGGCGACTGAGCTCTTCAGAGGCTCAGCTGGCTGGTATTTATGAGCTTAACTCCGAACGGACTGAAAACGGTGAGCGTCTGCTGCAATTTGTGCGGAGCACCAGTTGTTTTTCAGTAGCACTGCTTTTAGACACCATGGGCGCCGAAGTGCCAATTGGCGTCCTCCTGTAGCTCGCCAGCGATGGACCCAAATTGATTACATAGCCATAAGTTACGAATGGCTTGATTCCATCCGGGATTGTCGCTCGTACTAGAGTACCTGCCTCGACTCTGATCTTGCCTTGGTACACTGTCCTTTCTCCATGAGTTTACCGCAAGGCGCACCAAGCGTCTCCTCCAATTGATAACTGAGAAATTATCTCAGCCCCCGGTTATGCAAGCCTATCAAGACACACCGCGTACCAAACTTTTGCTGTCTTGTCCTAATAACCCTGAGCATCAGATGATTAGGATCTCGGCCGCCATGCACGAATCAGGAGCTTCTGCTTGTGGCACTACCAATGATCACCGCACCAGTCACTAACTATCCGAGATGTCAGTGAACCAGCTGGAATCTAGAAGACGCCTCTCGGCTTGCTATTAACATAATGTGTCCAGCCGGGCAATTAGGCGTGAACTAAATTAGAGACTACGTGCTGAAAAAGAAGCCTGGTGGACCATTCGGGCTAAAGAAATGGAGGAGACAGAAGCAGTAGACAATAATTGCAAGCTCTTCCAACTAATCCGCACCACTGGTTTTAGAAAACCAGGCGTCAGTGAGAGAGTCAGAGACAGCGCGGGTGCGTTGCTGCACAACAAGGAGCACCGTATGGCCCGTTGGACGGAACACACAAGTTCAGTTCAGCTGGCCCCCTATTCCCCAAATTCTTCCTATTTGGATAATGCAAGACGGGCCATGGACCGTTAGTTCAAAGCCTCCGTCGGATGGCGAGGTCCGAAAAACGATCACAACCCACAATCGTTTTCGTGCAACTGGCCTGGATTACCTTCTACCTGCACTATTTAAGGATGATGGTGAGGTCCTCTGTAAAGCACTGACCTCCCTATACGAAGGCATCTGGACGCAAGAGAATATCCCATCTACGTGCTCTATACTCGAACACTACAAGTCGCGTCAGGGTCTACGGTGTTCTATCGGATAGCTTTCCGACCACAAGTGGTGTTCGTCAGGGTTGTCTGATTTCCCCATTTTTGTTCAATTTCGCCGTGTATTCTATCATGGAGTGTTCTCTTGCGGAATCTCACGATATAGGCGTTGAAGTGCTGCCTGGTGAAAGGTTAGTAGACCTAGCGTTTCGGAAGATATCGTAGTGCTTTCCGTTGATGTTTGGGTGGCCCAAACAACCCCTAATATCCTGTTATAATTGTCCCATTATTTAGTATACACTCCCTACCTTCAATAGCGAAGTGTTGCTGCAGGGCCACCAACCACTTTATGACCACTTGACCCTTGCTAACGAGGACCTGGAGGTAGTTGGTCAATTCACTTATCTTGGCAGTTGCATCAGCAACGATGGGCGCATAGAAACTGACGTCAGTTCATGCATTTCAAAGGCCAGAGCTACCTCCTTGGACTTGAGGAATATTTGGCGACCAAGGTAATTTCCCTCCGTCTAAAAGGTTGTGGATAAAAGGCCACAGTGAGGGCCGTTCTGTTCTATGGTACTGAGATTTGGCCCCTTCGGTCTGGGGATTTGAGGCGCCTTCAATTCTTTCATCAACGTTGCCTGCGATGCGTTGCTGGTGTCGGATGACACCAGCGTGTCCGCAAAGAGGATGTGCATAGGCGAATACTAGGTAGTGATAACCATGCTAGCTAATAGAATAACAGATAGCACTGAATAAGTTGTATTGGCTTGGGCACATGCTACGCATTCCTGGTCACCGCTTACCTTGGAGGGCCTTGGTTAGTCTACCAGGTGTAGAGTGGCGCAAGGCTCGAGGTGGACAGAAGTTTACTTGGCAGTGGAAAATGCAGTCACTGACGACCAAACTTAGTGCCTTTGGTCCGTCTCGCGTTGCGAGTTGGAGTCCCGGGGGATTTGCTTTTTGCTTGGCCCGTGAATTTACAGGCCATGGTTTGCAACCCAAACCAGTGGCAAGTCTGCTGCGGTCTCCTGATCGGATTGCTATTTTAAAGTGCGTTTGGAGCTTAGTTATCTGCGGGGTAATGACTGATAAGGGCGCGTGGCAGTGAATGCTGCAAGAAAGCTGTCACGCCGACGCCGCCTTTTATTTGCACGATAGCCAGCTGTTTGTGACCGTATATGGTCTACACAAGGTGTAGGCACCTTGACCCTGAATGTTGGCTTATGCCATTATGGTTTATAGGTAAGCCTCCTTCTCTCCCTCTTCTGATGCTTTATTTTATGGGTGCTCACGGTTACATGGCAGCGAAGCATCAGTTCATATGGCTGATGTACTTCCATTAATAATGATGCTGATGATGGGAAGCGTTCTCTCCCTACAATGCATCAGAATGCCGTTTAACAACTGCGACGTAGCGAATGCAATCGCCACTGAATAAACTCATCTCCCACAACCTTACACCGGCAAGTTAACCAGAGAGACATTTCATATCATTTCAATAATTTTTGGATATATACACTGAACGTCAATTGACTGCCTCTACATTCCCACCTTTTATACATCTTGAACCCAGACTTTCGCCACGTTATTCAAGATACTGATCATGACCAGTGCAGCTGCCATTTCAGTATCTTGTTTATTTTGAGCGATCAGCGCATCTTATGCAATGCAATTGGCCCGTTGACCAACAATCGCTTGTAAAGTTTTGAGCAAGCCGGATTTGGTTTTCCTCGAAGATTTTGAACAAAATTTATTCTTTAATTAACTTAAGATGGGTGGTTTTCTTTTCCTCCTTCATATATTCATTAGAAGACATTAAATTTGAAAATGTTTACGATAATCTGTGCTTTTGAAAGGGCAAAGTAAACATCCAAAATAACCAATTTGCATCATCATGAATGAATGTGGTTGACCGCGACCTCAGTTGAGGCATTCTACGAAGTGACCGTAATTGAAATGGATTAGACTCCAATCCATATCAAGCAGGGACAGTGTAGTAACAATGCTTAGCTCGAGCACACAGCAAGGGTAGTAAGTGAATTCGGAAATACATTAAGCTCGAAGAAACAGTAAAACCGTAATGTCACGATATTGGTCAAGAACAATCACCACAACCGCTGCCGTGCAAATTGTGTTCCGGGTTTTTGCATTGACTTAATTGATGCATGAAGGCACAAAAATCCTTAAAATCATGATATTTTAACCATCTTTTCCTGGCTGATGAGTAGCGGTGTGGATTCTGGTATAATTCATCAAATTTATCATGAGCCGGTCTATACGACATTCAACTGTCATTCAGGCCGGTCCGCGGATGTCACCCATGGCGAGATGGCACTAGCTGCAGGAATCCTGAGGTCATGGGTGCGGAACACGTAGGGATGGGTTGGAAGGCGCAACACTGACGAGGCCAAGTAGGTCGTAACGCCGGCTTCTGGTGTTGATTGGGACTGACGATGATGAATTCGCTGAATATTCTTATGATTTTGGATACGGTTATTTTGGAACAGATAAGTTTAACCGATCGCAAGCTATTCGCCCGCTTTATATTTTGTGTGAGATGGATTAGGCAGTGAACAAAGTTATTTCAAATCTATAATATCAGCAAGGTAATATCCGTTGAAAGAAATCATCCTTCTCAAGTTATCGATCTGAGTAGCACAAGTCATACAAGTTACTGTCTTTCAATATACGTTAGGAATGTACTTGTTCATCAGCGCGTCCGCTCAATCAGGTTTCCTAAAAGGAGGGTTTCACTGCCCTGCGGTCACTACCTTGAATTTGGCGCGGTTCACTCGCGAAAGGGCTGAAGTTTCTGGTTGTTAATATTAGGTCAGATACATTCTCGTGTCTATTCGGAGCAGGTACATGCTGGGCCTAATGACATGCCGTGACGCCATCATGAATATTGGTCGTCCCGTCTGAGAGTCGCAATCTATGTATGGTAGATTAAATTGGCCACCCATTATTTCGTGAAACCAGAGTAGTTCGTAACCATAGTTGTACAGTGTAAAAAGCTATTTAACTCATAATTATTACCGTGTGGAGGGTTACAAATAGTATTTATCAGAAATCTTGTTGTCACCCAGTGCTGCGTAACCAAATCTAGTATTGCTTGTTACCCATAGTGTGGTTGGTAGAACGCTGTGGATTTTATATTTGTCACAACGCTGTCGTTAAAATACCGCCGTTGGATTTTACATCTATTTCTTCGTATCCGGTTTACAATAATATGATATTCACTATCGTCCGAAAGATATTTTTTATTTCTTATAGTCTAGCATTTACTACACCCGGTTAATTGGTTCCGTGGTTTCTCACTGCATGCAGTCACTACAGTTTACCAACGCTTTGTCTACGACCGTTACTGGTGAGTTAAATTTGTATTCCAGATAATTAAAAGTTCAATTAAATATCTCCCTTTGTTTAACGGCATTGCATTAGTGGAACTTGTGCACACCACTCTGTCCGATCACATCAATTACTGATAATTATGTCATCCGAAGCACCCACAAATGCCAATGGTACTTCAACCCACCCAATCCACAGCGGGACGTTTTTTGAGTACCCACGAAAATAGGTGCCAACGTTTTAGATTTTATGTCATTAAGCATGAATATTCTGCCACTGATTAACTGGCATCTTCCGATTGGATAAAATAACACCCCACATCACCAGATACATTATGCGGAATTTCATAGATACCACACGGCGAAACTGAGTGGAACAAGTGAGCAGAATTCCACCAATACCTGTTTGTGCACCAAATGTGAACAGCCCAATTAATACGACCATAACGTAACCAGACATAAAAGCTTACATGCGCAGATGCATTTGTTGAGAATCACTGTAAGTGCAAAGCGAGCATTGTCAGTCAACTCAGGCTAAACGTTTAACTTTATTTACCTATGACGTGACTAATATCTTCCATTCTAGAAGCTATCCACTTTATGTTTCTATGTTCCTTCATTTTATATCAGTACATTGCTTTGTGCTTCACGATGGCACTTTCAGCCGAGCGGAATGCAAAACAGGAGTGCGCGCAATGTTGCGTCAAAGCACATTGGGGAAAATATCCCTTGGTCCAACAATTCATATGGGAATCATACAGGTTGTGTAGGTTTGGATGTTGGGTTTTCGCAAAGTGAGTACTACAGGAAGATTATGAAACTCACCATTTAAAAGAATACATTTCATTCAGCAATCAGCAAGTATTGTGATTTTGTTTCCCGGGGTCGGATGAGTTCGAGAAAACTAGTTACTTTATGTTGCGTTAGAATTTACTGAAATGCAATACAAATATAAGGGATCGATACTAGGTGGCTTTTTAAACCTCTCGCCGCTGTGTTGCACTAAGCACAGCTGTACGAAAATTAAACAGTTTAGGTGAGATTGCACAAAATCCTAGACTATGAAATAAACGGCTAGGAAATCAGCTAGTCCTTTACATATTTACTAATAATGCATTTACTTTTAAGCTCAAACGCAAAAGTTTGATTACTGGCGGTGCATTATCTTCCGGCCGAACTGAGGCGACTGATCAAAAGAAATGTATAGCATATTGTACTATATAAGTCGCGAATGGTCCGATAATGTCCTCCAGTTCCAGCACTCAATTCGTACTTAAGTACCGTATGTTTGAAAACCCTTGTAAATTATTCTGAATAGTCAACCAACAGAGCGCCGCTCGCCTGCAGATTCGTCGCTAATCAGGTGGCTGGAACCCACCCTGTGTAAACACACCGAACTCATCGCCAGTCTCGCCACGCCTCGGTGGCTACATTTTCCTAATCAAAACTCTGGCTGACGTCCGATCGACTTTGACAAGCATCATCAATTGGACTGCCTCTGACACAACCCACTCATTTCCGTAATTGTGTCTATACGGTTGAGGACAATACGCTGAATAGTGCAACTAATCCAAAGAAAAGGTTGTTCCTTCTCGTTATTTTGAAATCAAGTAAGCTCAGAAATCGAAAATACATCTCCGATCATCTGGAGTCAACTGATCGTATTTAGTTACAACTGCTGATCATAATTTCGTGTTCAAATTATGTATCACGTACTTTTAACGTGTGTCGTGTTTTTCTATGCAAAGTAAAAATAAAATATCCGCAGCGAAATGACATATAGAACATTCGGCCGCTTTTAGATGTGCGACAGCCGCTTAAGATCGAATGTAAACATATAAACGCAGCATTAATTTTGCGGGCAGTAGTACAGTATCCGGATGAAGAAAACAAATGGCTGTACAAATCCTCCGAAACTAAAAATATGTATGCATAATCCGTAGTGTGGAAAACATTAAAAAAGTTCATAATAAATGAGAATAGTTGGTTATGGTTTTACCTTGGTGTTCCCATTGAGACATGGGTAAAAGCACGGGGATTCTCACTTGATGCTAAGTATGAGTACTCCTGGTAGAAAACTTGAAGCAAATCGTCTTTTTACGTTAGGTAGCTTCCCAGTTCTCTAGCCCAACAACCTCCCCTTGGTGCCAGCTTGGTCGTTCTGGTTTATCCCGTTACAGCAAACAATTAAACGGCAATTTTACAATACGTGGTAGATTTGCACCTGGCAAGCGTTTGCATTGAAATAAGTTACAGATGTCCGTTTAAGAACACTGCGACTTAGTGTAAGTGACTAGTCACAAATAAAGTCACTGCCCCTTGCTTATCCCTAAAGGCTCTTCCAAACCATGGATGTCAATAAGCTTTTCGCACTTGGTAGCGCAACAAAACATATAAAATCACCGACCTGTACACAATCCCAAGCAAAACAACTGTACACATAGGCTCATTCGTACAAATATACACACAAAAGTCTACATTTACGGCTACGGCTAATTTGTAGTTTGTACAGTTCTATTTCACTCGATGTCCTGTTATCGTGATCATGCCTGTATGGGCGTGCCTAGCGTTGTTGATGAAAGTATTTCTTAATTTATTTGTAAATGACATGAAAATAAGACAATGTCTCATCAACTCGTTGTTAAGAACTGGTTTGTATGTGGCAACAATGGAAGAAACAAGGAGATGGCTTCAAAGCTTACATACGTGAAATGAGAAGATTTTGTGCCGGCATTCCAGCCTGTTACGTCGTATAGTCAGATGCAAGTGATGATCTATTAGGTTGGTTTATTTCCACCAGCCGGTGGCAAATGTGGTTTTGCTATCATCAACGTCTAGTTACCTAATGTGATGTACAAGCGCAAGAGCCTTTACTGACCGTTGTGTGTTCCAGGAATCTGAATTCGAAGCTAGTAAGCCCATCAGGCAGTTCCCTGGTGTGTGTGTGTATCCCATTCACTGAGGATTAACCATTGCAGCGGGTTCATAATTTCCGACTGCTACCACGTCTGGTTGGCACTTTCCACTTACGGTTGCATGCAGACGTGAAGAATCTGTAAGATGATTGAAGTGTTTAAACCGGCCGAAAGCATTACGAAGAAGCCAAAGTGTTGATTACAGTGTCACAGCGCATTTTCCAGTTGTTTCCTGCAACCGATATCGTCCATGACACGTCTCCGTATGTCTCACCTCGGAGCTGCATTATGGGATGTATGTATCTCAGTTTATGCACGCTCACCCTATGATGTAGCAAGTAGATCAACTTGCACTTCCATGTTTTGAACTGAAGTATCTCACTCGTTGAGCAGTAATGGAGGCAATCTGAGTCACGTCGGGGAAAATCGCGGTCTGTATTACCAGTTCTCGCCTGCTTTATTTTGGCTTGGAGTACATCGGAGTTGGGCCTACAAGTTCGGCTCATGGGGACCGCACATAAAACCTGGCCAGTCCGGGAAAAAGCGCGGTAAGACTTTTCCTTCGCCGCAGTCCTGACGATGCGCTTGTTAAGTGCCACTCACCATACCACACAAGAAGTCAAAAGAGCAAACGGCCCTCTTCCCACTAAGAAAACTGGGCATCTTCGTCGTCGTCACGTAGCCAGGCGTTTGCGTCTAATCCGGTTGTGGGCGTCTGCGGTCTAAAGCGACTGTTTGTCACATTGGTCAGTGACGGGCACTGGGCCGGTCGTCGAGAGTTGCCTTGACTGTTTCGGTAGTTATAATTATGGAAGTTAGAACTACGAGGGGTTGGCAAGGGGCTGGCTAGTGTGAATTGACGCCGGGAGGGTACTTGGCTAGCAGGACAAAAACAAATACAGGCTTTTTCTGTTTTACAAAATGTTTTGTGGTGTTACATCAAAGTCGCAAAACTTTTGTTGGTGGAACGCACGACCACCATCAAAGACGAAATATATGCGTGTTAATGCAAATAACCAACTTTTACAAAATCCATAAAATGAACCGGAAGAATTACCTATTTACCATGGTGGTTGTTTGCCTGTAGTTTTGCCAGGGTAGTCAGAGGGTCCATGGGACTTGTGGATTTTGGGTTATCTGCCTCTCGGGAATTCTCCGCAGGTCATCTAGACTCATATTTCAACTCTTCCCGACACATACAATATTTGCTTCCGTCTATATGCACCGTTTGATTGCACTAATATTGCCTTGACCGTTTCAACTACACACGATTGAACCCAAAGTATCGTCGTGATACACCACTGCTTTTAAACCTTGATCATGCCTGATTTGGTGTGTCTCTATGATTTTGAGAATAAACTATTTATTTATTTATTTATATAGATATATATATATGGTTGGCGGCATCCGGTTTCGGATTTGCCTTTCACTGTGGCCAGTCACAGGACGCCTGCGCCTACAGAGGGGCCATGGATGGCTTGCGCTGCACCACTCACAGCTCCATCAACACAACCATTGCCAGTGTAAACCCGAAGGAATAAGACCGGGAGGCATGTGGATAAGAAACACGTTTCATCAACGGAGCCAGCCTACACTCCTTCATAGACAAACACAAGCACGCTGTATTTGGGGAATCAACCACACACAAGGCGGTGGCTGGACCGTAGTCCGCTCCACACTGAGTGCATGGAAACGTCCTTCGAGCCTAGCGCGACCACAAGGACCGTGCACCCCGTCCCCTCCAGCAATGACCAACTGTCTCCTGGAGGCAGATGGACGAGGTAGTGGGTAGCAGACAGGTAGGCACCTTGTCAACATGCACCTCAAGCGCAGCCACACCTGGGATGTCAAGCAACAGCCAATCGTTCGAAATGCCGATATCAAATAAAGTAAACGCATATGACGACATAAATACTCGCTAAATGGGCATATGGAAGAACGTGGTTGAATGTGAATACGCGATAAGTACAGCATATCCGAAAGTTAGTTAAAGCATTCCAAGCGCGATAAAATTACGTAAGTTTACCACAATCTGCATGAGCGACGTGTGTAAGTTGGGAGAAGATTATCAAGTACGCAGGATAAACCAAATAAAATGTAATGAATTTTATCCACATTGAAAAGACCTAGTTTAAGTGTAAGTTGGTTTAGCCCAATTGCGGTGAAGAAGCATCATGAATGCGACATCAGCGTCAGCATGCGGCATATATATATATATATATATATATATATATGACGACATTAATACTCGCTAACTGAGCAAATGGAAGAAATTGATTATTAGTGAGGCCGTGATAATTACAAAATGTCCGAAAGTTATTTAAAAGATACCACGCGATAAAACTACGCAAGTTTACCACAATTTGCGTGGGCGACGGGCACAAGTAAGGAGAAGATCATCAGGTACGCAGAACAAACCAAATAACAAGTAATGAATATATATATACATATATATATATTTTATATATAGTTTATATACATATATTTTATATATATCAATAGATATGGATATATATATGCAAATATTTTACATATAAATATACGTATATTTTATATATATATATATATGTCTTTGATTTAATGTAGTTAACTGAGAAAGAAGACTAGAGAAAACACACCTTCCTAATAGATATCTGTCAAGCAATAATTCTAGGTATACAATAATTTTGGTTGTTTCTTTTGCTGAGCAGTTAGAGCGGTTGTTCTATTGGCAGAATCTAGAACACTAAGCAGAAATGTGTCCATATGAGAAGCATTCCGCGTTTAGATCTAAACAGCACACTACAATAAGCATTGGCCCTGAGATTCGTAATTGTTATTTTGAACGTCAATTAAATTAAACTTAATAAATAATATATCCTTAGAAAAACAAGGCACATAAGCGGACCGGAACTCTCACATCTGAGATTTGCCTAGCGGCGGGTTTGTTTCGGTATGTACGCTAGGCCAACTGGAGAGGTTGCCATTAGACGGCGGTCTGTATATCTATATAGTATGCACAAGTTAACTCGGTGTATGTTTTGTATTGAAGAAGGTTAATGTGGTTCTCATAGTTAATTGTTGTGATAGACTAAAGGAGTATTGGAAATCACTTGGCACCACATTTGTAACTGTCATCGTGGCGGAGGAGTCTGAGAGGTTATGTCTTTCGGTGCGTACTATTATCGGAAAGTTGATGAGGATGAGTCCGATGTAAAGACATTTGCAACTGCCGCAGCTTTTTGCAAGCCTACGGCTGTGACTCCACAGCATTGGGAACGGCAAAAGTGGAAGGGGTTGCTAGATGAGTACCCGTACCGGTACGTGAAGTATCTCTGTGTTTATGGCAGGCGTATCAACGCTCCTGGGCAAATGTAAGTTGCTAATTTTACGGTATAAGAAATGCTACACCGTTACAGGATGCAGGATTGCTGAGCCCATTTCTCTTTCAAGTTGAAGGTTGAATTTTACGAACGAGGGGATTGCATTTGTGTCATTGCCATGGTTTCAATTTTAGGAAGCCATGGCTATATCCACAGTACAGGCGGTTGGCGGAGACGCAAGAGATTGAGGGGTTCCCTGATGCACGTGTTTAAAAGTGTTATGTTCATTGAGTGACGGAGAGCAGAAGGGAGATCCCGTGTCAGCTACTTCGCTTCCCGACTTTCTAAGGATTGCAGGCGAATTGGCTGTGTCATAGCTCAGGAGGTAATGCCAGTCCTGTAGGATCCTGGAGTACTCAGTAGGAAGATGTCTAGCAACCGTTTGAAACTCCCTTCTGCTAGTGCATTGACAAGCAGGTCAGGCAATCGGTTTCGGTCATTAATTACTCAAGTTGAGAGAGTAACGTCTGAGCGAACTTCGAACCTCCACGGTTTAAACAGCTTCCATCATCATCATCATCATCATCGTCATCATCATACACGTTAGCTAGAGGTGGGGAACACCTCAGCTACTGTGCCGCAATACATAAAAGAAATGCAACTGGTGCAAGCTGGCTGAGCTACCGGTGACGGATGGGCATGGTTCGGTAAGCTACCAGCCGGCTACGGTGCACCAAAAAAACCCTATGCCAAATTATATGGGCTAACTAATGAGACCGTGGTTGGAGGGGAGCCTAAGGGGGATGGGGTGGGATAAAGAAACTCACAGCACGAACGCCGCTGAGGTCGGACCCTAGCCATATCAGCAAGTGTGTCCAACCAAACGTGTTCATTGTCCTTCGGACCCTAACCAGGGAGCGGAGATGCTCCAATTGAGGCCAGCCTCGATGTGAGGGCCTTCATTCCTCTCGACCAAGTCATCGCTTGGCCGCCCCTCCTCTTATTTCATCCACACCCCGGGCGCGCAAACATCGCACGTCGCGGGAGTCTGTGGGCTGGCATGCGTAACACTTGGCCGAGCCATCGGAGCCTTATGTGTGAAATGACGGTGCTGAGCGGTTCAGTTACTTTTCCTGTGCCGTAAACAAGGCGTCAAACACGCTCATTGCTCACGCGGTGTTCCCACCAAATGTGAGCTAAATTACGAAGGCACTGGCGATCGAACGTAACTAGCCTCTTCAGGTCTGGTGCTTTAAGCGACCAGGTGTCACAACCGTACAGTAGGGTCGATGGTACCCCTGCATTGAACACCCTACCCTTCAGAGCAAGAGTGATGTCGCGCCGGCGCCATAAGCGTTCACCATCTGTGCTATAGCCTTGCATTCCCCACAGCAAGCAACATCTAAACACCGGAGGGCTTTCAACGGTTGGAGCACTGGGACGTAGGTGCATTAGGTGGATCCGTAATCGTCCACCGAACAACGTATTGGACAGTCCACTTGAATACTGTGTGCAACTGCTGTCGTAACCTATCTCTGTATTTTCAGACAGCGTAGCAGCTTCAATCTTGCTCTTTCGCTTCACCAGCAAACATTTTATTTAATATTTGTCACCCACAGCGCCATGCATTGTTCTTTACTAAACACATTTGAAAAGGAAAAACTGAACAGGAGTTAACCGATGCAAGAACCGGTAAGTCACATTTACGTACTCTGCTGTGACTCAAACCTGCAAATATAGGATAAATTTTATTTTTATTAACGTCGAGGATTGCCTCTTAACCTTGACCCACTATATAAGAAGTGTGCAGTGGCAATGTCACAGCATCCGGTAAGCATGTTATTTACCGCTAGCAGTTTTTATGCCATCTGCGGCTGGTGGTGTGAAATACTACATCCGCTTGTCCTCAGCGCGCCGCACTGCAGTGGTTCCGACGTGGCAAAAATGGTCACGACATCATTTCTGAAACCAACTTCCACACAAGGAAAGTGACGATGCCAGAACAAAAATTTGACGACAGTGAAATTAGTAGCTTTGACGGTGCAGTCGCCCGTATGCACCTTCTTCGCCGGTTGATAGGTGGCACAACAATGAAAAGTAATCAAAAGTTTATCACGAGCTACGGGATTTTTTACCTCCTGCTCACTTTATCTAATCCATGGGTGACGTGAACGATGCACTCTACCATCGGGAGGTGCGCTACATTGCTTCCATATTAGTAAGTAAGTCAACAGTGCGTTACATCTATGTATATTGCTTTCACGTGTTTCTGTAGAATACATTTCCTTTAACCATTCCTCAGGGTTCGTGCGTTGTGGGTCAAGAGCGCATCAAACGCTCCCCATCATGAGGTGAACATTCGGAATAGGTACAGACGTCAGCGTTCCCTTTGTGTCTCATTTTCGTTAGCAGTTATGTATGGCCACAATTACTCAGCATAATGCATTCAACGCAGTGACATACGATGACGGAAACAAGCGAAAAGCCATGTGAACACATTCCAGTTGTACCAGTAGCGTTAACAACGCCCACTCCTTACGTGCTTTCTGTCGCGCTGCCTTAGGCTAACACTGCGGCTTCCCTGGTGGAAACAATAACGCCTTCGATGCAACGTATATGCATTTCATAACCACTGGTTATGAAAGCGCGCTGTGCCTGTAGCGCAGTTCTCTCCCGTTCCGAGTATGCAGCCATCGACGTGAGATCTACCTAAACTTATGTACTGTCAGTCAAGAACGCCTGAGAGCAGTCATTGCTAATTCCATAGTAACAGTATTGATGCAGCTGCGCTGGGGACAGTTAAAATCATTGCTGGGAGCGTGCTGATACATTCTTATTTTATTCGTTAGCAGTGCTTACTATACAACCGCCGCGAGGCCGTTACGGGCTTAGTAACCACCCGTATTTAAGGGCTACGGTTCTAACAACGGCGGATATGCTGTTGCCGATAGAGATACCAGTGCGCTGCGATCAATATGGTACTACTATAAACAAGCCTTTACAGCCTGCCCAATAGATACGTGAGGCTTCTCTACTGCCTATTTTGATGCAAATATCATCGAACCCAATTACGCTAAGTGAAGGCCGTTCTTCTAGGCTCCTGGCGCCGATAATATACATGTCACTCTATGCCACAGTTAGGTTTCCCTGTGGAACATACACAGGCTTCCTAAGCGCTATTCCTTTATCGCAGTGAAGCCAGAAAGTTATAACTGCCTAAAGACCTTCACGACACCGCTGTTATAGAACATATGCTACCTCCCCATGCATCCTTCATGCAACTGATCGCGGCCAGCAATGGAGTCCGGTTGAGTGAAAAACAAACGCTACCTAGAGGCAATCATACGGCTTTACTATGCACCCGTCAATCTCGCAGGAACAAAAAGCTGCATATATTTCTGCGTATATGTGTAAGCTATATGTATGAAAAATGGCAACCACATTTATTGATTTGCTTCCGTCTTCATTTGCCAGCATAGTGTTCGCTACGCTTCATATAACTTCCGCATACACTGTACTTGATAAATTTTTCTTAGTATTATTCATAATAACCTTGTTAGCATATTCAAGCAATGCGTAGCCCAATTATGCTACTCCTGATGCTTTGGTATATACGACTCCAGATACTGGTTAAACTCCATGAAAACTGGCAGGCACATAGTTAATTAGTTACACAATCATGTATGGATAAGGTCGAATATGATCGTAAGTACATAGTAAATGACCGAAGTTTTACAGCGGCCAATTGCGAGTAGAAGGTGCTTACTATGTTGACAATATGCGGGCTTGCAATACTACAAAGTGGACATTTGAGTCAGATCATAGTGCAAAATCCGTTCTTCTATGCGAACTTTCATTGCGAAAGGAGCACACGTGTCGTTATCCGACGTACAAAGTAGCCCTTGCGCAGATAATATTTTGCATGTAACAGCAGGTATCAATGAAATGATAAGCCGAATGTCAAGGGGTCGCACCTGTGGCCATTTTTAGTCTTAGGTAAAAAAGATTTGACTTAAGTGAAATGGGTTTATCACACTCCATAAGGCGTAGTTGTGATATCCATCATCTAGCACATCTATAGACTTGGATTATGAAATCAAACGCTGTCAACATGTTCTGCGCTAATCGCATACAGGACAAAATAACCACGCAAATGTGGATGCACCTAGAGTTTTACAGCGTATGATAAAATTATAACACTGTCTGGCATATTATGCTATACTCTGAAATTGCACCAAATTTTAAACAGATTACGGATGCAATCAGGTTGTTCAGTCTAATGCACCTGAGCGAATTAGATATGGACTACTCTATGGTTTGCGCGTTCATCTGACGTGGATAATCCGTTTCATACATGAGGACAGTGGCCACACATTAATCTGGCCTTATTTTTCTGCTATTCCGATTTCTTCTCTGGTACTACGTCATTGGACGACAGACCACATGTTCAGTAAACGCACATTATCCATCACACAAGCCTGATGCAACGGATATAGCAGTGTTACATAGGTTGCGGGTAACTGTGCAGCACACTGCGATTCATTTTACGTGGTTAGCTGAATACATGGAACTTGATACAACCTCTCAGTATTCGCCTCTGTCTTTTTGCCTCAATACTGCTCATTAGGTAGTTCGCAATGCTTAGTATACAAGGTGCTTTTTCTCTACTGTGTTCTAAAATGACGTAATAGATTAGACGAATACACTCATTGTCTTAGTCGTTTGGCTTATATGTTTTCATTAACATTATTGGCAATAAGCATTATATTTGGTTATTTCTCGCCAGCTCGTTTTTCAACGATGTGGTCAATTGTAAACCCTTACTTTCGCTGCCTTCGGTACCCGTCTATTTCGATCCTTAAAATTTCTCCCAACCACTGCTTAGACGTTTGCCAACTGCGTTCCATTCCGCCGCACCTTCTGTTCGTCCATGTAAACACCAATCCTAGCACACTATTGCAATTGATATTCTCATTCGAAGTCTCGGTTTACTGTTGTTATAACTACACAACAGAGGTGAGGTCTGTTTAATCGTGTTTACGTTGACATTCACTGCTATCGGACGTCATTGTTGCATCTATTAGTAGTGTCTCTTGGCGAGGACTGCGGTTTCGCTAGTGAACATCATACTCAGGTCTAATCGGTTAGTACCGCTCTGTATCCCGTATCATTCCGTGGTTGTCATGCTATCCATCTCCGCTCGTTAGGCAGCTGTGCGATGCACTGTTCGCAAGCTGTACTGCTAGCAATTACTACTACGGTGCCATGAGAACAATAACAACACGTTAAGCTCGCCTTGGTATTGTGATTCTTCCCAAGCACTTTCGGGTAGTAACGTTGTGCGACTGACATTTTGTTAACAAACCCGGACATCAAATGTACACCTAGTTCATCGCTGCCCACTTAGTTGCGCTGAAAACAATCGCCCATTTCAACGATGCCCAAGATCGGTCGCCCGCATTTGACTGGCACAGTTGCCATTTGTAATAACTAACGCGGCACCCCTCACCCATGGAGAAAAGAACACAATGGTGGAAGAAAGTAAGCGCGGATATCAGAAGGAAGTTGGAGTTGGACACAGCGGACTGTATACCATGGCTATAAGAAGACGCGAAAGGATAAAGCAAGACAGGAAGTACACGTTAGCGCGGGAACATACAAGGTGGTAGAATGTCGAGCTGGTTGTAAGGAAAATGAAAACAAGAAAGAAAAATGAAAAATTGATCCACAGTGAACTAGTACATAACGGATAGCAGTTATCTTTTCGGGCGCTGCAGAGCTCCCCCTAGAGGGCTAAACATAGAAAACATTCGATATCGCAAAAGACTGTTGAATCGAGGTTCGTGGGACAAAAACGTGTACAGTAAGGATGAGCGATCGTCTGTGTCAAATGTAAGTTGGCCGGAGATCGAAGTCCGCTGAGCCTTCTGTGATTTCTTACTTATTAATTGCACTGCAGGGTGCATTTCTCAGAGCCGTTGGAGCGGGCTTGTCGGACTACAAAAAACTGGTTGCCCAGATAAAGGTCGACAGGATCTCAAATTCAGTTACCGTCAAATGGTGCGCTTGCGAGTGGTCTCTCCCTTGGCCGCACCTCACCACGCGCCAAAACGACCCTCGTCCCACAGAGAAAAGACGATCGTCCCACGGAGAAAAGAACATCGTCCCACGAAGAAACGATCCACGTGCAGCGAAGAAGCGACACTCCTCCTGCGGGAAAACGACCACCGTTCGCGTCAGGGTCCTCGTAAAGTTTGCTCGTGTGGGCCAGTCGATCGAAGGCGAGGGTTGGGCTGTGTAGAAAAAAAACAAACAGAACACGCTCAGAAAACTCCAGAAATGATGAACGATTTCTGTGCGTATTTAGAGTGTTTGGCTTTCGAAAATTTTGTAGAAAGTTTTTCGGAGGTCTTTAATATTTCGTTGGTTTTCAATACGTCTTTTGACCAAAAGGGGGCAAGTATATACACTATATGCAAACATAAACGCATTTAAACTGTGAATAGTCACATTAATTCTCTCGTGTAGTTAAAAATGAGTAAATCTGTTTCCCGTAATTTAACTTTTCTACCACAGCAATCCTTCGCAGTCTGTACTCTAGTGCGTTCACAGTGGGATCCGACTGTCGCTCGCGATTTAAACAAGGTAAAGCCTCAGTTAAGCAAACATAATGAGAGAACGTCCATTTCATGATTGAAAGTGACCCTAAATGTTAAACGATGCTTGACCACTTTCATTCATTTAGTTATATCAAAATCCCAAAATCACACAGACAGACTTATTTAAAGCCAAAACAGAAACGGTTTCGAAAAGCACAGTGTGAAGCCGAAACTCGGTAGATGCGTGCATTTCTTATCGTCTCTTCGGTGCCAAGAACGATAACTGGAAATAAAATAAAATGCCAATTGATGCAAACGTGCAAACCAAGCCAAAGAAACAAACGGGAATCGCAATTTTACGTCCAAGCAATCTGAGGATGACTGGGATTTGCTTTTCAAAGCGAAGGTCCAATTTGTTTCGGTTTATCACCATATTATAGGTATGGCATAGTAGACGAAATGTTTATGCCGCTAGAAAAGTCTGCATGAGCTGCTGACCTCGATCCAGTGGCCTGAGATCAGTCAGTGCCAGCTGCTAGAAGATGCTGGTGGCATGTGTGAATTCGTAGCCTGAGCTGAGCATGCCGTTTACGCCATGGACCTTCGGATACACTTTGACAAGACTAATCCTACCCTAAGTTGATGCTTGCATCTGCTGTGTGTAGAACAGAACACTGCTTTTTGCAAGTCAGGAAATATGGCAATTTTATTGTATACGTGAATCTGATGCGACAGCTATTTGGTTTAGGAAGTACCCACTGCATGTCACATCTGAGAGAGAATTTAGGAAGTCAAGCAAACAAAGGCGAGAAGAGGTGGTTCTAGTATGGGAAGTAGACTAGCTATGTATTAATAATTCGGTTTTAAACTCACGGATGAACAATGCACAATGATTTATCACGGAAGAAAAACAAGTGCTTGACACGTCTAGTAGGATGGTTGCGGTGAATATGATGAAGTTAAAATATATCTGAGTCATCTACTGAACCTCTGCCTAGATGAATACTTCGATACATAACAGTGTAAAAGTTAAAGAAAAATCAAGCATAAAAACTCAGAAGGACACTGGGATGCTGTGATCGTTGACATAAGGCGTGGGAAAAGTAAGATATCGTCTCTCACTTAGGTCCATTTTATACATAAATGCTGTTGAAAAGCACGCTTGGCGTAATCTACAATAGAGGAGTTTAAGTAACAAAGTGCTGGGAGCTAAGACAACATCTAGTCATTTTTTGTAAACATCCGAGGTAGTAGAAGATATCAATGAGTTTGGGAGTGCGTTCCAGGTTTGGCAAACCCGAAGGGAAAAGTAATTCCGTCGTCGCTCTAGACGGCTATATTGTTCCTTCAGTATTGAGCAGTTACCCCTGAGCTGCGTGTTGTGGCTTTCAGCAAATGGCAGCATACGTGGTTGGGATCACTCAGGATCTGATACGCTAATATGAGATCACCGCGCAGCCTTCGATAACGTCCCCTAAATTTCCCAGCAACTTCAGCCTTCGGTGGTAAGAGTGATAGCGCAAGCCCTTTACATTCTTTGTTGCTGTTCATTGTGGTGCCACTAACGCTACTAGGTCGCAGTTCATCCAAGGTTGCCAAGCTTGGATAGCGTATTCAACATGCGGGATTATGTAGGATTTGTGCATCATTGGTAAGATTGCTGGGTCAAATCTCCCCAGTGTCTTTCGCAGCATGCCGACTTGCTGGTTGCCTCCTTTTGAAACTGCCTCAGCCTGTTTTGAACACTTGAGGTCGCTCTGAACGAGCACACCAAGGTTACGATCCTGTTCTGCCATCCGTTTGTCCCAAGTACATGGGTGTAGGCATGTCTATGGCGTAATTGTACAACGCGACATTTATCTACATTGAATGGTAGGGCGTTTTATACTGACCAGTTCGACACTGCGTTAAGATTGCACTGGAGCATGTTGTGGTCGTCCGGCCCTCTGATCCTTTGCCATATCTAGATATGATCAGCGAAAATTAGGAAATCAGAAACAATTGATCTCGCAAAATCGTTAATGCACACCAAGAACAGACGAGGTCTAAGAAGCGAGCCTTGTGGTACTCCACACACCACGTCTATTGCATAAGACAATGATGCTGAGACTCGCACTACTAGCCCTCGTTCTGGTATAAAATGTCTAATCCAACTGAGGATTGGGTCGCCAAATCCGTAGTTCCAAAGCTTCTGAAAGAGAATGCGGTGGTCTAAGCTATCAAACCCTTTTGAAGAGTCCAGGCTGATGACATTGACTCCTACTCCATCAACAACAGCTTCAGTCCAACTATTACGTGTAATTAATAGGTTTGGATTACACCAATGCTTTTGACGAAAGGCATGTTTCTCTGGAGATATTTGTTGTATCAAGAAAGCCGTAGGAAAAGTACAATGTATCTCGCAAAAGTAACTAGGTACAACTGAGTCAATCCCTTGTTAAACGGAGAGTCAAGTGACAAACGCACACAACCAATAGTAATGAGTCAGCAAGCCAACCAATGAGATCGAGCCAATTGATGTTGCTGACATGGTTACCACATTATCGTTCCCCCTCCGAAAAGCTGCCTCATCCGGGTTTGTAGCGATCAATAGGTTTCACCGTTCTCGCGGACCGACGCAGCTGGCTTCCTGGTAATGGTAACTCAGCCAAGTCTTTGCGCGCGGATCGGTCGGGCTGATTAGCTGGTCCATGAGCTGTGTGGAGTCGACGCGCGTTGACAATTAGGCCGTTCTCCAATTGATAGGTGCCCGGGCCAAGCGTACGGTCGATGCGCAGTGGAGCGGAAAGCGAAGGTGTGCCTTTCTTTGTTGCTCTGCTTTTGACGCGAACATATGTCCCGGGCTGCATTGGTGTTAATAATTGAGCGTAGGAGTTTTGGTAAGATGCTATGCGATTTGAAACTTTGGCATCTCTCGCTGATATAACGTTATGTGCAGCATTTGACTTCGTGCGTAAGGGCCTTCCTAGCATCAGCTCCGCTGGCGTTCTTCCGGAGGCTCTGTGGTCACATGTTCTGTAGAAAAAAAACCGCAGTTAAAACTGCATCCTCCCAGTCCGAACCTTTTATGTGTATGGCTTGTATAGCTTCTTTTAAAGACCGGTTTAAACGTTCGACCATGCCGTTGGCTGCAGGATTGTAGGGCGCAGTTCTGGAGTGCTTAATGTTATGGCAATATAGAAAATCTGCGAATTCGCGGCTACAAAATTGTGGCCCGTTATCCGTTACTACTTCATGCGGTAAACCGAAACGGCTGAACAAGTGTTTAAGCCAACGTAACACAACCGAAGTAGTAACTTGGTCGCACATGTGTACTTCAGGCCATCTACTGTAAAAACATGTAGCAACAAGTAGATTTCGCTTATTCGTAGGAGCAGTAGCGAAAGGGCCTATAATATCAATGGCGATTTTGGTCCATGGTTTCATCGGGTAAGCAATTGGCTGTGTCGGGGCTTTAACGGGCAAAGAACTTTTGTCCGCTAATCGGCAAGCATTGCAATTGGCCACAAATGTCTCAATGCTAGATGCCATTCGTGGCCACCAGAAATAGAGTCTTACTCGATTTTTGGTCCGAACTATACCTGGATGTCCCTCATGTGCGCAAGCTATTATCTTGGCTATCAACTGGGACGGAGCTACAAACACAGAACCGCGCATCAGGCAACCGTCTACCACTGATAGTTCATGTCGAATTTCATAATACGGAATGAACTCACCAGGGATTTTGTTATTCTTGGGCCAGCCCTGCTGCACATATTCAATAATCTCATGCACTAAAGAATCGTTAGAATTTTCTCGTCGTAGTTCCTCGATCGTCAAGGCAGACAGGTTAGCTCCGAGACTGGAAACTAGTACCGCCTCTCTGAGTCTCTCTTTTTCATCCTCCAACCCCACGGGTAAGCGAGATAGGCCGTCAGCAATCTGCTTTTGCAAACCTGGCCGGTACACAATTCCAAAATCGTAGTTAAGGAGCCTGGCATACCAGCGATCGATTCGCATTGGGCGAGATCCTTTAGATCCATTGCTAAGAGCTGTTAGGGCTGAATGATCAGTACGCAGAATAAAACGACGACCGAACAGAAATAAATGCCACTTTTCACAGGCCCACACACATGCAAGAGCTTCTTTTTCCCCAACTGAATAATGACGTTCGGAATCTGATAGCTTTCGTGGTGAGTAGGCAATAACTTTCTCCTCTCTGTTTTGTATTTGTGAGAGGACAGCTCCGAGACCGACATCAGACGCGTCACTGGACAAAAAGGTGCGGCAGGATTCATCAAAAATGGCAACTAAGGGAGCAGACGCAACTCTCCTATTCAGTTCATAGAAGGCATTTTGTTGATTGCTGCCCCAAACGAACGACGATCCTTTCTTTGTTAACTGTCGTAATGGATCTGCCACAGTCGCAAAATCCGGCAGATAGCGCAGGTTGTAAGAACACATTCCTAAAAAGGACTTTAGTTCTGTCAAACTTTTGGGTGTTGGCGCTCCATAGATGGCCCTGATATTTTCATCACTTGGTCGAATACCACTGCGTGAAATGACGTGTCCCAAAAACTGAATTTCTGGTGCATTGAAGAGACATTTTTCTGCGTTCAGACGCAAATTGAGATCACTGAGGCGCTGGAGGACTTTGTGTAACCTTGCATCATGTTCTTCCTGTGAGCGGCCGAAAACACAAATATCATCCATGTAGGCAACCTACCCATCGATACCTGCCAGGGCGTGGGTCATGAACTTTTGCCAGGCGGCGGGCGCGGAACTCCAATCCATGGGTAAGTCTTTGTACTGAAATAGGCCATCAGGAGCGAGGAAGGCAGTTAGGTGTTTGGGATCATCGGCCAATGGCATATGGAAAAACGCACTTTTCAAATCTAGCTTGGAAAAAACAGTTGCACCAGCTAAACGTACAGTGAGTTCATCATTAGATGGTAAAACAAAGCGTTCTACGACGATCTGTTTGTTCAGCGCCTGCAAATCGTTGCATATCCGGACAGTACCATCTTTTTTCATGACACAAACCATTGGATGCACCCACTCATAGCAATAGATGGGTTCAATCAAATCATTTGCAAGCATCGCTTACAGCGCTGCAGAGACCGCTTCACTTTTCGCTAGCGGAATGGATCGAGGTTGACCAATGGCGATCGGTTTCGCATTCGGTTTCAGCTGAATTCGATGCACACCACATGGAATACGGCCAATGGACTTCTGGAAGAGCTGCGGATAATGTTCCTGCCAGTGTGCTACGTTGACGGAAGAGATAAGCATGCGGTCGAATGATGGTACAATGTGCAAAGCCACCATAGCATTCCTTCCAAGTAATGGTCGCCTGTTGTCCGAAGAAATATACACTGCGACATAGGCCATCACAGAATGCAACTGCAAAGGCACGATAATAAATCCCAATTTGGTTAGTGTGTTCCCACTATAACTCCAGAATGAATGTGAGGTGGGATGTATAGTATTCTGTGATAGGTATCGTTCATAAAATTGGAAAGGCACGATAGTAACTAGAGAAGCAGAATCAAGTTCCATTTCTAATGGAACAGCACCTTTAACGGTAAGGAACAATACAGTACGAATGTCAGCAGCTGGAAACTTCGGTTCAACAACGGATATGGTTACACAACCTGAAGGTATGGAGTCAGCGGTGATTGAATAGATATTGTCTTGAGTTGGATCGGTAACATGCCATTCCGGTGTATCATCATCTTTAATGAGTGCGACAGCCTGCCATCGACAACAGCGGGCATAGTGACCAATTTTACCACAGTTTTTACATTTGAGGCTGCGTGCTGGACAACCGGCAAAATTAGCTTTGTGAGACGTGCTCCCACAACGATAGCAAGAAAGTTTGTCTGTCGGACGTTGCCGGATAGATTGTACTCTCGCCACTTCAGCTAAGCTGGTGGAACAAAACTGCTTCGATTGCAATGAAATTTCTGTCTTTACTCGGGCTAATTCGCAAGCTCGATCCCACGTTAGTGTGCAAGCCTCTTCTTGCAATAGCCCCTCACGTATGCGATTGTCAGCGATTCCAGTGATCAGTTGCTGAGTGAGCATACAGCCTTCAATCTTTTTCTGTGGAATAGACGAGTAGGCACATGGTCGTACTGCGCGACTCAGCCGAGCAAAGAAATCATTCAAGGGTTCGCCTGCTTCTTGGTATATTCGGGAGAAAATATATCACGCGGTAACCACTTTCATTTGGTAACTCCATGCACGATCGTGAGCATTGAAGGCGTCCATAACCGATTTGCATCCTTGGAGACCCAAATCATCGAATTGTCGCTGTTTCTCATCTCCGAGTAAATGACGAAGCCGCTTCAATCTTTTATCCTCACTAAGAGCAGCAGGGAGATCGCTGATTAAATCCAAGTAGTTTATGGAGGATGTTTTCCAACGGAACCAGGCATCCGATGTCGGTCTGCTGCCGCAATCAGTCCCAAATGGAGATGGGGGTTGGATGGAAAGGTTCATTTTTGCCTTCGCGACGCCACAATGTTGTATCAAGAAAGCCGTAGGAAAGGTAAAATGTATCTCGCAAAAGTAACCAAGTACAACTGAGTCAATCCTTTGTTAAACGGAGAGTCAAGTGAGAGACGCACACAACCAATAGTAATGAGTCAGCAAGCCAACCAATGAGATCGAGCCAATTGATGTTGCTGACATGGTTACCACACTATTAACATGTGCCTTTCCAGATACTGCATCAGCACAACTGCGATGATTGATTGCATATATTTGGATAGTAGGGGCAGTAGTGTTATTGGATGTTAGTTGGCAGGATCAGTGCTACTACCTCCTTTATGAATAGGAATGTTGACCCCTCGCTTCCATACTGGTGGATTGCGGTTCTCTTTTAGACATCGCTGATAGAAAACAGCAAGTGGTGCTGCTAGATCACTAGCCACCGCCTGAGGCGCCATTGGTCGTATGTTGTCGGCTCCGGGAGAAATGTGAGTATACAAGCATAATAAATTCATCAAAACAGCTACCGCTGTGAAGTCGACGTTGTCTAAACCAGATGGTGGAGTATTAGAAATGAGTAGAATGTTTGGGCTCGTTACCTTCTGGAAAGTTTGGGAATAATGAAGCCGTAGGAGATCAGCTGCTTCCATTGCTGATCGCGTGCGCCCATCAGCCGTGACTAGTGCTGCAAGCTTTCGAAGGCCGTTAACGTGCCTGTACAGAAGTTTGAGGTTCGTGCAGAATCGCTTCATTAACTCCTGCCGATGAGTGACCATGTCCTAGCGTATCAGCTTCAAACAGAAGTTACGACGCGTCACGTATAATGTCCAGGTTTTGCATTCGAACAGTCCTGGTGATTTTGCTATGCCAAATCCCTCCGGGACATACATTTAGGTGTTCTGCTGCTCAGAAATGACTTATGCTTGCTTTTGAGTTGGAAGGACCTCTGTTTCGATGCGCGCGCCACCAGCGTGCTAAAGGTTCTTGTAAAGGTTTCCCAAGCAACATCTGAGGGGCACTCGTTTGGGAAAGTCCAAGTTATATCCTTAACATGTTTAGAGAGCACATTATAATGTGTGACATTATGCACTTTATCCTCCTCCTTTTCAAGGTATTCCGCATAGCATATATAGTCAAAGAGTAGATTAGCATGATCACTACGATCTAGTGGTGTGCTTGTAACTATCTCGTCAACCATGAGTTCTTCGTTAGTTAGCACAAGATCCAGTATCAACGGCTAGTTAGCAGTTCGAAATCTGGTGGGAGAGGTTACGTGGTTGTACAGAGGGTGGCTAACAACTAGCTCTTGCAAGCAGGCTTTAAACTGCGTACCATCGGTTGCCGGCGTTTCTATGTCGTGCACGTTAAAGTTTCCAGCGATAAGAATGTGGGTGTACGACTTGTTAAATCCAAATGAAAAACTTGGTTCAGTTTGGAATCCGTTTCCGACTTTGAGTTTGGTAATCGGTAAATCACGGCTAGTAGACATGTGTTCTTGTTTCGCAACTGTAGGCGGCTTGTTCCTGTCTCCCTTTTCTCTGAGGTCGTGAACATCGGAGAGCTTCGGGATTAAACTGAGGAACTGCCTCCGTCTGGGATGAGACAAAAAAACCAACAAGTACTTACCTGGACCATGGCCTCACTTCCACTCTAACTATTTGCACCCAACTACCGATGTCCAGTGAGGGTAGCTGGACACGAATTCTTCGCCCCCGGCAAATATACATAATCAGAGAAGACTTCATGTGGTTCTGCGAAGGATAAACACATCAGATTCAATAAGAATGTTTAGTACCCGACCTACCAATGGACAGGACCCAGGAACGCAATAGGCAACCAGTTATTGCATCAACCAGCGGAAAAAATGGGACGCAACCTGACTGCGAATAACCGAGCAAACAGACTTTTAACAAGAAACATAGCCAGTTACAATTTGCCATTCAATGGATTGGCGGCAGTGTTCCAGGACGTGGTGGGTTTTCGCCTGGCAAGCGTTCTCCCTACAAAAAGCCACAAATGTCCGTTTAACAACACTGCAACGTGGCGTATGTGACTCGCCACCGATAAAAGTCACAGCCCATAACTTTACACTGGCAGGTCAACTAGCGTCGCAATTCTACATAGGATTGTTACACTGGGACTTCTACATCTGTATATACTGTTGTCGTTTTACATCCTACGATACGTTGCCCTTTTCCTTCCTTGTGTGCGGGCTCTTCCATTACCTTTCAGTGGATCCTTCAGGATTCTCAATCTCTTATTAGATGAGGTCCCGTATCTCATGACAGCCAACTTATTGTTTCGCATTTTCAACATTGTACAGTTCCAATCATAGATATATGAACAATTTTCTGCGTTATTGTTACAATGGCATTATAATGTTTGTACCGTTGTACATATCTGACCATGCCTCCATGAGCGTGCCTCGCATAGTCGAGAATAAAATATTTTTTTATTTATTTATTTAAAGCGAATCAGGAGCACGGATTTCCGGGTGGTCGATAACTTCACATCGGAGGTTTTTATTATAGTAAAGAATCACACCTCCCTCCCTTCCGGTGCTACCTGCCAAAGCAGCGACATACCGGGTAAACTGATCCCAGAATCGGTTATCCCAGGTTTTAACCACGTCTCTTTAATCATAACGAGGTCCCGCGGTTGTGAGATATGGAATTCTCTAATTTAGGCCAAATTGCTTAGCAGGCCTTGGGCGTTTGTGTACATGCAAGCCAGGGCTTTTGTTGTTGGGTGCGTTGACGCATGTCATCTTTGTGTTAGTTTTTATGCCGGCCGTTAGGTGGCCTGCCATTAATCGTTTTTAAGTTTATGTATTTCAGTCAAGTAGCATGGCGTTGTTAAGCGTTCCTGAGCAGACGTTTCACTCGTGCTGTGCTCTGTCCTGTTGTGTGCCGTTGGCTCTGTCGTGCCGGTCTCTCTGCAGGACTGTGCAAATAAAGAATTTGTAGCGTTTGCAAGTTCCATTGCATCGGTTCCGACTTTTGGCCATTTGCTTGGTGCCTTTAGCCGTATATCTGTTGGCAACCTAGCTAGAAACTTTAGTCAGCTATCCAACAGAATTTGCGTCATTTCTTCGGAGAGTAGTATTATTTCATTAGCCTTGGACTGCAGCCCTTGTAGTTAATTGTTGACGGAACTCTTGTCAGGGATTTGGCAATAACATTGTCAACAGGGAGTTCTTCGCGGAGGTAGCACCACTGCTCTCGGTCATGTGTTGGCGCACCTTGATCAGAAGAATGCAGAAGCTAGGGAACACCATGAACAAATATTGTTTTCTTTCTATCCCTATTAGGAATGCCACTTTGCTCAACGTCTTCTTTTGGGCGATGTTTCCAATTTAGATCAAGCAATTTGCGCACTCCGCTCGGTGAGTTGCGAAGACGAACTGCCGAGAGCATGATAGCCTCTGCCTCATCTGCTGAGTCTAGTGTTACTCGAAGAATTGGAGGTTCACCAGAGTGCACTGAGGTCGGGTGACGCACTACGCGTTGCAGCATTGCAGGTTCAACCCGATTACCAATCGCCTCGCAGATGGAACTCCACTGGTTGCGAACGTCTTGCAACTTGTCTTTCATTGTGCCAGATTTAGATTATGGAACATTGGTGCCACGAGAGTTAACGCAGCGTGGTTTTGTCTAGCGAGTGTTGGCTTTATACCTTTTGCTGGCATCTCGGGTTGTTTAGAAGGCACCGCTGGAGTTGACAGTGAAAGCTGATTTGCGTCACGCCTGCTCCGTACTGAAGATGGACCTACCTGTGTCGCTTCCAGGGTGTTTATGGAGACAATCGGTGTGTACATTACCTGCTTGTTATCTGTACCGGATTACCATCAGCTCTGAGCTGTCGGTGTCATGGCTGCATCTGCTAGTGAAGCGTCTATGGTTGGAGAAGTAGAAGCAGGCATGTTTGAGGTTTGTCCACTTATGGAAGTGAGGTGACGCAGTTGAGTTAGAGTCACAGAAGCTGCAGTGCGGTTGGAGCGTCTAGCTCTCTGCTTCGGCTTAGATTCGGAGCTTACTTTTGCTGGGTGTGATTTTATCGTGGCCATATTTACCTCCGTGGGATCGAGCTTAGTATTTACAAAATGCGCGATTATCTCAGTCCTCCTATCGCACTTTTTCATGAGCAAAGATAAACAGTTGACAACTGGAATGACTTGACATGTTGCGCAAAACCACGTTGTGTTAGCAACGTTGTTTGTCTGGCTCATTTTTTGGACCGATTTGTCTACACATTGCAGAAAGTACGATCTAATACAGCTAGCACAGGTATCACTGATCTCAAGGCTTTAATGCAATTGTCTGCGCAACATAGGCGACGTTGAACCATTGTAAATGCTAATCATCCTCTTATTGTCTACAGCAAGGCCTATCTAAGCGCTCACCTTGATGAGTGTTCTTTGCACCATGGGTGACGCATGAATAGTTCAGAATATGCACACGGACTAAGAGTTGTTCAACCGCACCAATGTCAGGCGGTAGAGGCAGACGGAGTTCATAACGCGCAGACTGTCGGGTTCAGCTATCAATCGACTCGTAGTTGAACACACACACCCACACAAAGCGGCAGCTTGTGTTAATCGGCCTGCCTTTGACGACGATGCAGGTGGGGCGCTGGTTAGCGTCCCTAGAACTGCTCAGTTGATGAGCGGAGCAAAAAGGCTGTAATTTTGTTATGCTGCAACTTGTAGGGATGATTGCCGTGTAGTTTGTGATCCTTCAGCTTCCTATTCCGAATGAGACTAAAATCTTTTCTGAAAAACCGGTTTTATGTGGTTAAACAAGTGGAATTCGGCAGAGCGTATGCCGAAAACCGGAAACTGGAGCAATAGTATAATCCACACAGGCTAGATCCTAGAGTTGGGAAGCACTGAGTAGAGCTCGTCGAACTGGTTCAAACGAGCGCACGTACAATATTGTGTGAGGAAAATTAGAGAGGCCACAGAGGACAACGCAAGAGCCGAGTTAAAGTACGGCCGCAAGAGAACGTGGATGAGAGCCACCATCCATGGCAGTGTGTCTAATCCATCCGTAGATTTGGATTTCCGTTTTCGAGGCGGCCTTAGATCGCGGTATAACAGTGAACCTTTTCTAATGTTACTAACGTTGTTCAGACTTGATGAGTTACATATACCCAGTATATGAAGCCAGCAGATAAGTAAACAGATTTTTGCGGGTGTTGGCCTTTTGGAGCCCGCCAGCAATCGCGTTCAATGGTAATGTAGTCAATCCCAGCTGAGGCAGTATTATGCTATCTTGAGTGGTCTAACATTATAGCAGCGGAGCAACACTGATCCCGTCAGCATCGGTCATGTACTAACAATCTATTAATCGCGAGTGGCAGCTGGGTCAAAGTAGATTATTGTGGGACCGGCACTAGTGTCATCTTTTTCGAGTTTTCTAAATCATTCAACCGATAACATCACGGCATACTTATCCAAAACCGCAAACGTTTGGACTGGGAATTTCTCTTCTTGAATAAGTTGGGTATTCCCTCATTCAGTGTTATGTTCAGTTTCGGGTTCGAGGATAAACTTCCGGTCCTATTCATGCACATTGCTGAGTTCCACAGGGTCGAGTGTTAAGGCCGTGTTTATTTTTGCTTTTCATCAACAACCTCGCGTGTATCCTCGAGGCAAATGTCCTGATTTTTTCGATGACAACAATTTATGGCAGGCGATTGGATGTCTGGAATATATAACACTTTACAACGGGACCGTGCCTTTAAATGGGCAAATGTAGACTTAATCCTTTTTAACGCGGACTAGTGCCAAACTGTATATGTGCACCACAAGCTCACTGACGATTATAGGCTCGGAGAAAACTTTGAAAACCACTTCACGGGGATGCGACTTTCCGGTGGTGATGCAATACGACCTCCGTTGTTTAGTGCTATGCATGAGTGCGTCCGTAAATGCGAACTAACATATTGGTCTCTTAAAAGGTGCGTTCTAGAGGTTCAAACCCGCTATCTTCCACCGAATGCTTATTGTGCATGTGAAGCCCCACGTAGAGTACAGGATTCAGGCCTGGCAACTCTGGTTAATACCTGATCTGCCTGCACTGTAGACCGCACAGTGGTGGGTAACCAAATTGTGTAGAGATCGTTCTATCTATTTTAGCATGTGCGACTGTAATCCCAGGGAGTATACAGCGGGAGATATCACGGTATACGGGGATTTCCAGAACTTGATGAGCTCCGGCCACGCCTGCCGCCACGAAACCCGTAGGTTGCCGCAACACAAAATCGATGGGTCACCAGCCGAAGCTTGCCACGGAGTAGAGTCGACTGGAATTCCGCCTGAAACATATTTCTCTTAGAATTTGTTAGCCATAGAACACTGCTTCGACCTTGGTCATTTCGGCGCCTACGTTACCCGTTCTTAGAAACGGCTCGAAGGTATGTTAGACCACCCGCCTTTACTGATTAGACTTCTGTTCATTGCGTGCTGACAATATTCAAACAATTTGCTTACCATCCCGCAGGAAGTCCAGTTAGACGGATCTCATTGTGTGGTAAAGTGAATAATATGATGAGAACGCAGATGTGCGTTTCAGTTTAGTGTAACTCATTTTGGATTTACAGAATTCACACAAATGATCCCAAAGGGACATTTCAAGCCTCAGCACTTTTATCCGTATTATACAATTGTTCCATTTTGCTTTGATTATGGTGAGATCATCGCCTGATTTATTATTATTGCTAGGCTGATTCATTAGCTCACATTTGTGCCAAACTTCTTATCCATCATGAGGATACCAGTTGTTATTTTTCAGAACTAAATGGTCTCTCAAAATAGATCCCAAATTATTTTTGTCACCGCATTTGGGAAATACATGCATTTACCTTCTGGCGTGACGATATAACAAAGTAGCACGGTTATTTTACCACATGCTCGCAAACACAGCTTCAACTAAAAACCGTCACCAGCTATATATACCATTAAAACTGTGTTGAAGAAATTGCATTTTTCTCGAAACTACATCGCTTTTATAAACGACACTATAAGACTGACAGCACTAAACCTAAGAGTAACAGTGCTCTTTGAGTACAAGTCATATTTCCACCAATTTTTTCTGAATAAACAAGTAGCGTTGGACATTAGTAAACCTGTCTGAAATACAACAATATATAAAATCGGCAATCATTCGGAAAGATTAAGCGATCTTCCACTCTTTCTTCAATATGGGCACTAACATTTAAGAAATAAGCACCTCTGAGTTCTTAGGGGACCAACTAGTAAGCTGTACTTTTACAGTCTCTTCGATACTCATATGCTGATTACCTGCCGATTGGGAACGGCAACAAATGATGTCAGTTACGTCAAATATGCCGAAGCCTTCAACTAACTAGAGCAACGCACACTTCGTCAAAACAACAATACTTACGGTATTCGCGATAGTGTCCTTAGTTGACAGAGGCAATTTTATATTAGAGTGCCAACCGTGGACTTGCTTTATTTGCAACGTGCTTGGCTACATAGCGAGTGGTGCTGGCACCGGCTACGTAATTTATAGTTTTTTTATGAAATTACGCATGTGATACTCACTGTGTTCTTTTGTTTTCCGCCCACCATTTTGAGTAATGGCCGGTGTTATGCAACCATGCAGATCACAAAACACTCCAAAAATCAGGTAATTGACGAACCTGTTCCACTTGAAATGCTCTAAATAGAATGTTGTACGCATTTGCCACCTACCGAACAGGGTTTACAAAACTTGAGTTCATGCCATTTATGATAGTTCGCAAGAGCGAGATCCTGGTTATTATTTTTGGACGGTCTGGGTCACACAGTGTAATCTGGAGATGTGTCAAGGAACAAGAACCAACACTACCGCGTTTTCCGAATAGCATTTTGGCGGCCTAACTTCTCCTTGCATCACCGGCTGCAGCAAACCGACTACGCCGTCATACTTTCACAAGCAAGATCTCGTTGAGTATGTAACTGTCGAATAAAGAGCTACCAAGCACGTCGAAGTAAATTTTCCACTTCACTTATCAGCTTAAACGGAGGCCATTTCAGTTGTGCAGCGGTTTCTATTGGTACCTATGGGGCGACACGAGTATGAGCTACCAGCTGTTGAGGAATCCAATAAAAGTCTTCCACCGTCTTCTGCAACAAACCTAAAACAAATACCTGAGCTCGCAAGCCTAATTTTGACTCGTCATACAACCGGCTAGAATGCCACCAGCACATTTGCTTTCTTCACTTTTACCAGCCATGAATAGCACTCCCATATAAGGAGGACCCCTCTTCTCCGAGGTTTATAACGCAGATCCAATGCCCACGGCTCAGTGTTTCTTCTAACTTAGTGCCGAGGGCTGTGAATAACATCGGACGAACAGGCGTGTTAATCACGCATGCATCCAATCGGGATTTTTTGATGTTTCTTATTGGCGCTTTTCTTGTTTTACCGAGTCCTTATCCATTCGTCTTATATTCACACCTCTACCTCGAGATACCATTTTCTCGAGTACCCTACAGTGCACCCTATATTTACCTGGTTTGGTTAACTCCGGGCAGTGCACCATTTATATTTTGGTTCAAACGTGTAAAAATTCAATCGCTGAAATCTCAACTTGGATTCGTTCGATAGAGCATAGAAACAGCCTCTGAAGAGGTGCTTGCTCGTTCCAGTTCAACAATGCGTGAATCAGCTACGGTGTAATCTTTATTTGCTTCGAAGTAAACCCCACCCAATATCTAGGCAAATTCGCCTTGCAATCAATAGACCAAGCCACGTAGATCCGTTAACCAGACCACCGTGGTTCTGCAACAAAGCGGCAATCTGCTGGCACAATAACGAAGGCCTAGAGGAAGCGCATCACCTGCAGGGATGATATTGACGTCAACGCACTGACGTGACTGGAGGTGTTTCCGTCCCCAGAACTGTAATCTAACGTGTGCAGCCTAGTCGCCAACTTGACAGGCGGCGTTTGGATTCAGATGTTGGTAAAATGATCCCATTTAGCGACAAATACAGCGAATCGAAATGCATCTGCTTGGTCAGGTCTAGTCTGATCTGCTGAAAATATGGCACGTCAGGTAGTATTAAAAAGTGTTTGTCAGGTATACAGAATTATTCTATTTGCTAATTGTGCAGCTGCGCATAATGTGGAATGTAAAAATTATACGAAACTAATAAGCAGATGGCGAGTCTCAGTTCTTCGCTACAGCATTCGAGGAAATCGACCTGTACCATAGCATTGCATCTGAGCTCCATCCATATGCTAAGGGTTAACGTCAGCCTTGCAAACCACGCCATAAAAAGTTCGCCACTTACCCTGACCCTTTCTAGCCTCTTAAGCTGGCAATTCACACTCGACGTGAGTGCCGGAGGCAACACGGTTCGAAAAAATGCGGATAAGGTACGCGTCGGTCGCCTCGATAAACCCACCGGGAGCGACACACGTCGGTCAATCTTCCGTACCGGGCCCACGTGAGACAATGCGGATTTCGCCGTCAATTCTGGTGACGTTTCCTAAACTCTCCAACTTACCAGTAGCAACTCTCAGACTGACACTCAACAGACAAAACGACGCTGCATTAGGCTGGTGTAGACTAAGTTTCTCGAGTTCATATCGATCACAATAAAAGGCAAGTTGCTGGACGATCTAAACCAGTAGAGTTCCATCTGCGATGCGATTGATATTCAGGTTGAACACACTGTGCTGAGAGTTGCAGCGCGTCACCCGACCCCCGTTAGTTATGGTGAACAATAAATTTCTCACGTAAGTTTGATCCCAGCGAATGAAACCGAGGATTTCTGCTCTTAACATTTCGTCTACGTAACTCACGGAATGGAATGCGTACATCACTCTAATTTTCTTGAAAAGATGGCCAAAAAGAAGCGGGTAACCAAGACGGCGTTTCTTATGGCAACACTATGGAGACTGCATTTGTCTGATACGACAGCATGGGTACAACAACTGCGAAGCATTTACTCTGGACAGCCTTACCGTTAAATCATTGATAACAGTTTAGTCATCATCAAAGTAGAAGCGTTGTGGTCCAAGATAAATAAAAGTAGTATTATACTTTGAGCGAATGGCGCAATTTCCATAGGATAACTGGTCAAAGTGCAGTGCTAAGCTGCCAATCGATATCTGGCTAAGTGCAGTAGGCAAACGTTATGAGTGACAAGCAATTCGATCGAACTTGCAACCGTAGCAGTGTCTTTGTCTGCACAGTCATGGGCAGAGATCGACACAACAGCACCCACGGCACACAAAAATACAGAGAGAAGAAAGAGGGAAACTTCTGACCTGGAACACCCTACAACGCTACACAGCCTGAAGGAATTTTGCAAACCGGAAACCAAACACAGTGGACCGCCAACTAACGGTCGGATTAAAACCAAACACAAATTTAACATCCGTCAACTCACCCCTAACAGCCAAACACCATGTTATCCCTACACTAATGTAAAAGTCCTTCTTAGTAAGCTGGTCCAACTTGGACTAAGCCACGTCTCAAAACCGCAGGACCTCATCGTTATTACAGGGAGCTGGTTAAACCTTGAGATAACCTCTCCTGAGATCAATTTTACCGGTCTGTTGCTAGTTCGGGACGATAGCACTGGAACAATTGGCGGTGATGTTCTTTAGTATAATGCAAAAATTCAATGTGAACATATCCAACCTTCCGAATTCCGCGATCGTCATTCGCTTTGGTGCTTGCCATGATTGATGAATCAGGACACATGTCTACTAACCATAATTTACCACCCACCATGGACACTGTTGTGTTGTGTTTTCCTTTACTATTTCTATACCTTCGTTTGGATCCCATGGTTTCTGATTGCATTATGTCTATTCTTAGACCTTTGCAAATATATATATATACCCACTAAACTCTAAGTCAATAGTATATTGCACCAACAGCTCTTTCTCCTGGAGTTTTACCGTCAGGTGGATAAGGACACGTTTCAAGGTTTCCCGATATTTGCTAATAAAATGCTCAGCTTTTGGGGCTCGACATACTTGTGTGAGCAGGCATACAAAATTTTGCATTTTAACAAGAATCGTGGGAGGTCGCGGAGCCAAGTGATTCTCACCCGCGTAGTATCTCATTGTGCCTGAAACGACCAGTGTACTTCAGTCAAGGACCCAGTATCACCCTTCACATTAAAAGCTTGCAGTATAAATTTATAACATATGTCCTTTTTCGTTATTATCTTAAGGTCAGACTAAATATGGCTCGCCAGCATTTTGCCTCAAAACCATGCCCCACGTTCGAAAAATTTGGACACCACCAGTCTAGATAAGCAATTTGTTAGTGAGAATTAGAGTTATTAGTTATCACACTTCAGATAAGCTAGGATGAAGGTGTAAATAATTACAGATATTTGCAAATCTCTGACCCTTTAAAAATATAATATCGGTATAATATCGTGTAAAAGCAAAGGGGCGCGAGAGCCTATGGTTCGCTAAGGCTGGTGGTGGCTAGATCCTGACAGATGGTCTACCCACTGCTGCTACTGTTGCGCCATTGGCTCACGTCCTGGGCGCCTCCTCGTGGCGACCGCTGGGGGGAAGCTGGGTTAACCCCTTCTCCATGCTAACATCCAGGACACCAATCCGCATGAGTCAGTGAACTGACCATGTGCTAGACCCGCTGCCTTTCGAGTGTACATTTAATCGAAGGCTTTGGCTGAGGACCCGAGTCGTTCTCCTGTCAGGCGTGGGCGCCCTGCCAGTACCTAGTCCATCCGCTTTGGATGTTAGGAAGTGGTCGATGGTCCTCTTCACATAAAACCTAGCCGTTGGAGACCATAGGTCTACGGGTTATAAGATCACAGCTCGATTGGTGTGGCGCACCAGCGCCACGCATTGTCTCTGACGGTGGGAGAGCGCCTCCGGATGTTCGATGGTTTGCAAATGCCCGCCTCAAGCCAGGCAGCCCCTGATCAAATTGGTGCAAACCCGCCAAAACTCAACTGCGTCTGGCCGTGGTCGCAGGTGCGTATCCCATTGCGGTCGCAAAACATATGATAATTGTTCCAGAACCTCAAAGGCTGTGTGTGACGGCCATCAAGCAGATCCCAATCTGTCTCTGCCATCACATTCCCGAGCTGAATCTGCTCTCCACTGCCTTGTGGGTGAGGCTATTGAGCCAAAGGCTCCGGGCGGAGTCCCTCAAGCAAACCTCCAAACAACCCACTGCCTTGTGGGTCAGGCTATTGAGCCAAAGGCTCCGGGTGGAGTCCCTCAAGCAAACCTCCCAACCACCCACTGCCTTGTGGGTCAGGCTATTGAACCAAAGGCTCCGGGTGGAGTCCCTCAAGCAAACCTCCGAAGCACAACGACCACCTCGCGTGCGATTGCCCATCAATGCAATCGTATGCCTGCGCGCAAAGCACTCATCATCGGGTGCTGGAACGTGCGCACACTATTGGACCGGAACTCGAGCGAGCGCCTGGAGTGACGCACTGCCCTGGTCGCAATGAAGCTAGCGCGCTACCACATCGATATTGCGGCGCTCAGTGAAACTCGGCTCGCTGAGCAAGGTAAGTTACATGAAGCAGGTGCTGGCTACACATTCTACTGGGTGGGAAACGCCGCCTCAGCACCACGTGAACATGGGGTCGGATTTGCAATATCCGATCGCCTCCATGGCCAGCTGGTGGGTGAACCAACGGGCGTCAGCGCGCGACTGATGACTGTTCGCCTACGACTCGGAAGAGGTAAGTTTGCTACTTTTATAAGCACGTACGGTCCGACCATGTGTTATCCTGATGACACGCGTGATAAGTTCTACACTGAGCTATCCTCCGTGATCCGGTCTGTGCCGAAGAGCGACCGACTATTTCTGCTGGGTGACTTCAACGCGCGCGTTGGGCTTGATGCATCAGCGTGGACAGATGTTATCGGTTCGCATGGCATTGGTTCAGCGAATGCGAACGGTGACAGACTGCTCTCACTGTGTGCCACTCACGGCCTGACGATCACGAACACTCGGTTTGCACTGAGTGCGAGTGATATAGCAACTTGGACGCACCCACGGAGTGGTCACGCTCACCTGCTCGACTATGTCATCGTACGTCAGCGTGATATGCGTGAAGTGCGCATGACACGTGTACTACGTGGAGCTGAGTGTGGCATTGATCACAAGTTGGTTCGGACCAAACTGTACATATATTTTCGTAAATCTATGTATTGCACTCCTGCCGTGAATCGGCGTAAATTTAACATTCTCTCCCTCGGTACTGTTGCGAAACGTACTGAGCTGGAGAAGGCGATGGTTGCACGCCTGTGTGGTGATGTGGACTGTATAGCCACAGTGGGCGACCTGTGGCACCACATTCGCGACCAGGTGACAGCTGCTGCGGAGGAGACGATCGGGCGCGCAAAATGTAAGCGGCCTGATTGGTTTGATGACAACAATGTGACGATTGGCGCATTGGTGTCAAAGAAGAATGCAGCATTTGCTGCACATATGGCAGACCCCAGTGACTTGGGGAAGAGTAGTCAGTTTCGCAAACTTCGACGGCGACTGACCCGAGAGCTCCGTCGCATTAAAAATGCATGGTGGACGGAGAAGGCGAAGCAGATGGAATGCTACGCCGTACGCCGTCAACACAAGGAAATCTTTGGCTCCTTGAAGGCGGTGTATGGACCGAGATTAGAGCCGCTGAGGACACTGATCGATGATAGTTCAGGCGCTACCTGCACCCAGACTGCAGACATAATGCAGGTCTGGCGGAAACACTTTGACTGTCTCTTGAACAACCGTTCAGAGATCGACTGGCCTACATTGAACGGCCTGAAGCAGCACGATGTGAAGGCGGATCTAGCGGATACGCCGACACGGGATGAGACGCAGAGAGCACTTGCTCAGCTGCGAAACGGCAAGTGTGCCGGAGCCGAAGGGATCCCGCCTGAAGTATTGAAACACGGCGGACCCGCGTTGTTGACTGCGCTGCATCACTTGGAGCAAAGTGTATGGATTGAGGAGGAGGTGCCTCCTGAGCTGAAGGATGCCCTTGTGCTACCACTGTACAAGGGCAAAGCAAGCAATGTTGCACGAATTATCGTGGCATCAACTTGCTGAGTTGTGTGGGCAAGGTGATTGCCCGAATCCTGCTCAACCGCCTCGTGAGATAGATTGTGGAACCAAACGTGACGGAAGAGCAGTGTGGATTACGTTCGGGTCGCAGCACTATAGCTATGGTGTTTGCGGCTCGTCAGTTGCAAGAGAAGTGCAGAGAACGACACCAGCCATTGTACTCGCTCCCTGTTGATTTCACCAAGGCATTTGATACGGTGAACTGCGAGGCATTGTGGCTGGTGTTGGGTAGGTTTGGTTGCCCGCGTAAGTTTGTAAGTTTGATTGAATGTCTGCACAGTGGTATGCGAGCGCGGGTGCAGCTGAGTGGAGAGACCTCGGATGACTTTACAGTTGTCTCTGGTGTGAAGCAAGGCTGTGTGTTAGCTCCTGCCCTGTTTAATATATATTTTCATGCAATGTTGTCTTGTGCTTTTGATGCGGCTTGTGCTTACGGTGTTCGTGTGGAGCACCGTATTGATGGTGGGTTGCTGAACATCCGTCGTTTCGATGCGAGAATAGTCTGTGAGACAACTATCCATATGTTGCTGTTTGCTGACGACTGTGCGTTGTTTTCACACAGCGCGGATGAGTTGCAGCACATGACTAGTGCTCTGGCTTCGACAGCGGCCAAATTCGGGCTCACCATCAACACAAGCGAAACTGTCTGTCTCATGCAGCCTTCACCGGAGGTGCAATCTCCAAGATTGCCGCAAATCAGCATTGGTGCTGAGGTTTTGGAAACCACCTCCCGCTTTTGCTACCTTGGGAATGTGATATCGACTGATCAGCAGCTACACGTTGGTTTGCGTATTCGCGTATCGAAGGCGGCAGCGGCATTCGGGAAGCTTGAGTACCGAGTGTGGAACAACCATCAGCTTAACATTGGCACGAAGCTGATGGTGTACAAATCCATGGTACTGTCCGTTCTTCAACACGGCAGTGAAACGTGGACCATTTACCGTCGGGATGTGCGATATTTTGAGCGGTTCCATTAGCAGTGTCTGCGACGAATTTTGCGGATCGTTTGGGGCGACGGAGTTGCAGACACGGAAGTGTTGCGCCGAAGTGGGATGTATGCAGTGGACGGCATAGTTTTACTGCGACACCTGAGATGGCTCGGTCATGTGAGCCGTATGGATTCGACGCGAATACCGAAACAACTTTTATACGGTCAGCTGAGTATAGGGAAGTGGCACATGGGGAAACCAATGTTACGTTACCAGGACATGATTAAAGTGAGCCTCACACGTTCTAATCTTGATTACAGATCATGGGAATCAAAGGCGGTTGATCGGCGTGCATGGCGCGATCTAATCACGAAGGCAGTTGCTGAAGTGCGGGAGAAAGCCCTCATGCATACAGAGAAGAAGCGGCAAGTGCGGAAGCGGCAAGCACCGATGAATTGTACTCCATCGACATCGAGCGCATTGTGCTGTAGAACATGCGGTCGCGGGTGCCTTAGTCAGGCAGGCCTAGTGAGCCATGAGAGAGGTCACTCAGGACCACTGCCGAAACGACGACGGGTCCCGCAGTGAACGTAGGCAGCACCGGCGCAGCGTTTGTAGGCACGCTGAATTCGATTTACTAACCGCATGCTTGCATGCTAAGTCTCTTTATTTCAGGTGGTGGGTTTTCGGTTCTCTCGTAATGCCTTTCTTTCTCATATAAATATCTATTGGGCCATGAGCTATGCCATTAGGGGCCACTACAGAAGCGACGACGGGTCCTGCAGAGAATTACGGCGAGCCGACACAGCGTTTGTAGACACGCTGAATTCGATTTACTAACCGCGTGCTTGCATGCTAAGTCTCTTTATTTCAGGTGGTGGGTTTACAGTTTTTACCCTAATGCTTTTCTTTCTCATATAAATATCCCCCTGTACTCTATTCCATTAACTTGCACACCTCGCCTAAGCCAGTTGTATTCGATTTCCATAACATTTTTGTGTTCGTGGCATTCCGTGAACTATACTTCCTGACCTCGTGCACTTAGCTAGGATCTGTTTGTAAACAACTTATTACATATGCTATTTACTTAAGGTTTATATCACCGTTTCCTTATGCATTATTCGAGTTTTTCCCTTTTTCTTTCTCTCTTTTTCAAGTGTTTGGCTGTTGTTTGATATCCCCGGTGTGGATGCGCTTGATGTGCATGTTGACAAGGTGCCTACCTGTCTATTACCTGCTACCTCGTCCATACTGGCTCCAGGAGACAGTTGGTCGTTGCTGGAGGGGACAGGGTGCACGGTCCTTGTGGCCGTGTTAGGCTCGAAGAGTGGTTCCATGCACTCAGTGTGGAGCGGACTACGGTCCAGCCACGGCCTTGTGTGCGCTTGATTCCCAAATACAGCGTGCTTGTGTTTGCCTGTGAAGGAGTGTGGGCCGGCTCCGTTGATGAAACGTGGTTCCCATCCGCATGCCTCCCGGTCTTATTCCTTCGTGTTTCCACTGGATATGGGGTGTGTGGATGGAGCTGTGGGTGGTGCAGCGCAAGCCATCCATGGTCCCTCCGTAGGCGCAAGCGTCCTGTGTCTGACCACAGTGATAGGCAAA